>CM023199.3:15532781-15798881 GCA_004115045.4 Sinella curviseta | reverse complement strand
CATGGCATGGAAATTAGTACAGATACTTACTCGTCATATATGCCATGTGCCAGGTTAAAAATGTGGAGGTGACGAGAAATTATTCATGTTATGTTTGCCCTTGCAAAGACATGTACCATAGAGGTTGACAGATACACTGTCGAATATTTAATAGTAGTACAGTTTTATTTTAACAGAATGTAAATCCAGCTCAAGGACCCATATGGACGTAACTTACTTCTAAACCAATGTTCCTATACATGACAGAAAACATTTAGTTATGCATAGATAATTGTCAACATGCCGAATATAATAATAAGTATTATGTATGGAAAAATCTTTTTCTGAAATAATCCGTCCCGTTATAGTGTAGGAAAAAAACGTATAAACGTTTCGTGGAAGACGGTAAAATATCATTAATTATACCACACGAGACAAGAAGTAGATTGAAATAATATTATGAAACGTAACTTTTTGTTTATCACCGACTGAACCAACCTAAAACTTCATCACGTCATTCAGCATGCTATCATACCTGTGAGCACCACTGAAATTTTAAGTGAGTATAATAATAATTCGTCGTCATGATGTTACCCGTTTTAGGAAAGTACAGAAGGAGAATTCCTGATTGTATAGTCATTGAAAAATTACTCTGGCGGATGAGTTCAGAATCCTCATTACAATATTCAAAATACAGTGCGTCTGTGCCTGCCTGTGTCAATAAAAGCATTTCTGCATTCTGTGCTTTACCATCATAGATCATACGTAAGAGCTTGTCTTCCTGAAAGCAGAAAATTATATCACGACCTTTCTCAATCCTTTTAAAAATCCGCTCAATTGTTAATATCCTCTGGACAATTAAATCGCTAAAAGGCTAAAAGGATAGGCTCTTAAATGTAGCGATTAGTGAAAAATTGGCAAAAATACAGAAAAGTGGATGCCCAGTCTGTAGGGTGCAGTTTTTGAGCTAGCGCTTTGAACTTTGGCACACATATAGCACAACAACTTACAAACATGGCGATGGCTTGCTATTTTTTAAGTTTCGAAACTTTGGCGCAAAAAATAGTTTTTTCGTTTCAATTCAAAAAACGGTTAATAAAATTCAAAATCCAACTTCGCCACCTCATTCTACGTCCAAAATTACATTAGATACAATATATTTGGTGATTACAAACTCAGTAGTTTAGCCAGAATATGTGATGTAACAAAATAATTAGGTGGCGCAACTCAAAATTGACACCAAACCTTCAACCTTTACAAATTTGTCGTATCAATTGTGAATATGTAAAGGTTTGGTGTCCTTTCTGAGTTGTGGCACCTAATAATGTTGTTATTTTACAGATTCCGGTCAAACTATTGAGTTTTTAATCACCCATTAAATTGCCTCGAATGTAGATTTGTACGTAGAATCAGGTGACGAAGTTGGATTTTGAATTTTATTTTCATGGAAACTGCGTTTCATTAAAAAGCTGCGTTGAGTGAAATTTAATAAAATCAAAATGAGTTGCTGTAATGATAAGCAACCAAGAACTGCAAGATATATATAAACTCAATGTGACCGTAGATCAATTTGCATCCTGGCTCAATTATATTATTTAGATGATCAGTTTAAAATCAATGAACTATTTTCAAGTTTAGTAACAATAATTAATATGTTATTAAATGAATCAAATATAGGTAAATAGTTAGTTACATGTCATATTGGTAATAGTTGTTATAGTTAAAGTGTTGGGAAAGAAAAGACGAAAACACGCTCAAGGAATTCAATTTTAATGCTTCGACAACATTCAATGCTTACTTATTATCTCGCACCTACTTTCGCAACTTTAAGGGAGAATAATATTTATTCGTCACCGGGGTAACGCAAAAAGATTCTAGATTGCATGGTCCTATAGTGTTGAGAATCACCGTCGTAAATGAGTGTAAAATTCATATGTCAATTTTCATAATGCTTTCTGGAAGCATTCAATGGGCTTCACTTTTTAACTCTAAACAAACAAGGACTTCAAAATAAATAACCCTTTGACCATCCTTTCCGTGACTGGTTACCAATGCATTATTAGTACTCACAAAGTAGCGACAGTTCATGATGTAACCCTTCTGAAATGTAAAGGCTGATATGCACCCTTAATGTTACGATGATTCGGTGTTGTGTGAATAAGTCGCTTTCATGCATGAAATCGGCCAAACGTGTTACTGCTGCTGCTGTGATAAGCTCGTCGAAATTGTTGTCAGACTTCGTAATAAGTACGATAAATATTGTTGATTACTCATAAATGCAAACCACTATGCTGAATATTCTGTTTGCACACTTGGTGAGGAGAAATAATGGCATTGAAATGGCTAGCAACCTAGACAGCTAGCTGTAGCAATGATATTCTTTTGCGCGAGAAAGGTTTACCTTGAATATTCGTTAAATTACTGCATGTTATCTCGCTCCATTTTAAACGCATTTTGAAGAAATAATCAGTTTGTTTTTCCCGTATCACAAATAAAAAACCTATGTTAACCTATTCATATACCTATGTTAACTAGTGTGCTGAATGTTCTCCAGAAGCTGATGGTGTGGAGATATTGAATGATTTTTATTTTGATTAGAGAGCTGACCATTATATTGTATTATTCATGTCATTTGTGATGATAGCGGCTTTATAATGCTTTGTTAACAATGTTTGCAATGAGGGTGATGACAAGATGAATAATTTTTGGATATGCATCAATGAAATTTCGTAAAATGAGTTTCAGTAATAATTGTTGCTTCTGTAATTGAAAAATCATTTACACAATAGTATAGTGACGATTATCAATCTAAACATTTGATTTTTGTATCTGGGACAGGGATCATTATTTGAGATAAAAAATTATTTAAATAATAAATAACGGGTCTGCCAAAATTTATTTCAAATACAAATAATAAATAATTTATATGAATTAGTCGTCAAGTAATCAAATAATTGAAGCCTGCATCAAATATTTAAATAAAAATAATAAATAATTTTTATTTAAATAATTGTCTAATAATCATATAATGGTTTAAATTTTTCTGAATATAGGAATTCATCCTAGGTTTTCCGGTATGTTACGGATTAAATAAAAGATTATTTAAAACACAGTGTGAGAAAATTAACGAATTCTGAATTCTCATTAGTACAGAATTATTTTTTTAAAACGATTTATCTATCATATGAAGTGTGAAATTTTGAATTCTTATAAATGCTACTCAATCCAGTTAAGTTTTATAGTTTCGTTTCGATTCCATTTCATGGATAGGAAAAAATCAAACAAGTCTTGTTTAAAATGACTTGAAACCACTGTAATTATTTATGCAACGTCACATCAATAGACATGTCATTAAATTGTAACCGAAAAGGATTAAACAATCTCAATAACTACCTTTATAAGCATTTCATGCTTCCGGTAGTTAACAAACGAATTTGTCAGCGTATGTTAGCCCCAGACACAATTTTTGTTTATCAGATTTGGATATAGCCTATGGTTTGAAAAGGACCAAAGTAAGCGCACGTGCTCTGGCACAATGAGAAAATAATTATGACGATATTTTTTCTTGTTGTCCGTTCAAAAATGTGAAGCTTGTACACCGAAACAAACTGATATGAGATTAAAATGTCGCTGGTGAAGGTGATTTGATGCTGCGAATGTGTTCTGTAGGATCCTATTTTAACTAGTTTAAGTAAACTCAAGAGTTACATCGAAGCAAAATTTCCTGACGCATAACACAAATTACAAAGTATGTATCAAACTTTGAGAGTTACTTTTGAAATGCACTTATCGTCCTAAATTAATTTTGTCACATTGATTCGACTTCCAAACATAGTCAACTTGTCAATTCTTAACAAGTTAGTCAAAACGTGCAAACTTACGTATCGGTTATTCAACTTTATAACATAAATTTAGCTTTTGATGCCATTGGGATCTCGAACTAATAATATTAATATTGTGCCATCAACATTGTTTTCATACTCTTAGGAAAGCAAATGTGTTCAAACAAACAAATTTTACGCCATGCATTACGGTAAGAAATAATGTTAAGCCCTGAATTTAAAAATCACATTTCATTTTTTTCAAATGCAAAAAATGTAAATGTAACTTTACTCAAAATATCAAAAGTAAATTGCAAGCATTTTTTGCATTTGCGTTGATTGTTCCACTGTTTCTATTTGGATTCCCCTTAAACATTAAATGATCTCCGAAACGCCATTTCTGGTAGTACTGTGTTCCGTTTCAATGTATATTTTGTTGCCTTCTTGGACATTCACAATATTCTGAGATAATAACTTTACTGCAGTTTACTTGATGATACAGTTGGAGTTTAAATAATATATGATGATACGATTAAACATCAGCTAGAAAACTAGTTGATGATTTGAATGTTTCATTTCTTTGGGTTGTTGGTAATAATCGTTCTCAATAGAATGGGAAGGACTAAAAATAAAATAAAGTTGAATTTTTGACCTGTGTTTAAAGTACACACTCAACTTCGAGCTTTCATGGCGAAAAGGACAGTAACTGTGACGTGAATTTGAAAAAATGAATACAAAATTCTGCTTATTGCACATTAAGTGGACAAGGAGAAATCATTACTTTTAAAAACTACACGACATGGAAAAACACGATAAAAAATCACCGAGTTTATTCCCGACTTTAAGGAAAATACTTACTCATTTTCTTCGTCCAATTCCACCATAAACGCCACCTGTTTTAGACCGACCTAAGAAATATTTTAACTGAACTAACAGAATATTACTTTAACCTTCGAAATAAATTATATGTTGTTCAGACAACACGAACTATTTTTATTTCTTTCCACACTATTGTATTACCTTCAGTCCTTCAACAATACCTCTATCAAAGATTCGCAACTTTCTTAGGTAATAAGTTTGTCGCAGTGATTACGCAATTATAGTTTCAATCAAATATGACGATTAAACGCCAACCAAAAATGTATTTAGTTGAATATGTTGCCTTTTAAATTCCTTTAGGTTTTGCTATTCGTCTTCGTATATTCGTCATCAATAAAACAGGATGAATATTCTGATGACAATAATCTATAAATGACATGTCGAATAGCTGCTTTAATGTAAGTGCCTGCGAATGGGGTTATAAGTCGCTATCGACAAGTTTTAAGTGATATCGTGGTCGTAGTAGCTCTTCAGATTAAGTGTGAAATGCCCTCTCCTTCAGGCAGGTGCGATATACAGATTTTATTTTAAATTTTATATAACAAACTTTCTATGGCACCAGTTTAATTTCAAATCTTCACTCCATAATCCGCTCCAACTATCTTCTTCGTAATGCCGTGAGTTTGAGTTGGAAACATACTTCGTCGTCGTCTAGTCATTACTGATCACTAAGCAATCTCAGATTCCATTTAAAAATGCTTCTGCTGTCATAAAAAGATTGTCAAGTTTCGATGACAGGAATTAATATGCACTACTCACGTCAGCCAAATTAGTACAGATTTCCGATCTTCTTGGTCATGTTTGCATCACAATGCGGGAACTAGAATACACACCAATTTTATGGACCATGATGTGTGAGGAATTCCTTTTCATGCATAAAATGGGTCTCACGATTGTATCTACTGCTACAGCTGCGCATCTGCCCTTCAATCTCTTGCTATATTTCATGTATATACAATTCACATTTTGTGCAAACTTTTCACACAGTGTCATTGCATTTAATGCCTGTGTTTTCAAACTGTTCAATATTGCACTGATGACACAATTTTTGTCATCACTTACCTTTCCCTAGAAGACGCTGCGAACGACTCGAACTCCTAAATAAGGTCGTCAACATTGCCACATTAGGAAACAACCCAGGCAACCTACCACAGCAATATGTATGTTGGATTCTCGTGGAAACAGTCAAATGAATGAGCAAGTAAATTCATTGGCATGTTTTGATGATTGTACAAAATATAGTTGCATGGATAAGAGAGTAAAGAAACTGTTCCTTCATAAACGTTACATGTTGACCGTCGTAATATTTCATTTTTACGTTACGCTAGATCATATCTTTCGAGAACAGAATGACGGTGCTTGTGTCTACAACTGTTCCAAATAGACTCTGAATCTGGTAACTTGCGGGTGGTGATCGTAAACTTGGAACAATCTCCGGTTCTTGGCCAGTGCACGTAAAAATGATGGAATGAGACGAGAACGAGACGAATGAATATTGACAACAATAATAACAAGGCTTTTATTAACTTTAATGTACAACAATTAACAATTTTGACTTGGGTTTTGCTAATTGACTTTGCTACTAAACTTGACGATAATTTAGCTGACGAACTAACCTGCTGACTTCTTGACACGATGAATGCACGCTGATTCCTGAACTTTACGCTTCTCGCGTGCATTTACTACCTAAACATTACTTGTCGGATTGACAACGCTTTTTGCTACACTTTTCCCTAACATACTCCCACTAAATTTTAATTGGTTACATTAATTAAAATTTAACTAAAGTCTACACATTTGACACTTTTAATTTTAAAATTAGTTAATCCTCATTGTTCCTGATCTCCAGAGGGTAAAGTCGCTGCACAGGTCTCAAAAACACTCCACTTGCTGTCTTCACCTTGACTAAAAGTACTTCCTTGTCTGCTCCAGGAATGGCTTCCACAACGATCCCCGTAGGCCAAAAGAATCCTTTTCTGGTTGTCGTTTCCAACCAACACGATATCTCCCACTTTGACGGTACGACATCCTTTCTTCGACTTGCCATTGGAAATGAGCATGGCAAGATACTCCGTCTGGAATCGGCTTCTCATCTCATCTCTACAGGACTGCATGTTACGATAACATGTGACAAGATGACTTCGGTCAGCTTCATCCACGTCTGGTAGACTTCCGGTACAACAATGGCTGATAAACTTGCTTGGGGTTAACGCGACTAGGTCGTCTCCTTCTTCACTGACATAAGTCAACGGGCGATTGTTGACCACCGACTCCACATCACACAACAGCGTCTGCAGTTCCTCGTTAGTGACCCTCGATGATCCAAGCACGGAACGAAGTAACTGCTTTACGATTCCGATCATGCGCTCCCAGAATCCACCCCACCAGCAGGCGGTTGGGGGATTGAACTTCCACTTTATTTCTTGAACAGCTGCTGAATCCACCAACTTCTTTTTTCTTCTTGTGTAAAAGGTACCAGCAATATTCACCCTTGTTACTGGAAAGGCTGGTCCAACTTCAATCCTATCCTTCGGCAGAGGTCCTTCTGGTACTTGAACTGGTGGAGCACGAAATCTTCTACACTTGGCACTTGACTTGATGACACCACGGATGGTGCGACGACTATGGATAATCCAGTATTTTTGTCTTAACCGTGTTTGTAGTAACTGGACACCTGCATGACATGACATAATATGCTCCGCCCATTTCAACTTGTGCACAACAAGATCCTTCAACGTAAGTACGAGTGGACATGAGGACTCTCCTCCTTCCCCCGGGAAAAGTCTTGTTTCCAGCCGGACTGGTTCTCTTCTATCTGCACCAACTCGCAAAATCTTCACCTTTTGATCCCGAGCTTCATCGAAATTGACAGGGGCGCTGGCTTCATCATCCATTTGCCAAAGGACAAGAACTTGCTTATCTTGAGACGGTGGTCCTGTCGTTAAACGAGTCTCATTATGGCTTTCTACTCCTGTCTTCTTGGTGGCTGTGATGGAGTGACTTGAGACAAGTTCTTGAGTAGCGGATTCGTCTTTGCCTGCCGTAGTTCCATCATCGGCATCGGGTGTGGTTTGTAGTATCTTGTCCTCCCCCAGAAGGTCTTCAAGCTCCAAAAGCGTGATGGTTGCTCGTTGAACAAAGTCCATCTGTTCGTCTTCAGCTTTCTGGAGGTCTTCTTTCGGTAGGGGGTTGGCGTCCAACATGGCGTCAATCATTCTATCGCTAGCGCACAATACTTCGTCGTAGTTTTTCTTCATGCGCGTGTAGATTCCTTGGAGAATGTTGACGGTGAGGGTGACTGATTCCAGTCCTTGCTTCGCTTCGAAACAGCTGTTTTCAAACGCTGTCTTCCGTGTCTCGTACTTGGTCTTCGCAACTTCCAACTCCATTTTCGTACTGGTGAGCTAGGGCCTCCACTATTTCGAGAACAGAATGACGGTGCTTGTGTCTACAACTGTTCCAAATAGACTCTGAATCTGGTAACTTGCGGGTGGTGATCGTAAACTTGGAACAATCTCCGGTTCTTGGCCAGTGCACGTAAAAATGATGGAATGAGACGAGAACGAGACGAATGAATATTGACAACAATAATAACAAGGCTTTTATTAACTTTAATGTACAACAATAACAATTTTGACTTGGGTTTTGCTAATTGACTTTGCTACTAAACTTGACGATAATTTAGCTGACGAACTAACCTGCTGACTTCTTGACACGATGAATGCACGCTGATTCCTGAACTTTACGCTTCTCGCGTGCATTTACTACCTAAACATTACTTGTCGGATTGACAACGCTTTTTGCTACACTTTTCCCTAACAATATCCGTGTTCAAAAATGGTTACATCGTATCCATAGGCTGCACAAATTTGTTTGTGCAATTTTGTACTAAACTGCAAGTTCTTGTAGTGTTGAACAAAAATATTGCCACACACGAAATAACGTTTTGTATCAGTTCAGCTAAGTTTATAATTTAACCGGGACTTCTAGAAGCGGTGGAAACAAACAGTAGCACGTATTTAATGTTTCACACGACACCTTAATTTATGGTTTAGGTTCGTTATTATTAATTTTAATTGTACTAAGTTTTTGATTGTACTAACAAGTAGACTCACAGTCTTGTCCATTCGATTTTTCAATAAGACTGTTACTTTTATACGTATTTTTATGCGCTGATTCCGAATTCGGCATCCATTTGCCCAAAAAAGTACTTGCAAGGCCGATATGGCACCTAAATAAGCACTTATTAGTTCAGAAATGCCTTTCGGGGGCCCTATCAAATCGATTAGAAACAACGGAAATATTTGTTAAAGTGTGAATATTTCTTCGTCAGAGTGTTTCTTACAGATGTAGTAGTCATAAAGCGTAAAACACCGCACTTCCAAAATGAAACCTCAAGCTTGTGGTAAATGGTAATACTGCTCCTATAGTAAAGGGAAATACCGCGCCTATTGTTAAGGGATATATTACGCCTATAGTAAATGGCAATACCAAAAGCTCAATTCTCCAACGTTGATTTAAGCTTACCCATGTACCATAAAGGCTTTAAAATCACTTTTTTGGGATTCTGGTTGCCGAATTCGGAATCAGCGCGTAAAAATACGTATAAAAGTAACAGTCTTATTCAAAAATCGAATGGACATGACTGTGAGTCTACTTGTAAGTGCAACATTAGCAAATGTAGTGGAGTATTTTACAAATAACTTTTATATTGTTTGTTTTATAAAAAGTGTCAAGTTATGGCGACGACAATTAATACGTAGCCCTGGCGTCACCAATATCAGTACAGGTAATTTAGCTTTTAGCGTTGGTGCAGCCCACCTGGAACACAGATTGTCCCTTTGAGGAGCGTTTATACGTTTTGTGGAATAGGACAAAGTAGTTTAAAACATATGGCAGAAGAAGTAGTTTGGATTCATTTTATACAATGCACCAACTTGAAACGCCAACAAACAATAGAGTCATTAAAATAACCTGCTACGTACCTTACAATTTCTAGTGGGCATAGCAACGATTCGTCGTCAAGATAATACATTTTAAGTAAGTGCAGAATGGATATTTTTCATTTTCTAACCATTGAAAACTAATTTCTCGCATGAGTTGAAAATACGCAATTTAATATATTTTAATCGACATTTGAACACTTCAGTAATTTTGTGAAGCACGATGCCTTCTCGTTAGCTTGAAGAGTATCTGGTGTAAAAAGTTAGATTAATGAATAGACTACTTCGTGTTTCTTGCTAGTATAAAGTTTGACAGGATTTAATATGATTCTATTTTTATGAATTAGATTTTAAAAATGTTTGTCATTTAGACCTTACGTAACCCGTTTGCATATGTTATGAAGAATCTGGATGAAAAGAAAAATGAGTTGGCTTTCATATTCGGGGTGCGATCATGGGTCAAATGAGTAGAGAAAACGTTGACTCAATGACTTGTGGTTGACCAGACCCAATGTGAGGAGCAAAACTAATTTGGAGTGAATGAAACTTTCACAATATAATTTCTCCTGCTCGTTACGTTAGTTGGATCAGATAAGACCAAATGCTCCTAACGTCAGCTGTATTAGCTTCACTTTAATACAGATATGAGATATGTGCTGATCAGTAACATTGTAATGAATACAGAAATCTACCCGCTTTACTACTTCCCCTAAAATGGTCCCCTCGACAAATGGTCCGTATTCTTTAGTTCTCAATGCGCTGATGATTAAGTTCTGCAAGCCAAAACACAAATAAAATGCCGGAGAGAGCACCGGAATATTAGGTTTTAAAATCTCGAAAATTAATCACTTCAGGTTATTTACTTTTTCTTAAAAAGATTCTTAATTGATTATTAAAGCGTCCAATAAATCACAAATAGTTCCAAAATTATTCTCCTCAGTTTATCTCTTTTATTAAGAATGACTGATGTCACTTTCTGACTTGTTCTGATGGCCACTATTCATAACTTGGATAAATCCCAGTTTATCTTTTAAAGAAAGACTGGTCACTAAAATCCTTACTCAGACAAAGCTGAGTCCTTCCCAGCTTATATTTTCGAGAATTACTGGTCCAATTAGCCTTACTGAATTAACAATTAAAATTGAGCATCTTGTTATTTTTCTCATAACAAACTTGAGTCCTCTAAGAATTGCTTACACAATCCTCCTTGCCTTTCCCCCACGCATTCGCCTTCCACAAACGAAGAACAAGCAACGTGTGGTCTATTCAATTTACACCGCTGATTTCTCAGCCTGTCTAAGAACTCAGTACTTCGAGTTCCACGTTCCTTAAAAACAGAACAATGTCAGTCACAATAAAATGATAGATAACAGCATTCCATATTTCACAATCATTTACAAATTGATATTTGTAGAAGAGGGTTTCGTTTTCTTTTTGCAGCTACGGCTTTTCCTGTGTCATACGAATGAAAATGATTTTTCTACTATATTGTGAAAACAACTCAACAACCTTTCATGCGAGTTAATTGACCTGCGTGAAATCATGTTTCGTACAAGTCAAGGTTACCCATAGTGACGCCGAAATGGCCGTATAAAATGTAAAACTTAAGAAAGCATTTTTCTTCTTTTAGGGGGGGAAGCGAATTTACGATATATAACTTGCCAGCTTTTGCCAGTTTGCCTTGCATAAATTGTATGCGTAACTATCTTTAATTTCTAAAGTATATTCTAATTGACCACAGACCGACGAGGAATATGCTTTCTGGGATCTCCGTCACTTTGACTGACACAGGCTTTATCTGGATTTTATCTTCATTAAATATTTACTAGCCTACATCTGCCCATCAAGACATTTCATTGTGCATCAGTTTGGTTTGGAGTTAGAAATATAAAAAGTACTGCTGGTATTTCGTACACCATGTCGGTGTTTTTTCTGTTGTATTATGTGAACCTGATGTCCTGCAAGTAATTGTTATTTGAAATTTCTATTCATAACTGCAAACTAGTATGCTGAATGTTCTGTTTCCATCCTTGGTGAGGAGAAAGCTCATATAAGTGATTGATTTATTTGGTCTTGCTGAAACTTTTTTGGTATGAGCTCAGACGCGATAAAAATAATATGAAAAGTACGACTACATGGGCATATATGTTTGGTGCTTTTGTGATATAATTTCGTGTTCATATAGCCCGCAACATTGCATTAAGTTGTGAAAGAATTTGAGAAACGTGTTGTTGCACCTGATTCACAGTACTTAATGAATGAATACGTCACGAAATCCTTGCGCTTAATTTAACAGAGGATAAGATACTGTGGAAAGTGGATGGTCGATTACGTAAAGAGTTGAAATGCGTGTAAATTACCTTTTACATATAGTATGAGGCCACCATCTCTAACTACATCGTTTGCTAAATGTAAGATTTGTTGTTGCCTTTGTTAGATATTAAAACGCTTGACGCGTGTATTATGGTAAACCAGAAATTTAAAAAATAATCAATTCCCGGCACGAAATTCAAAAAGCTCCAAATTTTTGACCCCAAGAAAAATATGATGGTAATAATTTTTATATATAAATGGAGTGTCCTGAATGTATTAGTTCTCTTTTAAGTATCTAAAATGAATATTGAAGCTTATGATAATTTAAGAGAATTGTAATTTAGATATAAGTCAATATAATTATATGATTTTTTACACGTCTAAAATATTCGGAGGTATTGAACATTTTTTCTCTTACATCTTATGACTGATGCTATACAATGTTGCTTGCTATAAAAATCCAAACAATAAGAAAATCTTTACCTGCACAAGAAAAGATTTTTGTTACATTTTTGCGAACTGTGAAAATGCAAAAAGAATATATCATATCGTTCATTTACCACCCGCAAAACGTTGAAGTTACCAATATTTTGGGAGTAGAGAGGCAAGTCAATCGAGTCACGATTCAGTAATAATTGTTAGTGCTGAAAAAGAGAAATAACATTTACGCCATCGTAAATTGCATATTGTCAATCCTCATATTGGATTACCGTATCCGGTGGTTGCTTCAAATTATCGTCCGACCTGTCAAACGTGGGCATGTCACCTATACAAATTACAACAGAAAACTTTATATTTACAACGTTAAAAAATAAGCTATGTACTGGTTGTCGGGGAATTATTGAATTATTACGGGGCAATTTGGGGATTGCTAAATCCTGCCCAAGATTCCACCGCTGGAATTTGGGCAGTTGGTGGGCTGATGCACGCCTCCCTTTCTTTTCTGTGTTGTAGAGATGCGAGCCTCGTGGCTCCGCATTCTCTCATGTAGTTTTTCTCCATGAGGAGCAGAACAACAGCAGCGCTAAGCTCGTTGCTGCTTGCACAAAAATATACTTTTGTCTCTTTCAGCCAGTTGGCCATTAAAGTTAATTGTCATTTAGTTAGTCGTCAGTCTGTAAATAAATTGGGCTTTTGGTAAATTGGGAAAATTGTCCTGTGTCACTCGTCAAATTTATTCGACGTCACGTATCCAGCGATCCGAATCATTTTTCTGTGAAGTTTGGTGCATTTTGGGCGCCCTCATGAGATCAGAGTCACTGATCATCATCACAGCACTGCTAACTACAGCAAAAACGCTCAAATCCCGACACTGGTAACGTGTTTGTATTTTGAATACTTTGGACGAAAGGAAGAACGTGCCGGTTTTTTTATCGGGGTGGGTTGGCGGTCGATATGGGAAGCAGAAAAATATTGACTCAATCACCTTGTTTTCCAACAAGTAAAGTGAAATTAGAAAGACTTGGTACATGTGAAAAAGAACCTTCGGGTTAATTGACAAACTGAAATGGGCACGAAATAACCTGTTGGCTGAGAATTCGTCTGACGAGCCCAACTTATTATTAACAACGTCCAAATCTCTGCAAATGCGTAACACCATAATTATATCATCTCACTGCAGCGCCACACCAACACATCCGCCAATTCATAAATTGTTATGCAATAATTAGGGTTGGCATTTCATAGATTAGTTTAAACTACATTTCGGATACTTATGTTCACACTTTGTGTCCAAAAGTATTTAATGATCAATGTAAATTCTAGAAACGAAACTATCAATGCATTCAGTTGAATTTCAAGTAAGTTATTCCTTATATTCAATCACTTTTAAAGATACCTAACATGGAACATGCTACCTTCGTATTAGTCCAACAGTCATGTGAACATCACTCTCTTTGAATGCCACGTGCTTTCTGTTGCGTTTCCCTTCATCAAATATTTACCAGTTTAAATGAACCTCACACGATATACCATTTTACATTAGTTGAGGTCTTTATTTTAAAAGGGGACAAGAGGAAGTACTCGCGACCAGGAGCAATTGCAACTTTTCCACAGCACAGTAGTAATAGCAAAGTCTAACGCAATATACTTCGAGGTTATGGTCAAGACCATGTGGCAGTCAAAAAATAAATTTCTGTCCAACTAAAGAGACAGCAAATGTTATAGAAGGGTTACTGGAACCATAAGTTTATAGGTTGATATTCTGAATATAAGTATTCTTTATTTATTATAGAAAACCTTGAGATTAATAAAGTTGGAAACTGTGGCATGTTCTTTGATCTGTATTTTGTTTGTTAAACGATTCGGCTTTTGTGAGACAGGATTCTTATGAACTCAAATGTGTAAAAATGCCAACATCAGGAAACGCGTAATTCGTGCCAATGGAAAGTTTGTACGCGGCTTAAAATATGGGAAAAATCATTAACAATTACCCTTATCATTAAGAAGTACTTTGGATTTATTATTAGCAAAACAAATTATCCAGATAACGATAAATCAACTTTGCAATTCAACCAGATAGATGACTAAATACTTTGATACCTACTAACACCGTTTGGCGTTTTGGGTGAATATATTATTAGTTGGCCACCAAGATAATACAATTTAAATCAATGAACATGTGAATATTTGTGATTATATGTATAAATGTTAACGATTGTGCTGAATGCTTTCTTTGCATACCCCGTAAGGAGACAGTAGAAAAAAGATGTTTTTGTTTTGAATACGAAAATACCGAACATTATGGGCATAACTCGTCATTAATTTCTGCGCTCAAATTTACAGCAACTTTTGTAAATAATTGAAAAATGTAGCAAACTGGCGGCGCCTAATTTACTGCATCTGCCCAATATAGAATAAAATAATTCAGCAGCTTTGAAATGATCTATTTCGTGAACAGAACCAACCTCAAATACTATTCTTGTTAATCGTCTGACTCAATATCTGTAATTTTGTTTTGTGATCTTTAAAAACATCATTTGCGATAACATCATTCAATCTTAATTATTCAATAAATAGAGCAAAACCGTAGAGATGACCTTAATTGACACCATTTCCCGTCTATTGCTATCAATCCAGTTGAACAGCACATGTACCTGTACGCTTTAAATATTCTTCGAGCATACAAAACCCAATTGTGTCGTCAAACTCATGTAATTACTGTATTATGTGACTGATAACTACTCAAATAAATGGATTCTATAACTTCCAAAAACATAACTAGAGTACTAGTTCATAACCTTTCCCGTTATCCGAATTTGCAAAGTTAACATTTTCATGTTTATTATTCTGGAATGCTTTTGACCCAGATTGTGTGTGTTTGGCATTTCGCTTCAGACTTCTGATTCCACTTGAAGTAAAACCTATTTAATTCTTAAACATGTTTATAACGTCATGTTGGAAGTGCGTAAGGAAGACATACTATTTTTAGTAATTATACAACTGATGTGGTAATAAGAGCATGAAAGTGTACAACAACTAGAGAAAATTTCAAACTACCCCGTTTTAAACATAATAACGTAAACTCTTTCCTGGAGATTCATATCCACAAGCTCCAAGTTATCAATGAGGACGTCAGAGCAATTTGATTCTTTTTCATTTTTGATGTTGATTTTGTGCATTAAATATCTTTTTAAATCCTAAACAAATTTTTCCCGATATAAACAGAATGGCAAATTTTTCTTAATTAGCACTACATGGTCTTTTTCATTCAAAGCATCTAACAAACAATCATCGAGAAATATAGCATCATTTGACCTGTTTCTGCTGGTACGTCCTTTGTGGTCAAACTTTGCTCAAATGACGCCGATAAAACGCAAATATTTTATTTAAAAATGACGATTTAAAAAAAACAAATGTGTATTTATTGAGAAACGACCTATATTCGTCATTTTGTAAGGTATTTGAGCAATGACAAATTTTCCACTTCACGAAACATCAAAGAGGAAATGCCCTTCTCTGTACTTTCGCAACTTTGACCGCCATATGCTTATTGTTTTTATGTATTCCGTAAATCCAAACTGGGTTTTACATTTCTGCTGTCAAATTAAGTTAATGTAAACGCAACGGCGGGTGTCATACACATGGACATGATATTGGAAATCCAAGTTTCATTGTAATATGATTAGTAACTGTTGGCATTCCGTAAAATGCGTTCAACCGTATGGCAAAGACCAATTTCCAATATCCATGGCGCACACATTAAGTCGGTTTGCGTTTGCCAGCATGCTTTATGGTCGCTTGAAAGCGACGTGCTTCCTTTACATTTTCTCTTAGTTCAGTTCGGTGAGTAACATGTACGGTCGCATATCATCCCAGGCTCAAATTATTGTAGCTTTAGGTCCGTTTCATGGCAAAGGCAAACATGAACAGAGACAGGAATCAATGCGCACAAGTGAAGCAGTAAATCATTAAACATAAACAGACGAATATATTCAATTCGACGTGGGTAGGAATGATCCAAACGCATCCGAGACGATCACGATGATACGATTTGACGAAGATAAAAGGACATGGCATCGCAATGATTTTTTATCCTCAATCATGCATCCATCACGACTTGCCTTTAATTTTGACGCGCATTGAATTTCTACTTTTCGCGAAAGCAAATTTTTCCCATGATGCACTTTGAATGGCATTGACTAATGCGATAAATCATACAGATAACATGCAGTATACAATATTGAATGGATCATAAAAGTACACATCTATTTCTTTGATAACAAAGCCTTCTTACTTTAAATTATCTACTATCAGTATCACTCGTCACCTAAAAAGACACGTAATCTTAATCGCCTTAATTAATCATTGGCTGACAATGTTTAATTAAATGGCATTCATGTTGCCACCTTAAAAATGGATTATTAAGTTGCGTCGTTGTAAAATGTGAAGTCGTAAAGATAATAGAACGATGTTGGGCGACGGGCAACCAAGCTAGTGAAACTCAAACGAGCAGTATTTAAGTATGCTACTATAATCAGGTATGACATTGGCACTTGGAATTTAATGCACAACTTTATATTTGTATCTACATTCATCAAAGTTACGGATTCATACAACTCAATAAAAGCTACAATTTATCTTGTCCCACTGGTGAGGCGATTTGAGAATGCCAATATGGATGCTGTATGAAAGCAATATCATCTAAAATATATTTATGAATTTTGTAAACAAGCATGCATATCTAACTGAATATTCAATTGATTTTTTTCAAGTGGGTTATGTAGAAACAATGCTCCATATCATTCTTATATTTTGACAGCCCCAAATTTATATCAATGTAAGCAAATATTGTAGTTACTAGTTGCTGTACACATATTGGCAAGTCATTAGACACCAGACATCACTTGCATTAATGAATGGTAATAGTAAGCGTTTGCATTTTTCGAAAAACGCCGAATACGTGCCTGTGTGGCTGTAACCCATTTACACCTATCAAGGTAAAAACACACAGTAACAATTAAATGGTTTTTGTTCGCTGTCCTGACTATTTTCTCCCAGCTAAGTATGTATATTCCCAAATCATCCAAGAATCAGTTTTATATTGTTGCCATACACTGTTGGTCTGGATGATTGGAAGGGACACATTTGAAGAGTTCTCCAGATATGAGAATGAAATAATAATAAATGTCGTTATGGATACACAGGAGATCTGTATAATAAATTTCGTTTCGATGAAGGAAGAATTATCGATTATGTCGTCGTAGTGAAAAATCGTACAATAAGTTTCACATATAGTCAATGATAATTATAGTGATTAATGATGCAAAAGATTTTTGCAGGAGTAATTTTTCCATATTATCCAGCCACTTAGGGGCCCATTTGATGACGATGCGATATCTTGAGGACCATGATGTATGGCGTCGCCTGGATAGCCTCAAGAGTGAAAATGCTTCAAATTGCACATTTAATTACTTATGATAGCAATCCTCTACAGTGCATGAATTAGCATTCACGAATTCGTTGGTGATTCAAAATATAGAATAGCTAGAAATCATCCTGGAAGTTCCTATGTCACGGTAAGTTTGTTGGAGTTTCCTGGAACTCGTAAGAGAGTGGAGAAGTAATAGCAGAAAATACATAACCATGAATATGCTTTATGTTCATCAATTGAGTTTTTATTGATGGCATGTCGGCAACAACATTGAATAAATTTTATTCAATAAAAGCATTCATTGTAATATATTTTTCGTACAGAGCCAATAGCTTAGTGCGTACAAGCGCCAATTCAGGCAAACTTCAACATAAATGTGAGATCTGAATCTTGTCTTGAATACTGACACAAATAACAGCTCGAATGTGATGCGAAACACTCATGTAATGTTTTGGCTCTTCACTTTTTAAACAGCAATGTTATGCTATGTGATCTGCTATTGATTTTTCACGGCCACGTTCTGCATGTTTATTTTTCTCTTAATCAAGTGCATATAGTCACAAATACTCGAAAAATATTGGTCATGTTGTGTTAGGTAAAATAGGTTTTTCTCATAGGGTGGAAAGTAAAAAAGCGCGAGGACATGGGGCATATGAAATAAACATTAATAAAAAATTTAATGATACATTTTGAACTTAGAATAAATTTCGTTGTCCGGTGTATGGAATGAATGGTGTCGCTAATGTGGCTTAAAGTGTGGGGCTATAATAATTACACATTGAGTCTAATGTATAGAAAGGAATGGGAGCAAAAGAACTTTTGTCAAAATAAATGCATGACACTTCCTTGTAAAATGAATTTCATCTTTACCACAACTTAGCAGCTCTGACAAGAATATGAAACCTATTACTCAACATATAGTCGCCGTCTTGATGCCACATTGTTACATACCATAACACATCTAGAAGGAAAGTTTATAAAGGTTTTAAGAACATTAATTTTGAGATGCTTGAGACGAAACTTTATATTTTAATGTGAACTCTTACAGTCGAATAAAAATTTTATTTGCATGCCTTCCCATACCTGTTTCCAAAATGTAATCCTTCTGGAAAATTTTTGAACGCGATCCGAATTACACATCTCTTAAGTGAGCTGTTGAAATGTCACAGCATTTTACAAAATTCTAATATGTATACGTTCTATTCATTTAAAAGACTTAAATGAAATGATTTAAATTAAATGAATTTTGATTTAATTGAGTTGTAGAATGTAGAATGGCATAGGCTGCTGCATTTTCAATTTTTGCCTGGATAGAACTTCTTGTTCAATCTAATGCAAATTCTTTCCCGACGTGTTCTGAATTATGGCATTTATTAATTTATTCGTATGGCTTGTCATGTATTTCAAATGCCTTCTCCAAATTATTCTTGCAAACTTTGACCCTATCTCTTACCCACTAATAAATCCACAGCAGCCACTTTTTATTGAAATGACGTCGATGTCATCGGCATAAGTCTTGAAGATAAAGCAGCGACATATTTCTTGAACAACGACTCCTGGATTATGGTGAGTCACTCATCATCCAAGATGCTATATGTTAGTGTTATATCAATATACAATTTTCATGTTGATCATGTAGCAAAGGGAAAGTGGTTCCCTGTATTTCCATCAATTTGACCGGCACGTTCTCTCTGTTGATTTTCTCTTCATTAAATATTTATTGTTCCATGAGCCCTACACGCTATTCCGTTTTGTATCAGTTTTATTCAGAGTTTGTAGATTAAAAGAGGCTTGCATACGGCGTACGCTACTAGGAGCATTGAAAAACTTGCTGCAAGGTATTTTTATTCTTTTGGTGTCTGTACTATAGCCTAAACCCAGTTTATTGCAGCCCATTTACGTGTTTTTTATATGATTGTATCCGTGGCGATATTTTACCAAATAATATACAGAGTTGATACATATAAGCTCACTGTGAGATTGATATCGTATAATAAATACATAGCTCGGTAAAGTATTGGAAAGATAAGTAATTAATAGATGTGGAAAGGTTGAATATAGTGCCATTGTTTTCGTTCTCTGTACTTAAGATTATCCGGGACACTGAAAATCGGTTCCTGGCTTGTTCCCACCAAGTGGTTTCCCACCACGGACAATTCCCACACACTAAATCGCCACCACGGAATATTACCTTCTCCACTTCTGGTGACCTACTAGGCGCCATCTTGATTGACTTCGAAAATTCAAAATTGTAAACTGAACTGCAACCCTCCAGGATTATACTGTCATGTATTTCTGAACGACACATCCATAAAATTCACTCAACATAACAACAACAAAATCACCGTAGCGAGTTGATTTTATGCTTATACAAGGACTGCACACTTGGGCGATAGTCGCAACGATATCGCATGAATGAATCAGTGAAAACTGATCTGCTGATTTATGCTAAGGCTAGTATGGATAAATAGAAACTGCGCCCTTACTACTTTATAAAGTGTTCCATAAGCAAATTTATTTAAGTCAGGGTTTGGCTACAGTGGCGTCGAAGTGACCGCCATTGTGAAAATTGTGATTAATCCCATAACCTACAGTTTGTTTAAAATGTGTTACCAACTCATCAATCCACTCTTGTCAAATGAATGTGTCGCACAATAGAATATATGTATATATTTATGTTGTTACATAGTAGATTCAATGATCACAAAATCTTTGATTTACTGATTTGACTATAGTTTGAAATAGTTCACAAGAAAGACGTTATATATCACCACGGCCGATTTGAAAGTGTAACGTAGTCAGCATTTAGTATGAAAGCCACATTCGCCGGATGGCATGAATTTCATATTTGTATGTGCAAGGTGTTTAATGTTTAAATTAAAGTTGATATATTTCGCAGGAAGCTTTACAATATCAATCATTACATACCTCGGAAGATTACATTTTGCAACTTCTAACTTTAAATGCAATAAAGTCTTTACGCCTGCATGCTCATGAATGACATTCTATTAAGAGACTTTTAGTCAATAGTGTTATCAATGTTTTTGAGCCTAATCTCATCAATATTATGAAATTTGTGTTTAAACGTGCCCCTAAATTACTCTTAAATGCCTGTCTTCAATAAATACGCGATTGTCAAATATAAGTGTCACATGTTGGAATATATGCCAAACTCAATGATAATAAACAACAGGTTGGTTCTCCATAAGCAACGAGTTAAATGAATTCCGTAAGAATGTTTGATGATTTGTAATTAAAGCATTGCAACGCGTCATCGCGGACGATTTTACATTGAGCAAATTGTAAAAATCTTTATCATAAAAATAACTTTCTTTAGCACTTCAAGTTTAAACTATAAATGATTGTAATCTTGGTGGGGAGATATAAAAAATTATTTATTCGTATTCAAAGGTGGTGCATTTCAAATGCATACATCATATTATTAATTGCCACTCAAAATTTAGTTGCTGATGTTGGGGACTGACAGCGACATGGGAGAAATGATAGTATAAAATTTATAACAATGAATCAATAATAAGGACCAACTAGCAGTATCGTAGACTAACAGGCGTACTTACGTGCCACCATATATTCGTTGTGTTGAAGACTGACACAAAAACTGCTAGAATTTGGTGAGAGGCGCCCGTGGTAAAAGAATGAAAGGGGATCTATGGATCTACGCTTCGGTCCCTTGATGGTCACTAGATTTATGCTTTTCTCACAATCAAGTGTATACATATATTGTCAGAATTCGTGCACAGCCTTATTCGTACAATATTAATTGAATAAAAGTTTGCTTCTTTCCTAGGGACAAAAGTGGACATAGGCAGAGGACTTGGGGGAGATGAGTAATAATATAAATATCTTAACCATCCTTTCCGAACGTGTAATAAATTTGAGTTTCATATATGTGTACTGAAAGAAATATGTCATCATAAAGGGGAAGGGGAAATGCAATTGACAAATTTGGTCAAACATGGAAGGAATGGTTACAAAAGAACTCAGGATAGATTTGACTACTTTTTAACTATACGTTTAAGTGAAAATAGCTCCAGTTTGCCTTTACAATAACTTCAATCAAATCGATAAATCTGTATTTCAATGATTCCTAAGATGTTGCGTAGGTAAAACATTTAGTTATCGTCCTGATACTACACTTTACATTCCACTTCTCATAATGACTGACAGGTCATATTATAAAGGAAAGTCTTCAACACCAAGAAATCTTCATGTTGGATTTTCCTGGAATTCGCAGAGAGAGTGGAGAAGTAATAGCAGCAAATGCATAACTATGAATAGGTTTTTTGCTCATCAAGTGAGATTTTATTGCTGGCATGTAGATAACAACATTTTATATGCATTGAATAAATTTTATTCAATAAAATATGCACCTTTGTGAATGATTCATTGCAATATATTTTCCGCATGGAACAAGTATTTGTAAATTAGTGCGTACAAGCGGCACCGTAGGCAAACTTCAACATAAATGCGAGATCCGAGATGAATTTTTTCTTGAATACTGACAAAAATAACAGCTCGATCGTGATGCGACACACTCATTTTATGTTTTCGCGAACTCTTCAAGCAGAAAATAAAGTGCTGTGGGACCTACTTTTCGGTCTTTGACGGTCTTTCACGTTGTACATGCTTATATTTTCTCTCCATCAAGTGTTTTTAGTCACAAATAATCCAATATTTTCATAATGTGTTAGGTAAAATTGGCGTTCCTGATAGGGACGAAAGGGAAAAGCGAGAGGACAAGGGGTATATGAAATGCAGATTAATAAAAAAAACTTAATGATATATTTTGAACTTAGAATAACATTCGTTTTCGGATGAATCGAAGGAATGGTGCCGCTATAGTATACGGAAATAACATTCACACATTGAGTCAAATATATAGAAAGGAATGGCGGCAAAAGAACTTTTTATAAAGAACATAACACTTCCCATTTAAACGAATTCCATCTTTACCGCAACTCACAGATGACCTACTATTCCTGAAAACGGAACGCTTTGCAACTTTTTTTCACATTTCGCGCATAATTGGTACATGGAAGCAGATCACTAAACACTACCCAAATCGCGAAAGAACAGCCCTTAAACATTAATATATTAAAAAATAAGGGCATTTTTTCAGAAATCGTTTGTGTGCTCTGTAGCCCACAAAACTTGACCTAGAAATCCCAAAATTGACACAGTGGTGCAAAACATTTCCCCAGAATGCGATTTTTGAGTTTTTAAGAAAAGCTAAATAAACAAAAAGTTTTGGCGCGAAAACTATTAAATTCAAAAACGATACAAGGATTTGAATAACGGACAACGGGAGCATAATTAGGACCTAAAACTACGTTTTTCACGTGATTTACAAGTATAGTAAACTCAGTAATTTGCCTAGAATTTGAAATTAAATAAAAAATTTAGATACCAGGACACAATTTTGACACCAAAGTCCTACAATATCATAGAATCCACTCCAATTATGTTAAACTTTGGTGTCAAAATTGTGTTGTGGCATCTAAAAATTTTATTTAATCGCAAATTCTGGGCAAATTATTGAATTTAGTAGTATTGTAAATAACGTGAAAAACGTAGTTTTATGTCCTAATTATGCTCCCGTTGTCCGTTATTCAAAATCTTATACCGTTTTTGAATTAAAGAGTTTTCTCGCCAAAACGTTTTGTTTATTTAGCTTTTTTTTAAACTCAAAAATCGCATTCTGGGGAATTGTGTTTTACACCACTGTGCCAAATTTGGGATTTCTAGGTCAAGTTTTGTGGGCTACAGAGCACACAAACGATTTCTGAAAAAATGCCCTTATTTTTTAATATATTAATGTTTAAGGGCTGTTCTTTCGCGATTTGGGTAGTGTTTAGTGATCTGATTCCATGTACCAATTATGCGCGAAATGTGGAAAAAAAGTTGCAAAGCCTTCCGTTTTCAGAAATAGTAGGTCAGATGCAAAGAGCACGAAACCTATTACCCAATATTGGGACTTCGACTACCCGAAACATATAGTCGTCATCTTGATGTCACATTTTTACATGCCAAACACTTCCTGAAAGAAAGTTTATATTGTCAAAGGATTTAAGGACATTCATTATGAGATGGTTGTGATGAAACATTCAATTTTAATGTGGAATCATAGAGTCGAATTAAAATTCATTTGCATTTTCCTGTATGTGTTTCCAACATGAGTATATTTTTAAAGCTTTTGCATGGAATCAAAATTAAACATTTCTTACGTGAGGTGTTGAAATGTCACAGCATTGTATAAAATGTTATTATATGTTGTTTTGATTTAAAAGATTTAAATGAATTGAATTTTGATTTAATTGAAATGCAGTAGAATGGCATAGGCTGCTGCACGTAAAGAGTATTAATATAATATAGATTTCACGGGCATCCTACGGATGTGCATTTAAAGAATTTTCAGAATGGTGTACATTTGTTATTCCTCTTAATGGGAGTGAGTGACGACCTACAATTGGAAAAAGAAATGTTGGCGACTCACTTTTTCGTTATTGTACGTTTCTTCCTCATTAAATAATGCTTGTTCTCGGTACGTTTGGTACATTTTATGATACGTGGATACGTGCGTCGTTGGGATTGCATAAAATGTAGTCTATAAATGCTAAAGTCTTCGAATATCCTGATGCTGTGTCTCGCCCATGTTCTTTTCAGCTATTTAATGCAGATAATTAACCTTTCCTATAAATTTGAAATTCGCACAAACTCGTTTAAACTCAGCCATGCGCACTGGAGAATTGCCTACTAGAGCAAATCTCTCTCATTCATATAGTTTTCTGAAAAACGTCCACTAACTTACTCATAACAGAGCGACACCCAGGATGATCTTCCATGTTCAGAAAACAATTGCACTTCCGATTTATAAATAATGGCGTCGAAAAGACAACATAAAAAAACTATCGTGTGGATATTTTAAAATGAAACGTAAAGGGAACACTTTCAGGAAACCGCCAGTGTCCCTAAAGAATGTTACGATAGCATTAAAAATACAATTTATTTGATTTTACAAACAAAGACTTTGAATATACGTAGGTTGTTTGATAATGAGTTAGCCGGTTTTAGTAGTGTCTTACTTCAACGCGCCTCAATATAGCATGTTCTAGTCTTCAACATTATATTCCCTATTGGCCAAAGATATTCTACACCGTCGGTCGAAAGCATAGATAGTTTCTGCAGGAAATGGCAGGGGCCTTCTTATGAGACATGTAATACCGCGTTTTTTTGCCAAATCGTCTCAATACTTTTCCTTCCTCGCACACGGTGTTTGCAACTACAAGAACGCACATGGGTAGACTGATTCCTGGGCATCATTTGAGTATTTTCTCCAGTATTTTCTGTATAGCGACGCGAAAAGTTTGGCACAGTGTGACAACGTGTGACTAAAATTATTCTGCCTTTCAATTATTGGATCCAGTATTTCGTGCATTTGATTTTCGTAAGATTTTGCTATAATCAGCCCTAGTTAGTATAGTTATTATACATAAAATCTCCAGTACATAACACCCATATATATGCCCAAAATATAGCATTAATCTTTTCCCTCACTTTTCAGTGCAGTCCGCCGTTGAATTGGAATGGTACTAGGGTACTACAGCGATTAGCTACATGATATGGATGCCAAACACTTACGTTGTCGCGCATTCTTCTGGGCCATCCACTTCTACCACGTGCATACGTTTACTGCTAGTTATGATGCTGAAATAACAGTTTGATATCTTGCCGGAACAGGGAATTTATCTGCTTTTTAACACAGAAAAAATATTGTCCTGATGCGCATCACTCTGTACAATCTGTTGATAAATGAACCTAGCAACATATCAATAACCATAAAATAGAGAATGAAATTCTCTATCGTTGAACATATTGTTCAAGGTGCTATGATAATTTGGTGCAGAAATATCGGTGACCAAAATCGGACAATTCTTTATGAAACTACCCACGTACTTGTAAATACCAATTACCAAACATGTGTTGTGGTTGCCTAATATCTTCCTACTTATCAATCAAGCAATTAGAAAGAGAACTGCGAGCTGTACGGCTGTCGAACCTATAACGGCGATTCGCTTGGTATCCCTACCTTTGAATATCACCCCACATTTGTTGACTTTTTCTTCATTAAATATTTAGTAGTCTGCATCAGCCCCACACAAAATCCTATTTAAAAATTTAAATGGTTTCTGCTGATGTCAGCTGAATTAGTTCAGATACCAGTTGATTCTGTTGTGCTTGCGAAGACAAGTACAACAAAACAAAACAGAAATCAATAAAATATTAATAACTGAATGTAAATCCGCCTTCAAAACCCATGGATGCAACTTACTTTCAAACAATGTACCTACATGTACATGACAGCAAACATTTAGTGATTCATAAATGATTGTTGGTATGCCAAATATGATAATATGCCCTCTTTATCTATGGGGAGAAATCTTGTTAGACCCTGCCGTTCCAGTGTAGGAAAATCGTTTATACATTTTGTGGAATACAGCAAAGCATAATTAGTTAAAACACACGGTAAAAGATGTTAGTATTTTTATTACAATTTAAGCCAACAACTTTTATTTACCAGATCATCTCAAAACTTATGCAAATGAAGATGCCCCGATCACATGTCACTGACGTGGTATTTCCAGGATCGGAAAGGTGACGTCAACTTATTTTTAAAAGTCTGGTCTGAGTTAATGGAAAAATCGAAACAGTTCAGAAACCTTATTCTCAAAGTTTCAGTGCTGTAGCTTGCATATTTTTGAAAATATGAACATTTTTGTCTTATCAAAAATGACGAAAAGTTTGCAAGTTGTGGAGGTCACAGTTTTTGAGATAAAAATCTGAGATTTGGCATGGACGTAGCTAACTAAAATAGAAAATATGCGATTTTCTTATTTTTCTCAAATTGCGTTGTTTAAAAAAATTTTCATCGAAAGTTTGTTAATTTAAATACTATTCAGCAATTTCAACACTCCGACGTCAAAAATGTAATACGTGACCACAAAACTGAATTTCGCGACAGCCATTGTATTTTAGATAAAAATTTGAAAAATAAAAGGGAAATTCAGTTAAAGTTTCATTGTGAAAGTTGTTTCTAGGGAAGAAAAATCGCAAGAATTTGCATATGCTTTAAAAGGACTTAAAATTATGTCATTTTTCTGACATTTCTACCTTAAAATGCAGTGGGTGTCGCGAAATTCAGTTTTGTGGTCACGTATTACATTTTTGGCGTCGGAGTGTGAAAATTGCAAAATAATGGTAAAATTAACAAACTTTTGATGAAAACTTTTTTAAACAACAAAATTTAAGAAAAATAAGAAAATCGCATATTTTCTATTTTAGTTAACAGCGTCTATGCGAAATCTCAGATTTATATCTCAAAAACTGTGACCTCCATAACTTGCAAACTTTTTCTCGTTTTTGATGAAACAAAAATGTCGATATTCTCTAAAATATGCACACTACAGGACTGAAATTCGGAGAATAAGTGTATTTCAACCGTTTCTATTTTCCCATTAACTCAGAACAAATTTTACAAAAAAAGTTGACGTCACCTTTCCGATCCTGGAAATACTACGTCCACTCACATTTGCGATTTTGAGTGTGTATTATATTAATTCGTCGCCAAGATAATACACAAGTGCAGTGCCAAGAGGGGTGCTTCCTCTTGCAAGATATCACAATGGTATAACATCTTTTAAATGTGAAGTTTTTAATTTTATGGTAATTGAAAAATTGCTGCCATAGATGAGTGCAAAATAGGTTTCTAAATATCCACAAATCAGTGTGTCTGTTACTTGCGAAGGTACGTTGAAAACCAATCGTCCAAATAGGAAATATACCTGTCACAAAAATTGGAGCAGCAGGGTCACACTTGGCCAATATGGCGTAGAACTGAAGGTTTGAAAATTATAAAAGGGATAATCAGGTAAAGCACATCTTAGAGAAAGCAAAATTTGCCTGCTCTTTTTAAACTTGTATTTTAATCCATTTCAGGATTAAGTTAATCTTGTAGTAAAAGAATTCAAAATTATCAGCTCCCAATTCACTGCACGAAATTTCAATACCTAATTATCGATATTCAAGAAAAAAATTGTTGGACGCAAAAACGTGGCATTGATTGCGTGAATCACGACGGTCTCTCGTTAGTCGGTATCGTTTCCGGAGTGAAAATGAAAATTTTATGGTGGCGCCACTGCGTTTTTAGCGAATGTGACGTATGATTGGGCGCACAGAGATGATTGCAGGTATTAACACAATAAATAAATATTTAACGCCTTACACTGTTTCAAAGATATATGCAGATGAAATGAGAAACATTTCGCCGGAAAAATTATAATTTCTGCACATGTACATGCGTTTTATACTGCGAACATTTGTTATTAGGAACTCTTTTTTAACAGAATCTGGTTTCTTGATGTTCCTTCGCTGAATATACCCTTCCGCAAAAATAACGTCTCGTGGTTGCGGTTGACGCACACCCACGTTCCTTTTTACCAGCATTATGATAATGACATTTTGATTATTTGTTATTTACAGCAAAACTCCCTTACAAAAAGGTTTGTTTACAGCGCACATCATTTTTGTGACAACTTGATGCAACTGCATCCAACCTAAGTTCTCGTAAAACCTGTTCCATGTCCAATTTATAACTTATGGCGTCGAAATGACAACAAAACCTCCGTCAGATTTTTATTGGTTTTCGTACACCTAACTTGGTAATAGATATCTGAACCACTATTTTTCAAAACGGAACGTGTTTTCACGAAAAAATTTTAAAGTTCTGATTTTTTGCATAAGTATTTGGGACCCCTAAAGAAGTCCCACTGAAGGAGTGGTACCACTCCGAACCCTTTGTATAAGCATACATGGGCACATTTACGATTTCAAAAATTCAAAAAGTTTGTGCGCTCTGGACGCCACAGTTTACGAGCAAATGAGCTGAAAATTGGCATGCATATGCACAACAAGAATCAAAAATAGGGTCAGGTTTGCGTTTTTTGAAATTTTGAAATTTAAAAAAGTTTTGGCGCGAAAACTTCATAATTTGAAATCTCGTTATTAAATTCAAAATCTAACACCAGATTTGGATTCTACGTACCAGAGACCCATAAAATAGAATTTGTCTGTCAACTTTGCGCAAATAGCCCTCGTTAAAATTCAAATAAAAAGCGGGAAAATTTGAAAAAGTGCGTTTTCTCAAAAAGTAAAAAGTATTTTTAAAATCTGATGGCAGATTCAGATTCTACATCAAACATTACGTAATGGTAAATTTTTATGTTAACGAATTTCGAAATGATAACAATATGCCGAGGCCGAAATTAAAAATTTTAAAATTCAATTTGTATCTATTTAGTATCGGCCAACAAAAATGTTTCAAAAATGACCATTACGTAATGTTTCGACCATTAATAACGAGATTTCAAATTATGAAGTTTTCGCGCCAAAACTTTTTTAAATTTCAAAATTTCAAAAAACGCAAACCTGACCCTATTTTTGATTCTTGTTGTGCATATGCATGCCAATTTTCAGCTCATTTGCTCGTAAACTGTGGCGTCCAGAGCGCACAAACTTTTTGAATTTTTGAAATCGTAAATGTGCCCATGTATGCTTATACAAAGGGTTCGGAGTGGTACCACTCCTTCAGTGGGACTTCTTTAGGGGTCCCAAATACTTATGCAAAAAATCAGAACTTTAAAATTTTTTCGTGAAAACACGTTCCGTTTTGAAAAATAGTGGTTCATCTGCAAATGTGCATAAATATTAATTATACTGTTGAATACTTGGTATATGCACTTTGCGGGGACATGTTGCATGATGTTTCTATTTGGTGTTTGAAAGTGCAGACCGTTGGTTGCCATCATTTATCATCATTCATGGCCATGTAGTTACTTTGTTACGGTGTGTTGAAATTTGTTAGGGCGAAATTTGTTTGGCATTTTCGCCAAACAGTGCTGCCATGCCGTTTAGCATCGAAGAAAAGCTACAGTAAGGTTGTGAGACGTGACCAGAAGCAATATTAACAACATTCATACGATCCCTTAACGCATTTAATGCTTCATCGTTTATGCAAATAGTACACTCGTTCGAGAAGATAAAGTAAATTAATCGAACATCTTATGTTATCGCTCAAACCGTAATATTTTACTCAACTGTTGATTTTATCTTCATTACGTATTTTGTATCCTAATTGAGTCCTACACAATGTTTTGTCTGGTATGAGCTTCTTTCGGAGTTTGCATTTGAAACGACTTATATTATCACCTCCTGTCAGCGTCAGCAACGCAAATGTTAAAAAAGGTTGGAAAATATTGGCAGCACATTCTCAACAGCAAGTTAATCACTTGCCAGTTAAAAACTTATAACAGCAATAATATTTATAGTCAAGAAAACAGTCCAATGAGACATGGTTTTATTGAATAATAAATAATTTCATGGATACGAGAAGCAGATAAAAGTCCCTTCGTAAAAGCTACCGGTATACATCCATCATACAAACTCATTGTTCCTTCCCACCGACAAATCTGCCGGTTCACTAAAATTGTTACATTATAATCAAAGACTGCTTGGGATAAATTTTACATTTCGCTTGTAAATTTTGTACAGACCAGAATTTTGTTTTAATAAATATTTACCCACGGGCCAAATAATAGCAGTTAGAGGCAAATCACAGCGGGTGGTACTGCACCGATCCAGCATATCGATGACAAGGAAGATTATTTCTTAACTTAGACAATGTCAGCATGCATTGTCGTTGTCCAGCTAATTTGGTGAGAACCATTCGTTATCCGTTATGGAGTCATAAATGCAGTGGCCAATATTCCAAGTTACAAAACACCAAAGTGAACAGTGCTTCTTGAATTTGTGCTTTAAATCGCAATCCGTGTATTCATTTATGTCAATTCCAACGAATATATCTTATTTCTACAATAATAGCTAACTGTTGTAGAGAATTACGTTTTGGCATTACTTTAAAAAATGCAACCCAATTCAGAAAATATTTTTGTCAAATTTAGGTGAAAACACGTCCCAAAAAAGTGTAAATTGAGCCAATGTTGTCCCGATTTCAATAAGTCTTTCTTACTAGTAATTTATTTGGACAGTTTCCATTGTACGAAGACGCAACCAAGTAGGTACTTTCATATTGATTCACGATTTGTTTGTTTATTCACGATTTATGAAACCAGTTAACAATCAAACGATAATAAAAACACATTTTTATTTCAATTCACATTTAATTAGAATGCATATTCAGCTGAAAATAATCAATCAATGTTATTTTAATACGTCTAAACAAATATAGACATGATAACAAGTGTTTATGATTTTGCATAAATGCTTCCTAGTGTATGCTGTATATAGAGCGTGGGCAGAAAGGAGGTATATATTTTAGAGGAAATGTCTAAATGAACTGATTTATTAGTTATGATTTTCAAATGAAACTAAACATCACATCTTCATTCAGCAATCATCTTCAACCATCTTCTTCATACTGCTGTGAGATTGAGCTGGAAAAATACCAATTAGTTGTCAAGACATCACTAAGCAGTGAATAATTTCAAATTGAATTTTAAATTGTTTCTGCTTTCATAAAAAAATTTGTCAAGTAACGGCGACGACAACTAATTTGTACTACTGACGTCAGCCAGATTAGTACAGATACGATCGTCGGGCGGGTGATTGTGTCAGTGTGCAGAAACGTAAGAAGATGGATGAAACATGCAACGTGAAATTATCCAATTGTTGTGCGCCCTTGTGAAGGCAAGTATTATAACACAGGGTGACAATCACCGACTAGAAATCAATAAAATATCACAATATTACAATAAAGTTATTTTGACTGAATGTAAATCCTCGTCAAAATCTCATGAATGTAACTAACTTCTTAAACAATGTACATGACAACAAATACTTTGTTATTCATAAATAGTTATTAGTATGCAGAATATGATAATATTCACTCTTAATGGAAAGAAAATTTGTTCTAAAGTAAGTCTTGCAGTTATAGTTTAGGAAAACCGTTAGGAAAAAGTACGGCTAAATTTCATTAGTCAAATCACACGCCACGAGAAGTAGTTTGGCCGCATTTTAAGCGAAACAACTCTTGCTTAACGACAGATCAACTTGAACAGACATAGAGCGGTACCAATTACCTGTTGTCATGCTTGCAATTTTGAATTAGTATTATAATAATACGTCGCCAAGATAATGCATAAATTTTTTGTTGTATTTACATTCATTGAAAAGTTATTGTCGCAGACTGATTCGTAATCCTTAATACAATACTCACATAGACGAATTTATAAATGTTTTACATTGTATCAAAATTATGGAATTATTGTTGCTACCGAATGCAAATGAACGTCTTTTGTTATATCTTGAATTTATATTCAAGGTGGAATCAATTTAAAATTTCACCTTCAGTATTCCGAACTGAAAGTAGAGAGCACGCGATAATTTGCGGTAGGCAAGACTCTGCCACTTAACTTCAAACAAAATTCAATTGTTCAAAGTCGAGTAATGTGAGATAATCTTGACTAAACCCGAGAGAAATTGCTTTTATGAACTTCCGTTCTTTAGACTGCCACGCGGCTTCTGCGAGTTTTATCCTGTTTAAATATTTACTAGCCTACATAAACCCCACAAGATTTTCCGTTTTGCATCACGTTTGGTCAGAGTTGATAATTTTAAAGATACTGGAGGAAGCGCACGCGATCATTCTTCGCATTTCATGTGAAACAAACGCAAAGGTCTAATGAAGTATTTTTACGACTGCATTTAATGTGCCTTCGTTCAGAAAAACTGTTGTCAATCGTTGTTATTAAAGTGTGGACCAGGATAAGTGCTACGTTGTGTCGAATGCGAATGCAGCAATATTCATTCATTACAACAATTAGCATGAAATAATACTTTGAATATATTGGACAAATATAAACTTAGAGGAATGAATTTTATAGCTTTAACCAGCATCTATTCCCATGATCGACCTTGCATCTATTTTGCAACCTTAAGTGAGAATAATATATAGTCGGCACCAGGATAACGCAAAATAATTCAAGATTCCATTTGCCATTGAGTTATACAGTTGTAGATGAATGCAAAATTCATGTGTCAATTTTCAGAATCCATTGTCTGCTGTACATGCTGTTGCAAAGCTTTCTGCATTCTGTGCCTTAATACCGTATTAAGAATATCATATAATTATAGCTAAAATTTATAAGATTTGAGATATTTATTGAAATCTTGACGCGGTTGCAAACACTTGTAAATGCAGTTTAAAATACATATACATGACTTTCATTTGATTCTGGAAACATTTTCAATAATGAATCCACTCTTATACTGGCAATATATTGATGTACTTACAACATAAAAGGAGAGTCGCTCATTCTGGAAACAGTCAATTGGTCATGGCTACTTTAAATCTCCAAACAAAAAAGGAAACTTAAATCAATAGACCCGTCAACATCCTGTCCGGGACTTGTTGTTCCAATCCATTTTTGGTGGTTAGTCTTAAAGTAGCGACAGTGCAGGTATAATCCTTCTGTGAAATGTAAAGTCCTGTAGGATGTAAAGATCTAGTCAGCCAAACTATAAATGAAATTCCCAAACAATTTGGGTGCTCAAAATAAGACCTATTCTGTGACTTGTTGTTACCATTGCATTGTTTATAGTCATATATAATCTTCTTCCATAAAATAACATCCTTCTGTAATATCCTTCCGTAATTTGAGAGGACATCCTGAGCCATTCATGCATGGAATCGGCCACAAGTTCAGCCGACTTCCTTACATTATTCGGATTTTTATGTCTTCATAATATCCAATGATGATCAATGTTTGTGATTACGCATATATACCAACTAGTGTGCTGAAGATATTGAATGATTTTTATTGGAAAGGGCTGACCATTATTTTATATTATTCATCTCATTTATAATTATAGTGGCATTGTACTGTTTTGTTAACAATGTTTGTGGTCAACCCGATGAGAAGATGAATATTTAAGAATATGCAGCAACGAAATTTCGTGACTTCAACAACTTATGTTTTCCAATAAATCAACTACACTTAGCTATTTTTCAGCATTATCTGTTTCGTTATTTTGTTTTCCTTTGAGCAATATTTCTGTTGATGTCGCTGTAGCGTAGATATATATTTATGGCGATGTTTTATGTGTTGGATTTGCTTTCATGCATGAAATCGCCCACACGTTGGCGCAGTTGCTGCCGTTGTAAGCTTCCATGGATTTTCTTGTGATTATGCATAAATTTTAATTGGAGTGCGGAATGGTATAATCTGAATTTTGTATGCCGAGAATGACATCGATATTACCACAGTATCTTTTTTACCACAGTATCAATGATACATTTTATGATTATAAGTTTCCGCTTGAGTCTGTATTACCGTCAGCCAACAATTTATAAAATATTTTTCAAGTACAAGTACAAGATCACCAAGGACAAGAATACCAAACATAGGATAGTCAATACAACATAACATATAATTCATGTCATAATTATATTTAGCTAGACCTAATTGTTTGCTAGTTTTCTCTTTCTCCGCATTCCGTTATTCTGATGATGACTTACAGTTTTGAAGTCGAAACGTCAATAAAATAACCTTTTTATCAAAAAAATGTCCTCAAACATCGTTGAAAATCATAAAAATTATGACCCACGAGGATGGAAAACACTTTTTAAAACTATCCAACGCCACTACGATGCGGCGTCAGTCCACGAGATCAGGATGCTAGAAAGCCTTTATAAGAAATCGGCAAGAAGAGAAAACAATGTCAAGTTCTTAAGAAGATGCAAGAAGACTGGTCTGATTCCAAATTGCGTCAATCTATCCTACCTCTCTAGTAGATTTGGCAAAAGTAAACGACTTGACAGGATACGTGACAAAATGGAGAAAACTTACCTCAAAGAAGAAATAATAATTAATTACCAAGAACTGGACAAAATTCACAATTCCATAAAGGATACAAGGACTCATGTTCGGAACGCGTTGCCAAATCTCTGGAGTTGGATTACTCAACTTCTAAATATGTCATACAATATGGAATTTGAGAAAATCAAAATACAACAACAGAATAAATTCCAATCCCTACTCAATACCAAGGTAGAAAATTCTTTGAAAGAAATTCATATACCTGAACTGAGAGATAGCACCGCCGCGTTTTTGGACCTACGAATTAATCAAGACCTTACAGAAAATGAACTGAAACTACTACATCTTGGTTTCAATTATGCACTTCCACATCTTGACGTTACCAGCCAAATGATACATACAATGAATGCTGTAGAAATGAAAATGTCAGAATTGGAAATAAGTGACCCAGAATGTAATTATGTCCGAAACGGAATAACGAACATCATTCATCAAGACTGGAAACCTAATCAAGTAATGTTAGAGTGGGAACCGTGGATAACAGAGGCCCTTAAGTCAATTAAAGGACGCCATGATATAAAGATTGGGAAAGCCGATAAAAACAATTGTGTTGTGATTTTGGATAAAGCAGATTATGATCAGAAGATGCATAACATGATTGTGACTGGACCGTACACATTACTGACCTCAGATCCAACGGAGGAATATTCATTGAAAATAACAAATATTGTCAAGTGTCTACACGAAGCGAAATTGATAACAGAAGACATTGCAAAGTCCCATATTCCAAAAGGTTCCAGATGTCCACAAATATACGGATCCCCTAAAACTCATAAAGATGGATGTCCCCTAAGACCTATAGTGGATTATCGATTTTCTCCCACGTATCAAATTGCATCTTACACAGCATCAGTTCTAAAATCGGTCACTGAAGACCATATATACAGTATAAAAAATTCAGCAGAATTTGTAACGGACCTTTCTGAAATCGAACTGAAGCGTGGCCATATTAAAGTATCCTTTGATGTCAAGTCTCTGTTTACCAATGTACCTATCATGGAAGGTTTACGGATTACACGTTCCAGACTGGAGGAAAACAACAAGTGGAGAAGCAAAACAGATTTGAATATAGACCAAATAATGCAATTGCTGGAAATATGTGTTACATGTACATATTTTTCATATGATGGAAACTTATATCACCAAAATGATGGTACCGCAATGGGCTCTCCAGTTTCCCCAGTTTTTGCCGAAATAGTGTTACAACAACTGGAACTGAAAGTGGTGAAAAACTTGCCGTTAATTAGTTTCTACCGCAGATATGTTGATGATGTATACGCCCATGTTAATGAGAGAAAATGCAATTCCGTCCTTAAAGAATTGAATGAATTCCACCCTTCGTTGCAATTCACAATGGAAAAAGAAACGTACAACACACATACAAATACATGGGAGCTTCCTTTCTTAGACGTCATGACATACACTAGAGAAAACAGATCTATCGGCCATCACGTCTTCCGGAAGTCAACATTTGTCAACACGTACCTAATGTACACCTCATTTCATCCACATGCACACAAAATAGGAGTAATTGACACTCTGCTGACAAGAGCTCTACGAGTCTGTGATGATGATCATGTACATGAAGAAATCGAACAAGTTTTCAAGATGTTGATAGAACGCAAATATCCTCAAAAGCTCCTGACCAGACGTTTGAAAATGGTAAAACAGAAGGAATTGTCACGTAATAATATGACCCGTGATGAAATTATGAAACAAAAGGAGGAAATACAAAATACGCCTCGTATTATCTTACCGTATTTTGGAAAAACCAGCAACAAAATTGCAAGATTTTTACGTTTATCATTAGCAGTAGAAATTGGTTACTATCCTGGTCTAAAACTCAACTCCATTCTATCAAACTTTAAAACCAAATCGGTCAAACCCATTGTTGGGATATACGAGATCACTTGTGAAGATGACAATGGAAATCCATGTGAATATGTATATATCGGTGAAACAGGAAAAGGACTCGAAGAACGTTTTCAACAACATTTAAATGACATTCGTAGCACGAACCCTAACTCAGCAGTATCATCACATGTTGTGAACACTGGACATCAAATCAAAGAAATGAGACTCCTGGAATATGAACCAAGAAAACACTCGAGAAAGATCAAAGAGGCCTTATACATACGAGCTACCCAGAAAAAGATGAATAACAATAACGGACAACGGATTCACCCATTATGGTCCTCAAGACTAGTTGTGTAATCGACGCTCAGTATGATACGACCGATGAGAACGGGAGGTTTATGATTTATTTAACTAATTTTTACTACAATTAAAATAATCGACATTTAACGGAAAGAGATTTATCTTTTTAACTTTTTACAATTTATTCACTTTTTCAATGTAACGTAACAGTTTAATTTAAGGCTTTTAACTATAATTTGGACGCTTTTACTCAGGCTGGTCAGACGGCAATTACTACTCTGATCTCTGACTAAAATCCGACAACAACCAAACTGACGCTTACGCTGCTTCTTATATACCCCGAATTTTCCTGTTTCCCGATGACCTGTGATGACCTCTACTCCAACACGCAGCCGACGATCCGTTGGCACTAACAAACTTACAACTACTTTCCTTGACGACTACGCTGGTTACAACAAATGTTTATATCATGGTGATTTCTATGCATACCAACGCTTGACCTTTGACCCTAATTATAACTACTTGCGAGATGGTTGAGAACTCTAGTTTTTTGCTTACACATTTAGCTATATCTAATGTAACTTATCACCAATTTACTAAGCGCTATTGTAAAATTTACAATAATTATGGCTAATTGACTTTTACAAGTTTTAACATACAAATGACTACTTTTACGTATAAAATATATAAACATGCTCCATATTATATTTTATGTTATCCTACACTACACATCTTATCTTCTTTCCAATGAATGACATGCCATACGACGCTCCAACATACCCCTCCTCGTGATTAGACTTGATCGAATCACAATCTCTTGGCGTCGTCCCATCCGTTGTCGAATCGCGATTCTTCAGTTTAGTGTCCACCATGTATCCTCTCCTCACGACCGTCGTACTGTTGGGCTTCCACTCTGCGTCTCCTGCGTTGACATCCTCTGTCCATGTTGCGAAGCTGTATTTCTTGCCCTTCATGCATTCCGGCTTACAATTAGGTCCATGAACAACCCATCCAAGGTAAGTCCACATTGCGATGGGTGTTGATTTCTTTCCTTCCCGAAACTCTCTAGGCAACAGCAGGTGACTGTGGTCTGCACCGATTAGTATTGAAGGTTTTTCTGGCAAAATGTCCGGAAATGGTACAGATTCCAAGTGTTTCCATTGCTTCAAATTCTTGTAATCGGCCATTGATCGAATCGGAAGATCCAGGTTTTTGGCTGTACGGATGTACATCAGGTCATGTTCCTCTGTTTCGTCCACTCCACGGATTTTGAGGGAAACCATTCTCGACTTTTCATATATTTCCTTTTTGTTTCCCAGCCAGTTGAGACTCAGTGGGTGGCACTCTCCTTCCAGTCCAAGTTTCTCAGCAATCCGTTCTTCCAACAATGTACACGATGATCCGTCGTCAAGAAAAGCGTTGACGGTCACTTCCTTTCCGGTAGGGCCAATTAGCTTCACTGGAACAATCTTCATGAGTACGTTTCCAGTTGGTCGCCTTGATTCGGAAACTACGTTACTGCACTCTTCTTGGTTTGCACTTACTTCTTCTTTCTTCACTTCTGACCTTCTCCAGTTATCCTCGTGTAGGAGGGGGTGGTGCTGGCCTCTGCAACCATCCTTTCCACAATTCTTCAGCTTCCGGCATTCGTCTCGGAAATGTCCACTTCGTAGACAGCAGGAACAGATTCTCAGCTTCCTTACGGTTTCATGCCTTTCTTCCAAAGACATCTTTTTAAATTTTGGACAGTTCTCTAAGAGGTGTTTATCCTCACACTTCAGTCGACAATCAGGTTCCCACGCCGCGAAACACTGCTCACGGCCACGATTCTTCTTCGGCTGACTAAATCCTGAGTCACATACGTGTGTGAGTGCTGACGCCAATTCCTCCAGAAACTCTGCTATCACCATCAAGTCTGCTTCCACGCCATGTCTCTCGAGGTGTCGTCCCCATTCAATTTGTTGATTGAATGGCAGTTTTCTCCTGATCTCTTCAATCAGTTGTGGATTGTTCCGGTACTGAGGCACGTTCAAAGAATCTGCTGAGTAAGCTAAATTCTTCACTGCAAGGGACAGGTTCATCAGGGGCTGAAAATCGCCTTCTTGAACTGCCGGCAATCTTCTGACGCGGTCAATCGCACTTTTTATTGCTAGCTCTGGCCTTCCAAAGTGTTTCTCCAAAGTCTTCAAAATGTCTTCTATGTCACATGACGCGTTCAGCATGTTCAAAACTGCTTCTTTGGCTGGACCACGAAGACTTCTCTTCAGTCGGTTGAGGTTTTCCTCTGGAGTAAAACTACACATCCTAGTTGACGACATCAGTTGATTTTTGAAGGCCAACCATTCTTCAGGATTTCCATGAAACTCGGGGAGATCTTTGGCGTTGGTCTGTCGTGCGGTAAACATGCGCATGTCCTCTTGTGGCCGTACGGACTGAGCGATCCTTTCCAGTGCATTGGTCAAACTTACTGCTACATTCTCGAATCCTGAAGTTTGAACGGTTTGTCGACATTCGGATGTCTGCTCATTGGGTCTGAATCGGGTATTCAACGGTTCGGATCCATGCTCGCGACTGGTTTCTCGGCCTTCCTGCATGCGATGGTCATAAGCCCTTGGATTCACTGCTACTCCAGAGGTATTCGTTAGCCATTGATCGATGTCGGAGCGGCTTGATGACACGCTGGTAAACACCGACGCACTAGTTATCACTGAAGCACTCTCGTCTTCATCTTCTTGTTCTTCTGCTAATGCTCGCATTTCCACAAGACGCATTTGATCCAAAATGTGTTCTACTTCGGCTTCCGCTTGTCGTTTCTTTGCACGCAGTGCTGCCATTTTTTCTTCTTTCGCTAAATTGCGGCGTATTGAGGACTTGGACGATGTCGAAGACACGCTGGAGCTCGACATTAACGAAGCGTTGCTACGCGGTGGTAGGCTCGGAACGATACCATCCAGGTTACTTCCTCCTGGCACTACAGAGGCATTGCTACGTGGCTGCAGACTCGAACCACCAACATCAGCGCTACTTCCTCCCCCCCTAGTGCAAGGGTCGCCATGATTCGCAGCTTGCACGACTTCGTTTAACTGCTGATGATTCTCCATGTCTTGCTGTTCATTATTCTGCCCCTGATCATCCATTGGCCAGTAGAGATTTCTTAGCTCTCTGGAGTCCGATTGACGTAGATTTTGATTGGTGCCTTGATCTTCGGATCCTTGATTCGTGGAGTTCCTCCTCGTGGTCACTGGCATATCCTGAACACTAGTTCACTTGATTTACGGGCGCACTGGACTATTCCCTAGTACTGATTCAGTTTTAGTTCGAAGGACCATGTAATCGACGCTCAGTATGATACGACCGATGAGAACGGGAGGTTTATGATTTATTTAACTAATTTTTACTACAATTAAAATAATCGACATTTAACGGAAAGAGATTTATCTTTTTAACTTTTTACAATTTATTCACTTTTTCAATGTAACGTAACAGTTTAATTTAAGGCTTTTAACTATAATTTGGACGCTTTTACTCAGGCTGGTCAGACGGCAATTACTACTCTGATCTCTGACTAAAATCCGACAACAACCAAACTGACGCTTACGCTGCTTCTTATATACCCCGAATTTTCCTGTTTCCCGATGACCTGTGATGACCTCTACTCCAACACGCAGCCGACGATCCGTTGGCACTAACAAACTTACAACTACTTTCCTTGACGACTACGCTGGTTACAACAAATGTTTATATCATGGTGATTTCTATGCATACCAACGCTTGACCTTTGACCCTAATTATAACTACTTGCGAGATGGTTGAGAACTCTAGTTTTTTGCTTACACATTTAGCTATATCTAATGTAACTTATCACCAATTTACTAAGCGCTATTGTAAAATTTACAATAATTATGGCTAATTGACTTTTACAAGTTTTAACATACAAATGACTACTTTTACGTATAAAATATATAAACATGCTCCATATTATATTTTATGTTATCCTACACTACACATCTTATCTTCTTTCCAATGAATGACATGCCATACGACGCTCCAACAAGTTGAATTTTTCAAGTACAAGTACAAGATCACCAAGGACAAGAATATCAAACATAGGATAGTCAATACAACATAACATATAATTCATGTCATAATTATATTTAGCTAGACCTAATTGTTTGCTAGTTTTCTCTTTCTCCGCATTCCGTTATTCTGATGATGACTTACAGTTTTGAAGTCGAAACGTCAATAAAATAACCTTTTTATCAAAAAAAATGTCCTCAAACATCGTTGAAAATCATATAAAAATCATAAAAATTTATAAAATATTATTTACACTGTACGATATTCAAAAAGCTGTGATTTATCGTTGACGGTAAGTGCAAGTTAATGAAGATTGAAGCTTATGATGATTCATCATTGATGAATTAAGAGAATTTTGATTTTAAAATAAATCAATAGAATTATATGAATTTTCTGTTCTAAATATTCCGAAGTATTGAATATTTTTTTCTTAAGACTGCAGCTATACCATTTTGTTTGTGGAAAAATTCAAACAGGTTGTTAAAAAACTTAATCTGTGCAATAACAGAGACTTGTCCATTTATATATTTCTGAACTGTTAAGAAACACAATAGGCATTTAACATATGGTTGCTCAAAATTCATGAACCTACCCCAAAACAATGAAGTTGTCGATATCGGCATCCCTTTGGAGTAGGGCATCAAGGTAATATCTCTTTAGTTTCATTAATAATTGTTGCTTATGTAAGAGAAAAATCAATTACGCCATCGTTATGCGACCATTATCAATCCAAACATTTCATTCTTGAATCTGGGGGTTACTTTAAAAAACAGTCCGACCTGGAACAGTGGTGACCTATTTTACTTTTTCAGAAAACTTAGCTACCGTTTACTGTCGAATTCAGATGTCACCGGTGGACCTGATCTCTTAAAGCGCATCCAACAAGTCAACCTTATCAATAAGGACGTCCATACGACGACATGAGGAAACGCTAGACCTCATTTCTCATTTCAGCACCACACGAATCAGCTCACATTCATCCATTCATAAACTATAATGAAATAATCATAGTTTGTCTCCAATATATCAGAGAAGGCTAGTTATCTGCCAAAGAAAGCGCTGTGATTTATCCGTTTATTTTTCACACTTTGTGTGTAAAAGTATTTAAGGCTTAATGTGCATTCTAGGAATGCAAATTACCAATGCATTCACATGAGTTTGAAGTGAGTTATTTTTTATTATCCTCAAGCACTTTTTCACTGATACGTCACATGGAACATGCTACCTTCGTAACAATCAAACATTTGAATGTAAACTATAACCACCATATTTTTGTTGCTTTCAGCAGAATTGTGGAACGTTGCACCAGTGTACTGGTAACTAGAAGTAAATCACTGCGGGTGTTGCGGCTGTCAACCCTAGATATAGATAAAGAGGATACGCATTGTGGTGTACAATATCAGCATGAGCCGTCCGATGAATTTGGTGAGAAACACTTGCTTTTGGTTATGGTAACATAAAGACAATAACCAATTTTTGAATTGACTGAACACCAAAGGGAATAGTGCTTCTATGAATCTCGTCCGTTTGACTAAAAAAGCACAGGCGGTGATACGCGACCCGAACCAATAACAAATTTTTTGAATCACAGTAGTAATAGCAAAAATCGAACAAAATATATTTAGTCGTTATGGTCAACATGATGTCCCGATGAAAAAATAAATTTCTGTCCAACTAAAGAGACAACAAATGATATATATGGGTAAGTGGAACAAGTATTTTATAGGTTAAATTTTGGGAAGTACACTTGATTTAATATACCAAAACTTCTGGTTAATAAAGCTGGAAATTATGGTAGGTTCTTTGACCCGTAATTTATTTGTTAAAAGATTAGACTATTCTGAAACATGTATACAAACACATGACTGTTTCAATTTAAACCACTCCAAAAATGTTTGTATTTCAATTGAATGTAACACAAATTTAAATATTGGTATTAGTACAGCAGAAAATATCCCATAGATGCGTGTATATGCTTCGAAACCAACATATGCATAACTGCAAATATTTATAGTTACGCATAAACGTGGGCTTGTGTGCCGCATGTGCTATGCATCGTTCGTTGGTGGGGAGACACAATGTACGTGTGTGAATGTATCAATATCGTTTGCGAAAATTCCGGCTGGTATGCAAATCATTTTGGTTACTCAGAATATTCTTTTTTATAATGCGTGAGTAAATATTAAGTCAAAATCAAATTCCCACAATCCAACTTACGCACTTGTCTTGATGCTCTTTATTTTTTTGTATTTGAACGTAACATTTCTTATTAACATGGAGGTAAATTAATATGCATTTGTCTCCAATGAGAAACATAAATGAGCAGACGTAGGATGAAACCATGCTCCCAGGTTCTATTTCCTTGTATCTCATCCCAAAGTTCTTCAGCTCTATTACCTGCTTAAGGAAGTAGTTAAATAGTAGATATAGAAAACATTAGATATATAGAAACAAAAATATAGAAACATAACAAGTGCATTATACATCTTTGACCTCTACTTGCCGCCAAAGTCGAACAAGAATGCATAATAGTCTCATTTTACTGCCCCCAATTTAGGCAGTTACTAGAAACAATTCATTAAAATTAAATATATTTTTGTACCTATATTTTACAATTTTGCTGAATATTTGCAAGGGTCTTAATTAAAGAAAAGATGTGTTAATTAAAAACATTTAAAAAAACTATTTCTATTGTTCATGTTTTCATTTTTTCGTGTCTTGTATCCGTTGTAAGCTTTTAGTAGTGCAGCTATTGTTTCGTTTCCAACATTCCATCGTCGTGCATTCTTGTTCGACTTTGGGATGCGGCAAGTAGAGGTCTAAGATGTATAATGCACTTGTTATGTTTCAGTGAATTAAGTTTTTGTACATTGCTTGTAAACAGGGAACGTAAAGACTGATCATTATGTATTCTATCGCCTAAAATTTGATTTTGGTATTAGATTTAGTCCACAACTTATAATTTATGTGAAGAAATTAATTTTCTTCAAACTTTGATTTTTGAATGTGTAATTATACCTTGTGGAAATTTGCAATTAACACTCATTAAAAACTTATTTAGTGTGTTTTATCATGGAAAATTTGATTCTGCTGTTCAATTTTTAATATCGGCAACAGATTTTGAATTTTACAGTTTTCGCGCCAAAATTTTTCTATATTTCAAAATTTAGAAAAAAGCAAACCTGCCAAAAGTTTTAAATCTTATTCTGAATATGTATGTCAATTTTAAGCTCAATTCGTTGAAAACTGTGGCCACCAGAGCGCAAACACTTTTTTACCCTTCGAACATCACATTTGCCCATATCTGCTTATACAGAGGGTGCCCATACTTTATTCTGCCACCCACGCGCGATTCTTGTGTCGGACGGGTAAACATTGGCAGGTTGTAAGTTTTTGTGGATCATTGCAACCTACTTAACTAGGTGTTAGCCGAGTTCATAATGAAAGGTCTCAAAATTCCTAAAAAATGTACATATGGGACGATTTTAAGGTGTACCTCCACCATGATGTAGCGCCTTCACTCACGGCAAACAAAACTCAGCGGTATTCGGTAGAGTTACGGAAAAATAATGAACCAAAGCTCATTTCCAACTCTGATATACCCATCAAGTCTCCCCATATCCCTCCCATGAGCATACTTGGATTTAGGCTTTTGAAACAAGCTACCGGGAAGCGTCGGGCCAGAACTTTTTAATGGTCTTTGGAAATGTGGCAAATGAGAATGCTAAAAGATTCCTCGTGCTCTGGTCAGTACCGTATTTGAATCGTTGAAAAAGAGATGCAGGGTGGTAGTTCATGAACGTGGCTATCATATTGAGCGAAGAAATCATTCGAAGAAATATTGTATTTGAATTTATCGTAATTACTAAAGTGGCAGAATAAAGTATGGGCAACCTCTGTAGGGTTGGGTGGGAGGTGTATCATATGTGTAAAAAGACTTCATTAATAGTCCTAAATAATTGTGCAAAAAATCAGCAATTTTTATTTGTTTCGTGAAAACGCTCTCCGCTTTGAGAAATAGTGGGTCATTAGCTAAAATCAAAATTCAGTTCAACAGTTCGAACAAAAATTCCCAATTTTTTAACCTGTTATTACTGTTATGGTTTCTGGTCAGTATAGTACTAATTCGTCACCAAGATAATACATTTACTTCAATCAACATGTAAATATTTGTCATTATGAATAAATGTGCTGAATGTTTTATTTGAATGCCTTGGCCTCGTAGGGAGACAATACAAAAAGATCCTGTCGGATTGTCATTGAGTGTTACAGTTGTAGATGCATGCAAAATTCATGTGTCAATTTTCAGAATGCATTGTCTGCTGTATATGCTGTTCCAAAGCTTTCTGCATTCTCTGCCTTAATACCGTATTAAGAATATCATATAATTATAGCTAAAATTTATAAGATTTGAGATGTTTAATGAAATCTTGACGCGGTTGCAAATACTTGTAAATCCGGTTTACAATACATATGCATGAATTTCAGTTGATTCTGGATACATTTTCAATAAGGAATCCAATTTTATACTTGCAGTATATTGATGTTCTTACAGCAGAAAAGGAGAGTCGCTCATTCTGGAAACATTCAATGGGTCATGGCTACTTTAAATCTCTAAACAAAAAAGGGAGCTAAAATCAATAGACCCGTCAACATCCTCTTCGGGACTTGCTGTTCCAATACATTGTTGGTGGTTAGTCACAAAGTAGCGATAGTGTAAGTATAATCGTATAATCATTCTGTGAAATGTAAAGTCCTGCAGGACGTAAAGATCAAGTCAGCCTTACTATCAATGAAATTCCCAAACAATTTGGGTGCTCAAAATAACACCTATACTGTGACTTGTTGTTGCCATTGCATTGTTGCCAACCTTCCGTAATATCCTTCCGTAATGCAATGGGTTGAGATTATATTTCAGAGGACATCCTGAACGATTCATGCATGGAATCGGCCACAAGTTTAGCCGACTTCGTTACATTCTCCTCTAGATTATTATGTCTTCATAATAACCAATGATGATCAATATTTGTGATTATGCATGCATACCGACTAGTGTCCTGAACGTTCTCCACATGCAGTTTGGTGTGGAGATATTGAATGATTTTTATTGGAAAGGGCTGACCATTATATTGTATTATTCATATTCATATAATTTATAATGATAGTGGCATTGTACTGTTTTGTTAACAATGTTTGGGGTCAACTCGATGACAACATGCATATTTAAGAATACGCAGCAACGAAATTTCGTGACATCAACAACTTATCTGTTTCAATAAAACAACTACACTTAGCCATTTTGCGGCACTATCTGTTTCATCAATTTGTTTTTGAATATTTCTGTTGATGTCGCTGGTGCGTGGAAATATATTTATGGCGAGGTTTTGCGTGTTGGATTTGCTTTCATGCATGAAATCTAAGATTATAAGTTATAAGCTTGAGTCTGTGTTACCGTAAGCCAACAATTTATAAAATATTATATACCCTGTACGATATTCAAAAAGCTGTGATTTATCGTTTGACGGTAAATGCAAGTTTTTGCTGCAATTTTTGGCTCAAAGAAAAATATGATGGCAATAAAGTCTTGATGTGGATGGAGTGTCATGAATGTATTTTTTATATCTTTTTTAGTATCTAAAATGAAGATTGAAGCTTCTGATGAATTAAGAGAACTGTAATTTAAAAATAAATCAATAGAATGATATGAAGTTTTTGTTCTAAATATTCAGAAGTATTGAATATTTTTTATGGCTGAAGCTATGCAATTTTGTTTGCGGAAAAAATACAAACATATTTTCAAAAACCTTTATCTGTGCAATAACAGAAATTTGTTCATTTGTTCATGTTCAAAATTCATTAACCAACCCGAAAACAATGAAGTTGTCAATATCGGCATCCCTTTGGAGTTGGACATCAAGGCAAGCTCTCTTAACGGTTTCAACAATAAATAATTGTCGCTTCTGAAAGAGAAAAATCAATTACGCCATCGTTAAGTGACCATTATCAATCCAAACATTTGATTCTGGAATCTGGGGGCTACTTTTAATAACAGTCCGACCTGGAAAAGTGGTGAGCTATTTTAACTTTCAGAAAACTTAGCACCCGTTTACTGTCAGATTCAGATGTCACCGGTGGACCTGATCTCTTAAGACGCATCCTACAAGTCCAACTTATCAATACGGACGTCTGTACGTCGACAAGAGAAAACCCTAGACATCATTTCTCATTTCAGCACCACACCAATCAGCACACATTCATACATTCATAAAATATAATGAAATAATCATAGTTGTTCTCCAATATATCAGAGAAGACTAGTTATCTAACAAAGAACGCACAGTGTTTTATCCGTTTATTGTTCACACTTTGTCTGCAAAAGTATTTAATACTTAATTTGCATTCTAAGAATGCAATTATCAATGCGTTTACATGAGTTTGAAGTGAGTTATTTTTTATTATCCTCAAGCACTTTTTCCACTGATACGTCACATTGAACATGCTATCTTCGTAACAATCAAACCGTTGAATGTAAACTGTAACCACCATATTTTTGTTGCTTTCAGCAGAATTGTGGAACGTTGCATCAGTGTACTGGTAACTAGAAGTAAATCACTGCGGGTGTTGCGGCTGTCAACCCTAGATATAGATAAAGAGGATACGCATTGTTGTGTACAATATCTGATTGAGCCGTCCGCTGCATTTGGTGAGAAACACTTGCTTTTGTTTATGGTAACATAAAAACTGACCAATTTTTGAATTGACTGAATACGGAAAGGGAAACTGCTTCTATGAACCTCCGTCTCTTCGAGTGTGACGTGGTTTCTGTTGCATAATGTCCCTTCTAAATATTTACCAGTTTATATGAGCCCCACACGATATACTATTTTGCAGTAGATCTGGTGTATATTTAAAAAGGACAGGCAGTGATACGCGAACAGAACCAATAACAATTTTTTTGCATCCGAGTAGTAATAGCAAAAATCGAACAAAATATATTTAGACGTTATTGTCAAGATGATATCCCGATGAAAAAATAAACTTCTGTCCAACTAAAGAGACAACAAATGATATATATGGGTAAGTGGAACAAATATTTTATAGATTAAATTTTGGGAAGCACACTTGATTTAATACACTAAACTTGAGGTTAATAAAGCGGGAAACTACTTTGGCAGGCTCTTTGATCCGTAATTTGTTTGGTAAAAGATTAGACTTTTCTGAAACATGTATACAAACACAAGATTGTTTCAATTTAAACCATTCCAAAACTGTTTGTATTTCAATTGAATGTAACGCAAATTTGAATATTAGTTCCGCAGAAAATATCCTATAGATAGATGCGTGTACATACTTCGAAACCAAAGTATGTATAACTGCAAATATTTATAGTTACGCATAAACATGAGAATGTGCTATGCATCGTTATCGTTGGTGGGGAGATACAATGTATGCTTGCGAATGTATCAATATCGTCTGCGAAAATTCCGGCTGGTATGCAAAGCATTTTGGTTACTCAGAATATTCTTTTTTATAATGCGTGAGTAAATATTAAGTCAAAATCAAATTCCCACAATCCATCTTACGCATTTGTCTTGATGCTCTTTATTTTTTTGTATTTGAACGCAACATTTCTTATTAACATGTAGGTAAATTAATATGCATTTGTCTCCAATGAGAAATATATAAATGAGCTGACGTAGGATGAAACAATGCTCCCAGGTTCTATTTCCTTTTATCTCATCCCAAATCCTTCAGTTCTACAGCCTGCTGAAGGAAATAAGTAGATATAGAAAACGTTGATATGAGATCAAGCACGCGTCGTTGTGAACAGTGATAGAAGGAACGCTTCAGAGTCAGAGAGAAATTCCCTCTATTTGTGCCGTTTGCGACATGAGCTACTATGCATTTTATAACATCAAAAGAATATATGCTGGATACAAGCTTAAGCCGGTTTGGTGGTCACGATCTCTTCTTTCCTCACGTTGTTTTTCCTGCAGCCGAACATTCACTTGTTTTTTTGTGCCAAGCTGAAGCACAAATTTTCCTTACATTGTGTTAACGTACATGGTGTACTTCATTCCTGTGAAAACGATGGGAAGAGACAGGATTCTCATAAATGTGAATGACAATTTCAGGAAACGTATAGTATGGAAAAATATCATCAACAATAAAAAGGTAAACCTTTGAACCTATTTAACGAAGAATTGTAAAAAATAAAAATCGGCCGTTAACCGTTAAATTGTTAGGAATTTTCAAAATCTGACATCATATTAGGTGTTTTGGTGAAAAAAACAACCTATGATCATGTATGTTCCTATGTTAAAATTTTTAAGTTGTAACGGTTTTTAACCGTAAAAGGTATCCATTGATACTATTATTCAGTATTCGTAGTCCTATAGTAATATGTAGTTGTTTGTCGAAATCGGATGTTGAAAATTCCTATTTGTTTAGTAGTAATCGTAAAAAAATGATAAACGACCGTTAGCCGTTAAATCGTTAGGTATTTTCAAAATGTGACATTATATTAGGTGTTTTGGTGAAAAAACAACCTAGGATCATGTGTCACACATGTATGGTCCTATGTTAAAATTTTTAAGTTGTAACGGTTTTTAACGGTAACAATTGAGACTGTTATTAAGTATTCGTAGTCCTATGGTAATATGTAGTTGTTTGTCGAAATCGGATGTTAAAAATTCGTATTTGTTTAGTATTAATCGTAAAAAATGAAAAATGGTCGTTTACCGTTAAATCGTTAGAAATTTTCAAAATCTGATATCAGATTCGGTAGTTTGGTGAAAAAAGACACCATAATCATGTATCATACATGTATGTTACTATGTTAAGATTTTAAAGTTGTAACCGTTTCTAACGGTAAACGTTGACCAATTTAGCTCAATTTCAATAGGTAAGTTACCTGGTGTCCAATGAACCTGCATACCAATTTTGAGTCAAATCGGTTAAAGCGTTCGAAAGATATCGAGTGGACAGACAGACAGACAGACAGACAGACAGACAGACATGGTCCCCTACCCCCAGGTCCCTCGTGTTATTTTTATAATGTAACTTCGTATAATAATAGCAAATTATATCTTTTTTATTGCGGAGAAGTTCATGCCCTGTATACGAGATGCAGATAGATGTCATAGTTAACATATTATTTTCGCCTTCAACAATTTTGACGCTTACACGCAATCATCTAATTAATTGCCACTTTAAATAAAATTTCGCTGGCTTTTCCTAGGACTCAGGGAGACAGTGGAGAAGTGATAGCATAGAACACATAACCATGAATAAACTTTGTGTTCATCAAGTTGAGTTTTTATTGCTGCCATCAAACTGGCTATACTTTGAGCTCCTTTTAAGAGAAACGAAGCGCCAGTAGCTTTTAAAAAGAGCTTTAAGATTAACCCGATTGGCTGACATGTACAACACAACGTTAAACAAAATATTCGCTTATGTGAATAATACATTAGAATCTGTATTTAGTATAAAACCAGTAGATTTGCACCTGCAGGCGACACCATAGACAAACGTCAACATAAATCTGAAGATATTTTAAATTTACGGAAACGCTGTAAAACATATACCGACAGAATAAACCAAGACGAGAACCTTTCTTCACAAACTATTCCACTGGTCAAAATTTGGCAATAGCGACGTTGAAATAGTAAAATGCAAAAATTCATATAATGAGTGGAAACGTAGATAATGCATCAATTCAAACTCCCCTCTAAACTAAGGAAAGTTATAACATTTAGGTAGTGTACACACGACATATCAGTTGATATTGCAACATTATCGTCAATCAGCGATGAAATTTTCTGGAATATACGAGTATTCCAATTATAACCGTTTTCATCTTTTACGAAATGCTATTCAATTAAGGCAACAATTTAATAGTACCAAATAGACGCCCAGGGTCAAGCCTACATGGTTACAAGAAGGCTGTGGTTACTGAATAGCCTAAGAATTCATTTCATGGATAGAAAAATTTCAAGCATCTCTCCTTCAAGAGTACCTGTGAAATAAGCATAATTGTGTAGTAAAACGTCACAGCCACACATCTTTCCTTAAATTGTAAAAGAAAAGTAGTCTTTTTTTTAAATTAGTAAGGGGCTGCTAATGAGCAGTGCAAGTAAGTGCAAGTAATGGCAGTAACGTTTTACACCTGATTCCAACATACAGCATAGCTATTTTATACATTCCAAGTGTACATTCCTCATTCAGGTGAGGTGAGGTCAGGTAATTTTGTATTGCTGAGGTATTTAAAAATACATGTTCCTACATTCATAAAATTATTTTTGTCAAGCTAATGTGACAGCAAATACTATACATGGGGTAAGGTGACTAAAGTTGGTAGAGATCCAGGATGCGTAGTTCCATATAGGGCAATTGTGTTGAAATTGTATTAAGATGCAGTGATTCGCGAATCATTATTTAACGCATGTCTATAAGTATAATATAATTTATTATGAGACCACATGGTCTGGAAGCATGTGACATAACATTTTGAAACCTTTTATCGCATCGAACATTGTTTTAATATTTTACCTTTGGGCATTGCAGATAGCTATAGCCAATATGAATCCGAGATCAAACATACGACGACAAAATATTCACCTTATAGTTACTGCTCCTCATTAAGACACTTGGATTTTGAATGACCGAACAGTCCTAAGGATCTCTATGAAAAAGACCCAAGATCAATATAATGGGATGACTGTTAATTTTAATTTACCATTTTGGAATTAAAACAAAACAAACAATTGGGACAAGAAGTTAGCAAAAAATACCTTTTGCTTGACGATGCACCAACTTGAAACCTCAGCAACCAACAGGTTCTCAAAGTACCTGTTGGTTGCGTTATGATTTCAAGTGGCCATAATAAACATTTGTCCTCCTGGTAATACATTACAAGTAACTGCAGAACTTCGTCTTTTTATTTTTTAATCATTGAAAGCTACTCTCGGAAATGAGTTGAAAAATACTGATAACAATATTCACAAAGATGAATTTATAAATCCTTGACGTGGCTACGAAATTGTTGCATTATTGTTGCAAATACACATATCACTCTAAATTTATATACAAGGACGAATGAATTTGAACTTTGACCTTGCGAATTTCGTATCAGAGTCTATCATAGAGGATGCATTTAGTGAGTCGTCCTTATTTTTAGTTTAATCCCTAAACCATCATTGCGAAATGCCTTGAATAGAGACCGCACATGCATTCAATACGACGTACTGTATATTGTACTTGCTCTCGTGCACAAAATCAAATGACAAACGTCATAAAAGACACAAAATGATGTTGCTGGTTTATATACAAAGTTGCAAACCATTTTTGAGCATCATTCATTACGATTTATGACAACTATGGCTATGCTTCGTTTTGGCGGAAATACCTGCGGTGCACTCAGACAGTAAGGAAATTGCAAGGGGAAAGTATGACCGCATGAATGTAAGTTTGTGTGCTTTTGCAATTGTATTTTTTATTCATGGTTTATTTCATGCTATATTAGGTAATATACATGTGTGCAGAGTGGTAATATTATGCACCTGACTCGGAACATTCAATTTAAGATGAAGTTGGCTACGCTTTAATACAGATACTAGGTATATGTTGAGTGGTAAAAGCAATAGCACATTAATATTTGCAAAACATTTCGCGCACGTCTTCTTTTCAGCTGCGTCTTTGCCAGTGCCATATGAATGATATTTTCACTATTTTGTACAAACAATTAAACAACCATCCAATTACATCCATCGACCTGCTTGAAGATATATCTCGTATAAGTCAAACTTACCCATTGTGGCGCCGAAATGACAATTATAATTTTTTTAAAGTAGAGCCAAAGAAAGATTTTTTGTTTTTGGGGAAATGCTCGTTAACCGTCATGGTGACATACATAAATGCATTGGCCAGCTTTAAGTGACAATACGCAAAAGAGGAAAGTGCTTTCCTAAATTTCCAGTCCTTTGATTGTCATGTGCATTTTGTTTATTTTATCTTCATTAAATTTATCTTACTAGCCTACATGAAATCAGCACGATATTTCATTTTGGAGCAGTTCAGTTTGGAGCTGATCATCTGAAATATAATGGAGGAAGCGCACACGACCAGGAGAAGTTATAATGCATATCATACACAATTTGCGGGCTTTTGTCAGTTGCATTATTTGAAACTGGTGTTTTTGATTATTTTTCGACAGACGATTTCTTAGAAGTGGTAGTAGTAGTCAGTGGAATGTATTGGTTAGCGGTCACGAAGCTCCGTCACTTTGCTACATGTTGGCTTGACGGATTTATTTTGAACTAAAATACAATTATCATAAACAATAACTTTGAATTCATTCTTACTTTTAAAAAATTCAACAAATTTATCTTTAAACTCCGCCAGCTAACTATTGATTCTGAAAAGCAATCTTTTAAAAATGTTAACCAATTTGAGTGGATATAACATTCATCGTCACCAAAGTAATACAAATAATATCTCTTGAATGAATGAAAAACGTTTCTGGATTGCATGGCCATTAAAAAATTACTGTCATAGATGTGTGCAGAATAGCTTCCTCAGTATCCACAATTCAATTTTTCTGTTGTCATTTTTCATTTCTAAACATTTTGCGTTCGCGAAATAAAGCAACCCCACAACATACTATCTCTGATTTGTTATAACAATTTCATTGTAAATAGTCACAACTCAATCGCAGTGTATTGTACTACCCGTCTGAAATGCAATGGCTAGAATACACACAGATTGAAGACACCGTTCTACATATGTGAAGAATTCCCTTCCATGCATGAATTCGGCCACACGTTTTGTTGCTTCTGCTGTTTTTAGCTTTTATCTTCCTAATAAGTAATGATGATAAATATTTTTGATAATTCATAAATGCTAAATGTTCTGAGTATTCGGCATGGACCCAATGGTTTGAGTGAATTCATACAGAGAGGAAGTGCCAAGTAGGAAGTTTGACCACATGAAAATACCTTTTTCATTTGTGAGCTTTAGGTATTAATGTTGCATAATTTGTGCGTAGATGGGTGACGTGTTGTGCTTACTTCCGATTATGGAATGAATATTTTAGATGAGGAAGTCTTCTTCTTAAATCTGTCGAGGAGAAAAAATTGTTAATAGTTCAAAGGCAATTGCAAATTTTCCAAGTGACAAAACATCGAAGACGACAGTATTTCTTCATCTCCGCCACACAAGTTACAAACCGATTCATAGTTGTTCCTTAATACTTAAATTCCAGCGGGCAGTTCAACCGCTACATTAGCAAATGTTTTCAAGTATTTTTTAAAATTACTTTTAAATAATTTTTAGTTTATGTTTCAAGAAAAAACTTTCAAGAATCCAATGTTGGACCACCAAAATCCAAAAACGCTAATACTTATCTTGAAGACAGATTTTCGAATTTGAGGGGGTATTTGACTTGACCGTCACCAAGATAACACAACAAATATTCCACCACAATGATGTTACATATATGAATGCACGAATGGCTACAGATTTCCAGGTAATTAAAAAAAATTGTCGTAGATGAATGCAAAACCTATTTCAACATTCACGATTCATTGAGTATATTTCCTGATAAACAGTTACATTTTATATAATATATTATGTAAGTATAAAATTAGATGTGTGAAATATGAAAATGACCTTATTCTAGATTGGTAACTAAATTAGTATAGTGGCATTCAGGAATACTACAATTCAATGCATACAAATAAACCTTTCATTTACAAACACCCGTTCACATACAACAATTTAAAATGGCAAATAATCTGTAACATGATATGTGGCGGAGAAGCCGCATTTGCTCATATTGGCGTCGAAGTTTCGGAGTTACAAGAGGGGAGTCAAGGAAAGGGTTTCTGGAAGAAAACAAAATTAGCGGTATATATTTTGAGTTGTATTGTGACAATTTGCTTTGTACATATAGGTTTCGTGACAAATTATATTGTACGGGTGGACGAATGCATTAATTTGAATTACACAAAGTTATCTTTTGTCTTATGTCAGTTTTCTTTGATAACTCACGTAATGTGACTCATGTAAAACGCACTATCTTTGCGTTAGTGAAATAGTCTATTTTTAACTTTACATATCGGTGTACGCCGCATTTTGTGAGCAAGGCTTATCAAATATCGTGGTGACGCAATGTACAAGTCTCCAATTTACAAATCACCGAAGAGAAATATACTTCTATGAACCTCCGTTGACTGCCACGTGCTTTCTGTGAGCTTTATCCTCATTAAATATTTACCACCCTACATCAACCCCACAAGATATCCCGTTTTGCATCAGTTTAGTTCTAAGCTGATAATTTTAAAGATACTGGAGGTGGCGCACGCGACCTGGAAAGGCTGCTATACATTTCGTACACAATTTGGGGCCTTTCGACAGCAGTATTATGTGATCCTTGTGTAATGCAACCGGCTACAGCGTTGTGTTAAATTCCTTATAATCAAACTGACAAGGGAAGTATCAGAATGACCACATCGATATGGCCTTGTGAGATATGGCATCTCTATCAATTTTTCGTGATAAATTTGATGCGCATATCCGTTTTCCCAAATGGAGTCTTATATTTGCTCCACAGCCAATTATTAGTTTTGGCGGGAAATTTTCCCGCTTTTTAGATAGCAATTAACATGGGGGAAATTAAGTGAGGTAAGACCCCCCTCTCTGCAACTTTTTCAAAAATTTCGGTTTTGCCAAAGGTCAACAAAATTAATGTACATAGTATCTAAATGCTGCAAATTGGTAACAAATTGGATTTTTGTCAATATTCAAGGAATTATACAAATGGAAACAATTTACCTCGCATAATATTTCCTATACTAACTAATATCTAGACAGCGAAAATTCACTGTGGAGCAAGTATAAGGCTCCATTTGGGAAAACGGATATGCCCATCAAAATTATCGCGAAAAATTGATAAATATAGCATATCTCACAAGGCCATATCGATATGGTCATTCTAATACTTCCCTTGTGAGTTGGTATCTGTGGTGTCAGGAAATCCGAAATTCATGAAGAGATAGTTAATCACTTGTCACATTGACGTCATAGTTATAGTGTGAAGGAAGGGCATTTGCACGTAGTATAGAATAAGGTAAACTTAGCAATTGTTAACAAGTATTACCATAAACAAAATCTTTGTGTTCGTTATGTGATAAACTAACAAGAATTTGATTTTATGACTGCGTCCAAATCCAAGATTGTCACATTGAACCTGCTGGATATTTTTACGAATTTCAGTTGCTATAATACTTATTCGTCAGCAAGGCACCTCAATGATATTTTATCTGTTAGCTGTTAGCTGGACTTATGACAGCTTACTCTGGATATGTACATGTATTTGATGTACAAAATAACCTCTAGCAATTAAATTTTACAACTTCGTCCAACTTAAACTTTGATAAAATACCTGGTGGAAATACTTTGCAACTTTCAGGAGCATAATACTTAGTCGTCACCAGAATAACGCATAATTGTTCTAGATTGCATTGTCAAATGGTCATGTAAGATATTTAATTTATTATGTTGCCAATAATTATAAATCATGTTAATAAATACATATGCATGAATTTCATATTATTTCAGATACATTTTCAAGGAGCAATTAAATTGTATGCTTGCCATCTAGTGATTTCTGTGCCACAGGAAAGGAGAATAGCTGATCCTGGAAGCATTCAATTGGTCATCCCAATTTTTCATCTCGAAACAAAAAGGGAGTTCAAATCAAATAAACCCGTCAACATCCCTTTCTTTGATTTGTTGTTGCCACTGCGTTGTTAGCAGTTACAAAGTAGTGGCAGTGCATGATATAATCCTTCCGAAATTTAAATGCCGGAATACATCCTTCATGTTACGTTGATTCCGTGTTGAGTGAAGAATTCGCTTTCATGCATGAAGACGGGCACCCGTGTTGTGTTACTGCTTCTGATGTGAAAGTTTTTAAATGTTAAAATTGCTTTCTACGAGTGACACTGCGAATACATTCACCTGATATATATTTATGTTTATTATATTGTCATAGTTAGACGCATAATATTTATATGAATCCGTCACCAATGAAACATGCGAACTTGCATTGTAAACATCAACTTCGTACCTCTGTGTTGTGTTCATCATAAACACTGCTCCACTGGCAGCATAGCAAGTTCGAATGATGTCGCTGCGGTACGGCCGTTGATCCAACGTATCGATCCAACTTCGCGTTGAGCAATTACAAAAATATTACAAAAATTTCACACGTTATTTGTACTATTTCCGTTTGTCTTGTTTATGCTAAAGTGTGGCATTACTCTCAACTTCTGTTTTGTTTGACACCACACCATAAATAAACTGTGTTGATATGAATGAATTTAAAAATTGGAATGTTTCGAGATTACATAAAAATACTGCTCACACAAGAATGAAAAAAGTTATTTTTGTGGAATTCAGGAGACAATAAATGATTTGTGTGAGTATTGTGAGCATATTTGACACAGATTGCTAAACGTTTCATGTTGTAGAGTAGTTTGTTTAGGATTTAAAGTTACAACAAAATGCACACAAGTACGTAACCATCACATTGATTCGCAAATTGATTTTGCTCACCAATTATTTATGACACTTGTTGATAATCAAGTGAAAATGGTAACACATTTGTATTTCAATTCTAACCTTGAACATTCATTAAATTACATCTTTTCTAGCTCCTTTTTTACACACCTTGAAGAAATAATCAATTTACCACAAATAGGGTGAGAAAACGTTGCTCCTGTTGGATGCAATGAGTGAGTCAGCCTTACTTTAATTAAACTAACCAAACAATTTTGGAGCTCAAAATAATCCCTACTTTGTGACTTGTTGTTATCTTTGCATTGTTTACAGTCGCAAACAATCTCAGTACGTGGTAAGAATCCTTCCGTAATGCAAAGGCCTGAGAATCTTTTTCAGATGAAATCCACTGCGTTTTATGCATGGAATATCGGCTACACGCGTTGCCTAAATTGTTACATTCTCCTCTTGATTTTTATCGGTCTTCATAATATCCAATGATGGTAAATATTTGTGATTATACACACGGGTTAACTAGTTTGCTGAATGTTTTCTACGTACCGTTTGTGTGGAGATATTGAATGATTTTGATTTTTATTGCAAAGGGCTCAGCATTATATTCATATCATTTATGATAATGGTGGCTTTCTGCTGTTTTGATAATAATGTTTTGGGTGACCTCGATTACAATGTGCATGTGAGTATTTGTGGATATTTATCAGTGAAATTTCGTAAAATGAATCATTGCAATAATACACCTGTACTCACGAATTTGTTTTGCTTTGAACAATATTTCTGTGGATGTCGTTGTAGCGTAGAAATATATTTATTGCGAGGTTTTGTGTATTGGATTTGTTTTCGTGCATGAAATCGGCCGCAGGTAGCTGTTGTCGCAGTTGCTGCCGTTGTAGGCTTCCTTGGATTTTCTTGTGATTATGCTTAAATGTTAATTGGAGTGCGGAATGAATAATCTGAATTCTGTGTGCCGAGAAAGACAGATATTACCACGGAATGTCAAAGAAGATACGTTATCTGATGATAAGTTTCCACATGAGTCTGTTTTACCGTAACCCAGCAATTTATAAAATACTCTGTTCCCTGCACGAAATTTAAAATTCTGTGATTTATCGTCTGATATAAATGTAATTTTTTGTTGCAATTTTTGACTCTAGGAAAAATATGATGGTAATAAATCTTGATATTGTGGTATGTCTCACGATACCCCTCTACCAGCGGCGCCTCCAAATCTCTGCCGTTCCGTCGAAGACAACCCGGCAACCAATCAGATGCCTCCACCTCATCCTAAGCCACGTCAGCAGAAGAAGAAGGCAATGCGAGCTTGATCCCACTCGCCATCATCATTCTCATTACTACTTTCGCCTTGTCCATCAGACAAGAGATTCTGTCTTATTATTATTCTAATTGTAATAAAGATAATTAGTTAAATATAACTAACTTGTGCTAACGCTTCGAACCTCATTATCGTCACCATCAGTTGTGATATCACAGATATGGGTTCCCTGAAGCACGGTGTTTTCTCATTTAGCAGCCAATATAAAGAATTAAAAGGCTTATGATAAATAAGTGAATGACAATTGCTACGAATGGATGGATGGATGACAATGAATTGAGATATCAATTTTGTAGTAAAATTAAATTTAAAAAACGGATGAGCAATGACATGTTTCTTTTATTAGTTGGTACATGCAAAGGAGTATTATGTCAAGCAGCATTACATACGCAACGCAGCAGTATGCGAAGTACGTATGTAGTTACTTTTTGGACATACCTTATATCTATATAACATTAGCTAACTGTAACTATCAATTACGCCGAAACGGTTGAGTGTTGAGACAAAATATTTTACAGGGTCTCTTAGACCGTACTAGTGAACGTCTGTGCAAAATTTCAGCCAAATCGGAGGCGGTTAAATTTGCAATCGCCCATTGTAAGCAATGAATTCTAGTAGTATAAATATGCAATGAGAAAATGTTGATCTTGTTTGCATATCGTTTGAACGAGTGCAGGACATTCCATTTTATTTCTAGTCAGTTTTTCAAGAATGAATCCAATTTGTGCTTCCCGTATCACAAATGAAGATAAAAAAGTTTTCGTTGGTAGCAACGATTGAGTCAGTCTCACTTTACATGAAATCCCCTAACAATTTCAATTCTCACAATATATAAACACGTCAATCTAAATCGTGTAGCTTGGTGTTACCATTGCTTTCTTTGTAAGATAAAACTCTGGCACTGCATGATAGAATCCATCCGAAAGGAAACGGCTTTCGAGTGCACATATGCTTATTTATGCGCACTTATGCACGGAATTGACCACACATGTTGCCGTTACTGTTTAATCTCCTCCGGATTTTTATTGTACGTGATTTTTTTCTCCTTCTACATCTAATATAATCAGGATATCCGACAAATTCTCCTTGTCGTCTTAATTATTAGACAATTTTACTTGCGGAAAATTCCTATAAGATTTTTTAATAGCTATACTGGTGATTTATCAAATTACCATCTTGTAACAAGATTCTTGTTACCTGTGGAAATTCTAAAAGCATTTAAGACTTCCTCATGTAAAATCATTCAGTTGACACCCGCAAAAGCATAGAAATTGTCCTAACTGACAATATCACCAATTCCTTGTAATCCACCCTGCGGCACGACCAGGACGTCATTTCGAACTGCATATTTCAAATTTCAAACATATGTGATTACTGTAAGTTGGGAATGACAACTGTGAATGAATCAGTTGATGATTTTTAATATTCTGCAATGCAAAATGTGCGTGTTGAACATTTCACACGTGATTCGACTGGAAACAAAACCAAATTCATTCATTAGCATGTTTAAAACATCATGTAGGATTTCACAGTTGGAAGTTGCACGGAGACTTTAGAAATTGTAGACCGACCTGACAATGGTTACGTGAAAGTGTACTGCTGAAGTAAAATTCATCTTAAGTTTAAAACATGAATCCATAACAGCCAAGTTTTATATATAAGTAACGTGTATCACGTGTATCCGTCACGTGATTCTAGATGATTTTATCGTCATTAAATATTTACTTGCTTACATGAGCCCAACATCCGTTCAGTTTAACATCTGTTTCGCTCGGGGTTCGAGTATTAAAACGTACTGGTGTCTGTGCAGGCGAACATAAAGTACTACATTGTCCAAACTCATTAAGGCATTATCGAACACGGTCTAACCCTCCTGAAATCAATGCAACTAATAGCTTTAACAACAACATGGACAGTTTGCTTATCTTTGTACTTCAATCATATTCATAGATCATTTAATATTGAGGTTGGTTTTTATTGAGAGACGAGGTCTGCCGAGGGAGGAAGCAGAAAAATAATGACTCAATGACCAATGGCAGACCTTGCCGCGACCAGACATACACCGTACAAGAGGTTACGTACAATTCATAATTAGTAGTAAGTGCAAAATCAGACCTCACAAGAAATTAATCTCGGAAATCAAATTTTCGTGCAGGATGAAAGTACTTGTTTGTTATGGATGGCCGGTTCAATATTTTATACATACAAATGCAAATGCAATACAAAGGTAAAGGCTAGTACAAACTAATGGAGGACACCAACATTCAAGATTGCACTTTCAGCTTTCATCAATATATGACCTTCTCAACAGAGACAAATGTAAGCACTAACTATCAGCTCACTAACTAAAGCGACAACAATTCACATGATAATCGTGATAACAGTTGAAACTTAAAATTATAAATTACAATTTGAGACGGTGTCGGCTAAATGAGAATCTGTTAAAAGTAATTACGGAATCGCAACTAAAGCCGATGAAGTCTAGCTCCGTCGCTGGCAACAACATCTTTTATTATCTTTTAAGTGTTCGGAATGCTAAGCACTACTTATTTGATTTAGTGTATCAATTATTGAAAACTCCCAAATGCAGACGTGTATGCTGTGAAAAATAACAAATGTAATCTGATATTGACACAAGAGATTTTTCCACGTTATGCAACGAGATATGACGTAATTTATGTTTTCAGGTGGGTGAGTAGAAAACATCAAAGGAGATGGATCTTTCTTACTGCTCAGTGTGGTAGTTTGTGAATTTCGCAATGAGACAAACAATCACAAGAAAGTATAACGGGTAAATTTGTCACTAAGGGATCGTCCATTTAGGATGTCACTTTTAACTCAATTTCAGCATTTTTAAGTAATAACAAAAATTGTCGTTTTTCAGTGATTTTCCAAATTTGGAGGTATACAATTTCAACACAAATTCCAATTTTGAAAATCGAAAAGGTGCCATAGGCCAATTTTGAGCCAATCAATAAGGGCCAATCAGCTTTAATGATGCTAATGACAGACCGTTCTATGCACACATTTGACTTGTGATTTATGAGACGTTCCAATGTTTCCTGTATTCCATAACGCTTGCTTTGCTTTTTTCACTGAAACGAATATAGATCTGGCTTGAAGACAATAAGACATATCAAAAACGCCTGCAGCACGCTTCTTAAGTACATTTTCTGTTAATATCTTTCTGGTGAAATTAGGTACAGATTGTGACGCCGATATCTGTAAGTTTCGTGGATACCATTGTATTAATAAAACAGGTACATGCCGCTTGATTTTGTTCATTTCAGATAACATAAAGGATGATTTGTAGAGTGATGCTATTGATGGGGCTTAAAACTGAGAGTCTGATCTCTTCATTTAAGAGGTACATTTTTCTTTTCCGGCTAGTCAAATTTCAAGGTTATTGCACGGACAGACACTGCAAGGCAACTAACGTCAAAGATAATATACATTGACCTGCCATGAAACCAATTTACTAAAGAAATGTAAATTTGGAAACTGGGAAGGCAGAGGAGTAAGGAAACATGACAAATTAAAAGAAGTCAGCTAAGCACTAAAAATAACACTATGTTGTTGGACTATCTCCAGATGAAATTCAACGTCGCTAGATGATATATAGAAGCTCTTGAGGAACACTATCAGTGCAGTTAACTTGGGTATTGTCGAATGTAGGTAACCAATCAAAGATTATCTTTGATTTCATGGGAAACAAGTTTTAATGTGAAATTCGAAAATGCATGTTTGTTAAAAATAGGTTCGCCGGAAGGTATATTGTAATTTAAAAACACCACTAAGCAATGAATTCCAGTAGTATAAATATGTAATGAGAAAATGTTGATCTTGTTTGCATATCGTTTGATATGAACTGGTTGCATATGTATGTTGACGAGTATGAATTAGTGGCACGTTTGCTCAAAACGCTTTCCGTGAGACTGAGATTATCGTCGGGATTTTTAGATTTTTGAAACCGTATGTCTTACAAAATTACAAGATTTTGCGTGATATTAAAGCACAAAATTACTGCAGTCAACTTGTTGGGATTCTATGCTGATTTTCAAAATTTCAATTTCAAAGTTTCTTAAAATATTTACAAACCAAGGCTTCAGGGTAAGTGTAACGTCGTACACTGAATGTTCTGTAAACTGTCACGTTTATTGATTAAGTAGGTTTGTTGTCGCTGGTACAGATTTTGTTTTTCGTCAGTAATCAGACATACAAATTCGACAACTATTTCAGTAATAATAATTAACATTGCTTCATTGTTTGGGCAAGACCATTAGGCCAATGGAAATATTTGTCTGTATGAATACGTTTTGAGACGAATCTCATTGCACTAACCCTACTCAGTTAGTTGAATAAATTGTATTATTTGTGGGGCAGTTGGTGTTGCTCCCTATTAGGAACACATTCATTTAATGAGAAGAAGTAAATGTGCTGTTAATTCGTTGGCAAAGTTCAAGCAGTTAAGCGGAGTAAGCCCTTCAACGAAATTGTTTGCGCAAAATCGAATTTTGATTGGCGCGAATGAACAGTGGAGCGTTCTAAGCTGTCGCAGTTCCAAAATAACACAGATGCAGTTCTCTTCTTCAACCAACCAAAGACTTTCACAGAGTCTGCGTATACTTTGGCGACACCCGTTAGAAATACGAGTATGACGCTCAGACTATTGACGAACATCAGAATGCATAGAATTATTCCTAGTGCATTTTCACCGTTCCAGGGGAAATTAACTAGGACTGTCATGCATATTGCCTGACACATTGCTGTGCTCACGGTCACCATCGTCAATAGGACCTTGGCCTGAATATCATTAATGATGTTGGCCAACAATTGAACGTATCTATACATTAGAGCAGATCGAAACGTCACCTCAGCCATACGTCGCATCGACATTACTTCTACCCGGAAACTATAATAATTCAGATAAAGTTGTTATACATGTAGAGAAAAGCAATGGCAATTTGAAGAGGTTTGAATGGCTTACGTTTCAATGCAGCTGGTCAAGCTGACTGTTCCGAGAACTTGAACAATGGCTAGCATAAATATAGCCACTTGACAGCCCAGATACCATGCATATTTGTTAAACACTATCACTATCAACTTTACGGAAATATTTGCAAACGTCCATGTATTTCGGTAATTCCCACAGTAACATTCCGGAATTAGAATGTATCCCAACAATGTGCTTGAGCAGGGTATGTTCCAGTGGACGTAATACTTCCAGGATCGGAAAGATGACGTCAACTTATTTTTGAAAGTTTGTTCTGAGTTAATGGGACAATCGAAACAGTTGAAAAACGCTTATTCCCAAAATTTCTATCCTGTAGTTTGCATATTTTAGAAAATATTCACTTTTTTGAGTTATCAAAAATAACAAAAAGTTCGCAAGTTGTGGAGGTCACAGTTTTTGAGATAAAAATCTGAGATTTGGCATGGACGTTGCTAACTAAAATAGAAAATATGCGATTTTCTTATTTTTCTCGGATTGTGTTGTTTAAACAAGTTTTTATCAAAAGTTTGTTAACTAAAACATTATTCTGCAATTTTCATACTCCGACGCCAAAAATGTAATGCAGGACCACAAAGCCAAATTTGGTGATGGCTATTGAATTTTGAGGTAGAAATGTTTGAAAAAGACATAATTTTACTACGTTTTACTGTATCTGCAAACCTTTACGATTTTCCTTCGCAAGAAGCAACTGTCCCTAGTAAACTTTAACTAAATTTAGATCTTATTTTTCAAATTTTTATTTAAAAATTCAATTTGCGTCGCAAAATACCGTTTCGTGGTCCTACATTACACTGTTGGCGTCGGAGTATGAAAATTGTAGAATAATGTTTTAGTTAACAAACTTTTGATGAAAACTTGTTTAAACAACACAATCCGAGAAAAATAAGAAAATCGCATATTTTCTATTTTAGTTAGCAACGTCCATGCCAAATCTCAGATTTTTATCTCAAAAACTGTGACCTCCACAACTTGCGAACGTTTTGTTATTTTTGATAACTCAAAAAAGTGAATATTTTCTAAAATATGCAAACTACAGGGTTGAAATTTTGGGAATAAGCGTTTTTCAACTGTTTCGATTGTCCCATTAACTCAGAACAAACTTTCAAAAATAAGTTGACGTCACCTTTCCGATCCTGGAAATACTACGTCAGTGGAGACCGTAAAGAAGCAGAAACGGGAAAATGGTAAACGACCAGAATATCAGGTGAGCAAATTTTGCATTCACCTTTTCAATTCCTGTTGCCTTTCCAGCCTCCCGCCTGTACATATCTTCGTAACGAATAAGCCCATTGAAATAAAGTCTAATTTCGGATTGTTTTCGGCAGGAGACGTGAAAATAAAGCAGGCAAGGAATCCGCACATTCAAGGCTACTGTCGTTTGAACCGTATGCAGGAGATTGGCATTTGTCGTGAGGAAAGGTCGAGACTGATACAAAATCCCGAGAACGAATAATGTGTAGAAATAGCAGCGCAAAAGAACTTTTAGCTCGGAATATTTTCCACTTGTCATGTCGACAAATTTCCGCTTATTTTCGTCCCAAGCTGTTAAACATCCTCCAAGACTCTCCACGTGCCTTAATGATCTTCTGCAGAGAGTTTGGTTCCCTGCTAGTATATTTTTGTCACAAGACAAGCTGCAAAGTGACCGGATATTTCTGGATAGTATTCCTTTAAATTGTCCTATGATTTTGTAAATTTTACGTTTGGTGATTAAAACCTGAACTAACATTTCTTTACTTATACAATCCGTAGCCATTTATGTTAATACTTTCGTTTATTCATCAGAAAATCATTCGGCAAACCTGACTTTCCTGACGAAGACCACTTGCAGCAAATGTAGCACTTGATATTGACAAAATTCATATCGACGTTGAAGCCAATGATAAATTATACATTTCGTTTTTAGTGCTGTATACGATTGTCGTCAATCTACATCTACATGTTTACTTTTCCCTGAAAGTAATTAGAGGTTATGCTGCTTATGCCTTAATAAAATAATAATACGTCCATCTGATGGACTCCATCAAACATTCAATATGTGTCGCAGTTGCCTAGTCTTAATTATATGGAGTTAGAAGGGCAAACTGTCCGCTAAACTGAAATAGACTATCGGAATGTCAGACTGAAAATGTAATAACAACTGGCAACAATTTAGAGTTATGGATGGACACAAACTTATTATTTTACATATAACTGTTGAGTTATTCCCTGTTGAGAATGCTACGGATTTTGGTTGTTGACAATTTTTGATAATATTGGTGATTAAATTATTGACAAAAAATAGTTACAGTGGAGGCAGTTGAGAGCATTTATCTGTGCTAAAGCGCCTAAGGTATACTGACGTCAACTTGGGTTTGGTGGCATGTTATGTAGTTATGGCATCCATGTCATTCTCGTTGTGTGTTGCAGCATTGGTAACAACTTTGAAGGTAAAACGTTCACATTACTCAACTAAGTGCGCCTTCTTATGTCCTCGTATTACGAAATCATTTGAGCCGATGTCTCAAGATCTCTTAATTAAGAAACTCTCCGACAAAACGAGTAATTTAGCGCATGTATTTGCACGGAGAGAATGTAAGATCACTTTAAATGGTTTTTGCATAAAAAGTCGTTGAGCTGTTGTTTCTAATTTAGTCCATAATAGTCATCAAGGTTAACTAGACAAACATGTCCGATAATTTACAGTACAACTACGGATGTTACCGTCCGTTTAACATATGTACGTTAGAGCTTCACATTCCTTTGCTGACCCATGCACACTGTAAATTTGTGAACGGAGATCTTAAATAGTTCACTACATTTTTCATGCCCTACCTTGTCTTGCAACATATAAATGTAATGCAGCTTGCGCAATAAAATAGTCCACCGTTTTCATGCTCCCACGTCGCACTGATGGTGTGAAGACTAATTTGCGAAGCTGAAAGTGGTTAGTTCATGCACTTGTTACGTGATTACACTACAACAGATACTTCAAATAATTAACAAGATTTCTTTTCATATTACAAGCATTCAAGTAATTGCCACTGCCACCGTACACAACATAATCCTGATAGACTTACCGGAGCGTCATGATGTACTTGACGATTACTTACTATGGGACTTGCAATGGGAACCCCTACGACTAGATGCCGTGGATCATGAGTATCTAAACGGCCCAACTTGCTTGATTTGTGGACTGATCGCTATAACTGATGAACGAGTAATTTCCATGAACGGACAACAGTATACTCGCATCTTTAAGAATCATCAGAAAAGTTTCTGGATTTCTACAATGTATGTACTGCTTCCAGTATTTCCACCGCAACAATTGTTCTTTGTCTCTCTCGGACTCATCATACTACAACAGCAAGTGCAATCCCACATGGAGCTGCCCATCTTGTGTGCCGACATTCAAACCGCAGGCGAAGACAACTGAAGATGAGCACTTCTTGCAGAATCTGCGTAATGTTGAAAGGGATTACCAGATAGATCTACGTTTTCTAACTCGAGTTTTTGTCCCATGGTGTCACATGTACAATTTTTTCGGGTGCTTATTTGAGCCAATGTATTTCATTTACAATGTTTATTTGACTTACGCCTTTTTTCTCTAACTAACACGATTGTTATTAACATTAGAAAACGATTTTTGGCTACGACATGGAATTGATTTTGGACTTGCCCTTGTTAACTTGGAATGGATGTTTCTTGATTGTTGATCTAATTAAGGAAATTATTTTGTAAATAACTTGAAGCTACATTACCGTGATATGGTTTTTAAAAACAGTCTACATCTCACATTGTGATTGAACTTATTATTTTGTGTGTATCTGGACGAATTATCACGTAAATAAAATGCAATCAATCAAGTGAAATGAAAACTCATCTTCAATTCGACGTCTCATATACAAACAGGTGGCTTCGAATGCATTTTGACTAACCAGGTCCAATGGGATTTAATGGTATCGACAGTGTGTTATAAATCTTATAAACTACCGGAAATACGAAATGCTTATAAAGGTAGTTATTGCGATTGATTTGTTTGCCTGTCTGTGTGTCTGTATGTCTGTTAACACGATTACTCCTCTCCACGTTGACCGATTCGGTCCAAATTTTGTATGGAGGTGCCTTAAAGCAAAACTAAGTTCGCTATTGATTTTGAGCTTCCAGGCTCTACCCCCTGGGTAATGGTAGGGGGAGGGGGGAAGGCCCCCATGCTTGTTTACGGGAAAATATTTTTATTCGCTTATCTAATAGAGAATTTTAAGCTGATCATTTTTTGTCATGACGCCATGGGTCAATTCGGACAACCGTCGGAGTGGTGGCTCCATGACCCTCCCGGGTCACTGGGTCTCGAAAGGGTCAAAATATATTATTTCGGAAATTCATCGAGTAAATCAAGATTAGTCTTTGGGAAGGTGAACTGAGTGTCAAATGTCTCAATGTCACAAACAACACGTTTCCGGTAGTTTTTTAATTCGGGTTTACACCCGTCCTGGTTACATTATGTATTGATTGTAAATTATCAGTACATTTAATCAAAAGCGCTGTTTCGAATAGACCTAGATGTGTGCTCTGGCCATGGCTACGTGGTGCAAGTGATACGTAGTGGTTCCAACTTTATTGGATGTCCCATAGAATCAACTTCTTAATAAATTAAAATTCTGAATTACTGTAATATGTTCAGCGTGGGACGGATATTTTCATTTTGACTATGGTATACTTTATAGTCCAAGGATAGTGTGTATATAGTCAGAATTCGTCCCCAACCTTATTCGTGTAATACTAATTTAGTGAAAAGTTGCTTTCTACCTCGGGACAAAAGTGAAAATGCAGAGGAAAGTATGAAATAATTAAAATATCTAAATGACTCTTTTCGAAATTGAAATAAATTTCGTTTTCATGTATGCATATTGAATGAAACATGCCGTAATAAAGGGGAAATAAAATCGACGCACTGGGTCAAGTATGGAAAGAAATGGCTGCAAAAGAACTCAGGATAGATTTAAATACTCTTTAATAATAAGCTAAATTAGTTCCAGTTTACCTTTACAATATAACTCCAGCAAACTTTGCTTGTAAAGAAATCTAGCAATTAGTTTAAATGCTAAGTTATTGAGGATGTAAAATATAAAGTCGTCGTCTTGATATTGCTCTTCTATACTCCATTTCCTATCTTGAATCATGATGGCCATACTACGAATCAAAATATTAATAAACGTTCATATTTTTGATATCAACCTTGTTTGTGGAAACCCTTCTATTGATCAATCTTGGTCATATCGGCGTCGAAATAGTACCAATAAAAAGTTTGTGCATTTTATAAATTGTACCAATTTCGGCTGCCATTTCCACACAATAAATGGAGTGCGCCAGAATATATACAAAACAACGTGTTAAACTGTTGCGACGCTTGAAAAAATAAACCGAGTGACTACCTGCTAATCATGTTCAAGATCTCTTTTCGCAACAAGCTCATAGTTTCTTTTAATTCAAAAATGGATCATGCGAGAATGTGTCTATCCATTATATATTTGAAAATACCGACTAGTGTCGTCTTTTCTTTATTTTTCTTTTTTATCATGCTTTCATAATGGCCAAGTGAAAAGTGCTTTCCTGACTACCCGTATGACGTATTTGAATTGTTTCTTTATAATAATAATAATGCCTTTTCCAATAATAGCCAGCTATGCAAATATATCGTTATTCCTCAATAGCTGAGAAATCAATAAATGATTGTGAAATAACGGAGACTGAAACCATGTGTCATATTACGTTTTCTTGCTTTCCATGATTTTTCAATCTTATGGCCAGTGGATCGTACTGCTGGAGCCGTATAGTCTGACTTGATACGAGATCAGACGCGCGTCGGTGCAAACAATATTAAAAGTAACTCTTCAGGTTCAGTGAGAAGGGTTCCTTTTCTATCCATTGCGAGATCAGCTATGATAAATTTACAACCAGGCAAATATCAAAAGGATATTTGATGGATTAGAAATTTGGCCGGGTTGGCTGTCACGTGCACTCTGTTGACTACTTCAATCAAGATCCAACTAAAAGAATCTTGTTCACATTTTGTTCCGCGTAAATCCTGTTTCATTACCGGTGAAAAATGAAAACACTCATATCAATGTCTACAATGTAAAAATGACAGCGATTTCAGAAAACACATTATCACGCATTACAGTGTAAGAAAGCAAAGGTTGTACGTTGTCTGGAATGCGACAAAATATCTTAAACATTCTTCCTAACGACATAATTTGTATTTATTATTAGCAAAAACTTCCTTTACCTAACCGTATACTGATAAACTCTCGAGGACACAACTCCTAAACCATCTGTTGACACCATCTTCAATTTGAGCGACTAGAATTGTAATTAGTCATCAAAATAACACAAAAACAGTTTAAAAATCCATTTGCAAAGATATTACGTTTTTATGCGCGAAGTAGCCTTTCTTGATTTTATGTTATCGATGCAATTACTATCGTGAATGATTGTTGCAGCAACTGGCACCAAGATTCATAATTCCGTGTGTCTATAACTTGATGTGGCAAAAGAAATTAAAAAAACAATAGATTCTGAACATTACCTCAATAGGTCGCACGTGTTCTTGCTACTACAGATTCTGACATTGTAAGCTTCCTTGGAATTTTATCGGTCTTCAGTATCAGATGTGATGATAAATATTCCTTATTTTTATTATGCATCAGTGCTAACTAGAGTTCTAAATATTCTATATCTTCTTCACTCCACTTTCAATCTGATTTTATATTAGCTTATCAGTGATAAGTTATCACCACTCAGCTCATCCACCTGGCTAATCTGGGCAATCATAGATTCGTCTCACTGCCAAATGTGGAGATAATTTTCGCGGGAAGCAAACATAAGTAGCGGAGAGAAATATAAGGCATGTACGAAAATGAAGTGCACAAAATAAAAATAAATATCTCGAATAAATTGGAAAAATTGTAAGAAAAATCGTCAACCTATATATTTTAATACACATAATTTTAATGAATCTATAATTTGAGTTAATTAATTTAATTATTGAAATAATTAGTATAATTAGTTAATTACAATTAAATTCAAAAGTCGCTCAATTAAGCTGAAAAATGGTGCAATGGTACATTTTAATGCATAGAATATTGTTACACCCACAGTTTGAGTAAATTATTTTAATTATACACTGAATTAGCATAATTAGTTAATTGCAATTAAATTCAAAAGTCGCTCAATTAAGGTGAAAAATGGTACAATGGTACATTATAGCACGTAGAATATAAATCTCACTTACAAGCCATATAGGTCTCATTAAAAATTGTCTTTCAAAATGTTAAGTAATATTTATATGTAATTACCAAATATTGCTGGCTCAGTTTATTTCCATTATTAAAATCGTCAACCTATATATTTTAATACACATAATTTTAATGAATCTATAATTTGAGTTAATTAATTTAATTATTGAAATAATTAGTATAATTAGTTAATTACAATTAAATTCAAAAGTCGCTCAATTAAGGTGAAAAATGGTACAATGGTAGATTTTAATGCATAGAATATTGTTACTCACACAGTTTGAGTAAATTAGTTTAATTATACACTGAATTAGCATAATTAGTTAATTGCAATTAAATTCAAAAGTCGCTCAATTAAGGTGAAAAATGGTACAATGGTACATTATAGCACGTAGAATATAAATCTCACTTACAAGCCATATAGGTCTCATTAAAAATTGTCTTTCAAAATGTTAAGTAATATTTATATGTAATTACCAAATATTGCTGGCTCAGTTTATTTCCATTATTAAAATCGTCAACCTATATATTTTAATACACATAATTTTAATGAATCTATAATTTGAGTTAATTAATTTAATTATTGAAATAATTAGTATAATTAGTTAATTACAATTAAATTCAAAAGTCGCTCAATTAAGCTGAAAAATGTTACAATGGTATAGTTTAATTAATAGAATATTGTAAAATCCACTGTTTGAGTTAATTACTTTAATTATTCACTTAATTAGCATAATTAGTTAATTCCAATTAAATTCAAAAGTCGTTCAATTAAGCTGAAATCTGGTACAATGGTACAATTTAATGCATAGAATATTGTTACTCACACAGTTTGAGTAAATTAATTTAATTATACACTTAATTAGCATAATTAGTTAATTGCAATTAAATTCAAAAGTCGCTCAATTAAGCTGGAAAATGGTACATTGTAATGTATAGAATATAACCCAATTAATGTTTTCTAGCGACTTGGTAATTCAACCGACAGGAATGCCTAGACATGCACGCTGATGAAATTTCTGAAGCTCTTGCTTTTATTTTTCGTGGAAGTGGGGATAATTGCAATCAGAAACTTCCACAAAAAATAAAAGCGAGAGCTTCAGAGCAGCTATTTCCATATTCGGAACGCCTCGTCAAAGCATCTTGGAATTTTTTCATAGACAACATTAGTTGGAAGAGGACATTTGTAGGAACACATAAATGCCAAGAACTGGTCCCAATTCCATCGTGGAAGGAATATAAAAATGAAAATATCTGAAAAATTGCTTAACTGGTGCCAGCTATAAATAAAAATCTTGAGTACTTAGAGCAAAAAGGTTTTTTGCATCGTAATCAGAAGAAAAAACTCTAAATAACACTTTTGTTCGTTTTTTGAATTTTTGTAAAATGGCTCATAAAAATCGATGCAAACTTTGCGCATGTACCCACGTCAGTCATTGAAAGTCCAGCGTTAAAAAAATATTTTTTTACTCGTGAATTACATAGTCGGAATCATTGTCATACAGAAATTTTAATTACACGCCAAAGATTGAACAATGTATTTGTAAGCTGTCCTTTTGTTAACAAATGCCATAATAATTAGTATACGAAGAAAAAGTAAGGGGTAAGTTTTATTTTTATAAAAGTGTTTTAAAAAACATTTTGATTTTCATGACTCAACAAATGGGCGGCAGTTTCTTACTGTTCCTTTTTTCCTACCAAAATCTAGCTGCCAAATGTACTGGAGCTGTACACACTCGAACAGTACTCAACATATTTCTTACTTTCCCCCAACCTTGGTTTAACCAGAAGCACGAAATGTATTCATTTGATCGCTGGCCCTGGCCTGTGTTTGTGTTTACTATTCAGCATTCCCGTTTTCCTGTTATTATCTTGTTGTGATCGTCAGCTGCTTCATCCATAATTTTCTATTGTGAAATGTCAGTGGATCAACAGCTTTGAAAATCTGCTCTGCAATTTGGAAATTTCCTGTACTCCACCTCAGCCTCTGAGTTTCTAAAACTTTTAATTTTCGATATTTTTGACAGAGTTACTAAAGTGGTGTTGTGTTTCGTAATTTTCTTTACATTAGTTCATTATTGATAAGGGGATTGTGTCGTTATGGGGAAAGGGAGAGATAAACCAGCTTGTTGCGAACCGGGATACCAAATCCCTCATTTGAGACCACGTAGCCAAAAGGGCGTACAAACTATTTCTGAAGAGGACAGGAAAAGAGGCCGCCAAGTATTTCCAGAGTTTGATTGGGAGAAGGCAACTCATATTTGTGTATCGTGCAGACTCAGACTAAAAGTGGATTATGACGAAATGCAAGAATCCAGCAGTGACGAGGACGGAAACCGATCAACGACACCGGATCCAGAGCCTCATCAATCTGTCCATCCCCAAGCGCATGGCCTTGAAAACACCGCGGAGATGCCGGAAGCCGGTGCTTCCTCCTCCCAGCCGTTTGGACTTCATGAGAAACCCTCCATTCTGAGAGTGACTGCGGAAGACGAATTGGGTATGAATGGTAAAAAAGTTTTTATTTCTGCCTGAAAAATTGATTCCTATCTAAATAATCTGTTCCAGTTTTAAAAAACTGTTTGTTGTTCTTAGGGAGATCCAGCAATGATTCCAGAATTCCTTCTCCTCCGGGCAGCACTCTGAGCAAAATATCCGAAGCGTCGGGGTTTTCTGAAGCCACAAGTGTTGGCGTACCGGATGAACTGAACAGGACTTTGGAGATTGGAAACGTTACCCCAGCTATACCATCAGATAAGCGGAAACCACATAGGCTGCAGCAAAAATATCAGAAACTGAAGGACAAACTGAAACAACCATTTGATAAATTCTTCAAAGGAAACCTGGATCTCAGTCCACATTCCACGAAACGGAAACCGTGCGTGTACTGTAATAACCTATTCCATGAGCTGGCTTCAAGGTTCAAGACACTGGCTACTAAAGCGGAGCGTTACAAATGTTTAACGTGCGTCCCAAAACGTTTTACCATTAACGAAGTTGCGGAGCGAAGTGGCTGCAGCGTGTACATGGCTCGGGAAGCAAGCAAACTTCGATCCCTAAAGGGTGCATTCAGTGCACCGCCACCAAGACGCGGCAGAACTCTTCCTCCGGAAACAGAAGATGCGGTTAGGAGGTTTTATCTTTCTGATGACAACAGTAGGGCGTCTCCTTCACAACGGGATGTTGTATTTGTTACGGACGGTAACGGGAACAAATTCCAAGTTGAAAAACGGCGTATAATCCATAACCTAAATGAGCTGTACGGGAGCTTCAAGGAGAGCCACAAGGACATGGACGTGTCAGTAGCAAAATTTGCAAAACTACGGCCAAAAAATTGTGTGTGGCCAGGGAGGAACCGCCATCACGTTGTCTGCGTCTGCGAGATCCATCAAAATTTTACTTTCCTTTTGGAAGCACTGGGTATTAACATATCAACGACTGAATTCCTCAAGCAAATTGTATGCGATATAAACGACGAAAGTTGTCTACTTAATTTATGCAATCAATGCCCGAAAGACGCCGTTATGGAAGAATTATTCAACTCAGTTGAAGAGGACGAAGACATTCAGTATACGCAATGGATTCACACTGACGGGACAAACATTAATACTTTGAGTGCATCTCGGGACGACTTTTTCAGAACGTTCCAGGAATACATTCCCAAAATAATGGAACACGATTTCATTCATCGCAAACAGTCTGAATTTCATCATAATCTTCGCCATAACGTTTTGAAAACTGAAGCTGCTATTACGGTTCAAGTCGACTATGGCCAAAACTACACATTTGTTGTCCAAGACGCTGTACAGGTACAGAAAGTTTTCCAATCTGATTTTTATTGTTATATGTATTCAACTTTATACTCTGGCGTTGTCTTAAATTTAACGAAACGATTTTTCTGCAATTTTTTAGAGTTTCCATTGGTCGTGCAATCAGTCTACCCTATTGCCCTTCGTCGTTCATTGGTGGGACACGGAGGAGGAGATATTGCGCTACAAGACATACTGTGTGATAAGCGATGAACTAACCCACGACGCGGATACATTTCATGTGTTCAGGGCGAAGGTCATCCCATTAATTCAAAAAGATCTGGCAAAAATCTCTCTGATGGCGCCGGGGGACAATTTAAAAACATTAAAAATCTAGCAAATTTAATGTTCCACAAGACGGAGTTCGGGATTGATGCGGAATGGTCGTTTACAGCCACCTCTCACGGAAAGTCGACATGTTATGCGATTTGTGCTGTCGTTAAATGTTCAACTAGACGTGAGAGCTTGAAACCTGGCGTCTTTATTACTAATCCGCAGCAAATGTACGAGTACTGCAGCCGTCGATTAACAACAGGCACACTGAACTTTGTTTTCGTCTCAAAAGAAGAAGTTGCGGAAAAAAGGAACACACTCGAAGAGCGATACATGTTATTCAAGAAGCTACGCGGCACAAGAAAACATCATCTGTTTCAGCCGCGGTCCAATAATATCATTCGCATGGTGCGTGCGTCAAACTGTAATTCGTTTGTCGATGTTGATTTCAAAAATGGCGAAGAACTGGAATTCTCCACCGAAATGCTGAGAATTGGAGATTTTTACGCTTTCTATGAAGCTGGCAATTACCACGTTGGTCGGGTACATTCTGTGGACACTCAGGAGGAAGATGTCGCGTTGCAGGTACTTAAGATAATTAATCGAAGAACAGGGAAGGCTCAATGGCCTGATCCAACTCAACTAATACATGTCGCATTTCGGAACATTTTGGTAAAAATTCATAGTCCACAAACTGACCATAGCGGCATTACTGTGAGGAGAGAAGACTTGAACACTATTAGGACTGTTCTAAGAAAATTCAAAAATTATAAAACCTAATTTTGTAGACCTCTACTTTTATTGTCTCGTACAATTTATTTTCATGTAAGTCATGTTGCTCATCAATTAATTTTGTCACATTATAATACACAATATGAAGTTTACACACAATATTTAATCAAATGTAATTCCAATGTACACTATCAAGGTACTTAATTAAATAGAATTAAAATGTAACAATTACTCTTTGAAACTTTATTAATTATAATGACATTTGTTAACAAAACGAGAGCTGACAAATACGTTGTTTAACGTGTGACGTGTAATAAAAATAACCGGAAATATACACAAGACCAAAATTAAATAAACACGAAATATAAAATAAAACGAAATTTGGAATTGATTTCTGTATGACAATGACTCCGACTATGTAATTCACGAGTAAAAAAATATTTTTTTAACGCTGGACTTTCAATGACTGACGTCGGTACATGCGCAAAGTTTGCATCGATTTTTATGAGCCATTTTACAAAAATTCAAAAAACGAACAAAAGTGTTATTTAGAGTTTTTTCTTCTGATTACGATGCAAAAAACCTTTTTGCTCTAAGTTAAATTATCTTTTAAATTATCCAAAATTATCTCCACATTTGGCAGTGAGACGAATCTATGATTGCCCAGATTAGCCAGGTGGATGAGAATACTGGTTATCACATCATTAGTATCTGCTGTCAAACTTCCAGCGCTTTGTGCCTTAGGACAACTTTGTAATGCAGCGGCGCAGAATTAAACTAAACTATCTTTACCGAATCTAAAATAAAAAATCAACCGCTTTCAAATGCTCAGTTCCTTGACAGAACTAACCTCAAATACTGTATAAATTTATCCTTTAGTTCAATATCTGTAATTTAAAATACACCGATTTCGTATCCATGTAAATGGATGTAATAATAGTGTGGAATTGAATGCGCGAAGCACAATGTTTTCTCTTTAGAACTTTTCTCCACCTTTGGGATCGTTTACTGTGTAAAAGTACGCTTCTGTGACTGCTTTTCTCTGCGTTTTTAGTATATTTGGTCCAATCTCTAATTACGTTAAAACTAGGAAACGATAAACTCAACAGAACATGCCAATGTCAATGAAAAAGTATTCACCTGCAACAAATAAAGCTGAAACTGCAAGTGGCATACATTATTCGTCGGTCATGTTTCGGCAAGCTTCAGTGATAAACACAAAACACACCGAAATGAATAATTCATAAACACCTTCTCTTTGAGTTGTTTTATTGGTGCATTGTTCAAGCTCATAAAGCCATTATCGAACAAGGTAAAATCGTCTTGCAATTAAAGCACACAATATTGTTCTCTACATGCAGCATGACCAGTTTGTCAATATCTTTGTACTTAAATCACAGGCCTACATCACTTTATTTAGTACATTAGCATGACCATACCGACATACTTCGTGTTTGGTAAATGTGCTAATCCACCATAAAAACTGCTCCGTTATTTCGATTTAATACAATGCGAAAATAATACTAAGTATTTGCAGGAACTCAGTATCAAGGAAAAAGAACTATCGGAAATGTCATTGTCTATGATTTATGTATGTCACGCTACTTTGCGCGTTTACTCTTATTTACACCACAATTGCATTCTTGACATTGAAAGAATCTGGATGCCAACTACCTAGTATCCTAACTCAAATCCATATAGGACATACTTGACAGTGTGACGTCGAAGTCGCGCGTCTTTAAAACATAAATATTTGCGTACGGCTACTTAAAAAATTGAAGTTATGAGTACAAAATAGAATTTCATTATTGTGGCCTAAGTTTTTGATAGTACCGATAATAGTTTCATTCCTCCGACGCGTATTTCATTAAACCCTTCTATTCACATCTAGTTTATTTAAAATAAATTATTTTGCAGACAAGCATATTGTCTTAAAAGATGTGGCATAGCAATGCTGAATAAAAATGGATAAATGGCTTTGCATGCATGTTTCCTAAATGTATCCATATTTAAGTATTTTAGTTGAAAAGACAAATGGTTTGGCTCTTAATGGCGGACGACGATTCCCGAGAGAGGAAGCAGAAAAATATTGACTCAATGACGAGCGGTTTACCTTGACAAGGACCAGACACGCACAAATGTGGTTACCTGCAGCTTATAATTAATAGTAATGGCAAGTGCATACTAAGGCCAGTTCAGAAATTAAATCTCGCATACTTATTTTTTCGTGCGTGATGAAAATACTTCTTTAATATGGATGGCATATTAAATATTTTCTGCATACCGGTAAACCATGGTACAAACTGATGCACACAACAGTGTTCTGGTTCTGGTAACAAGTATGAAGCATCATGCAACCTTTACAACCAACAAGCATCCAATATGTCTAACTTATCAGGAAGGGCGTCAAAATGACAAAAAACAATCATTGCGGCGAAAGCAAAGCTAGCTGTATGTTCGGCGAATCAAACGAAATACCAGTTCATGGACTCGATCGTTGTAAAAATAATCGCTAATACATATCATTCATTTCAATGATAATATCTCATTTTAGTGCCAAACAAACCAATTTACCCTTTTCATAAATTGTTGCATCACAATCATCGATATCCGACGCCAACGGGCATAGTATTTTTGCAGTTCAATTTACACGCTTTGTGCGCTTTAAGTTTTTAATGATCAACGTCAATGTGAATGCTACGAGTTTAATTACAAATATACATTGAGCATCAAATACGTTGCTTTTAATCTTTTCTTATTCCTCCATTTTGTGAAACAGATAGTTTGTTGTTGCTTAAAAAATATTACTCCCCACAGACTTACACGTAACGTCAGTTAGAAGTAAGTCAAGGCGTGTTGTTCGACTGCCGATGATATAACAAATCAGACACGTATTGTTTACAACAATGTGAAAATGGGCTGTCACGCTCAAGTTGGTGAGGAACACTTGTTATTTGTCAGGGTGTTTAATGGCAATGACCAATTTTCCAATTCAAAGAACACCAAAGGCCATTGTTAAGAATGTAATGGAACGGTGGTGTTTGTGAGGATATTGACCGTGAGAGTACATAAATAATCTTTAAATTGTATGTAAGTTATCAGGTATAATTCTGAGGCTTTGTAATTTATGAACAGTTCCTTGTACTGTCCAATAGCAGCGGTTTCTATTAGTAGCCAATAATGTAAGATAATTCTGGCCAGTCCCGAGCTCTGTTATTTCTTCCAATCACATTACAAGAAAGAGACGCTACGGAAGAATTCTGGTATTTTATGCGAGTAGTAGAAATGCCTTTGAACTGAATGTCAACGAGAGAAAAGAGAATAAAATGTATCTGCGAGTTGGCTTCAGTGCCCTCTTCTCTGTCTGTCATTCTGAGAGAATGTTGTAAGTAAGAGTCCACAAGAGATAATAGTATATTGGGTAAATGGGGAGTATTTACTGATAAATCTTTGACAAGTTAAACTCGAATTTAAATACTTGTGAATAAATAAACTGACTAAATTTATAGTTCTTTTTCCCCTATATCCACCTCAAGAGTTCTCACCATCGAACACGTTATTTTTAGTTACCATCTGTACCATTTAATTGGCACAATTAACCAACAAGTTACCATCATATTTCACACACCAGCATCCGTTACAACTGATTAATTTTGCAGTTATTTTCATGGTCTATCGAGCCGGATGCTAGACGCTTGTCGGACTAATTACCAAGCAGTGTGAGATTTAATTGTGACAGTTAAATATCTATTTTCCCGGACCGGTTAGTTAACAATGAATGGTTTTACGGATTCGTCAGCAAATTGTTCCTGCATGTCTGAATGCTGAGTAAGAGTGGAGGAAAGTTGCGCTTATTAAGTTCATGTTAGTAACTGTTGGAGAATAATAAACTGTTCGTGTGAGTTGACTGACAAAGTAACTAGTTGACATTGTAGGATTGTGACCTTGTGAATAGTGATGACTCAGCAAAATGACTGAGGAAAGGCAAAGAAGTAGTGCTTACAAAAAGCTGCAAGGATTTTTGATTGATGTCGGTACCCATGCAACCAAGCCATTAAAATATGATGAAGCTCGTGAATTGATGATCAGAGTGGAGGAGGTCTGGAATGATTTCAGAAGGGTGCAAGAGAAGTTGGAGTCTACAGCAACAAGCGACGCTGCGTTCGAGGTACAATCGGATGCCGGAGAAAAGGTTGAAAAAACATTTAGTGATGTGCGTTCAAAGCTCAGAGTCATTATGGAGTCATTAACGCCAACAACATCAACGTCTTCTCGCACCACAGCCACCACAACTGCAGCAGCAGCAGCAGTGAGACTTCCAGTCATATCGTTACCGATATTTGAGGGAAATTTTACCGCTTGGATGTCGTTTAAGTATCTTTTCACCTCAGCAGTCGCCAACAACAAGGAGTTAACTGGTTCACAAAAACTACAATATTTAAAATCTGCTCTTCGTGGAGAGCCATCAAACTTAATTGATTATCTTACAACAACAGACACAAATTATGCTGAAGTATGGCAGATACTCATCGGTCGCTATGATAACAAAAGGGAGATCGTACGATCTCACACTTATAAGCTATTGGATCTCAAAACAGTCAAGTTCGAGAATGCCAAAGAACTCCAAGCCTTGGTGGATGATTCTTTGAAGTGCATTCGTTCGTTAAAAGTGCTGGGGTGTCCCACGGACGAATGGGATGACCTTTTGAATGCAATAGTGGAAAAGAAGCTGGATGCAGTCACCCGGCGTGAATGGGCAAAACGCCAGACTGCAGCCAGTACTTCTAAATTTGACGAGCTAATTAATTTTTTAAATAGCCACATCCGTGGCCTTCAAGCTGCTGGGAGAGGCACCACATCACATTCATCGGATCGACGGGGGGAGAAACCAGTGAGGGTAAATCACGCCGGAACGACGGTTGGTCAATGCCAAGTTTGCAAGGGTTCCCACCTTATCCAAGAGTGCAAGGAATTCCTATCAAAGGAATACAGCGAAAAGAGTGAATTGGTGAAAAAGGCTAGACTTTGTTTTAATTGTCTCAAGTCTGATCACATGATTAGAGAATGTTGTTCTCCTAAAAGGTGTAGAAAGTGTGGGCGCAGACATCATTCTGTGTTGCACGAGGACAGAGGAGAGCCGACAAAAAAGGATGATGGAATGAAGACAGTGTCTGGTCATCACATTTCCACTGAGTCAAGGGATATTGTCATGACAGCGCTGGCACACGTCCAAGATAAATATGGAGCAAGGCAGTTGGTTCTTATTTTTGTGGACAACGGAGCACAGTCAAACTTCATTTCCGAAGCATGTACCGGCCGATTGGGTCTTGTTCGGGAAGCGGGTCGAGTTCGAGTTCTTGGGTTCGGGAATACAGCGGTAGGAACATCAAAAGGGATCGTTCGTACTACACTCTACAGCACAATTTATAACTATTCTTTGGAGGTTGAGCTTAATATTATGAACAAGCTCACTGGAAGACTGCCATCAGAGAGGTGTCAAACGGGAAGCTGGAAACATCTCCAAGGTCTAAATCTTGCTGACCCCAAATGGCATCAACCAAATCATGTGGATATTGTAATTGGGATTAAGTACTACCACAAGATTATGTTAACGCAACGGGTTCCAGGGCCTACAGACAATGATCCAGTCGCATGGGATTCTATTTTTGGATGGGTGGTGGCTGGAACATGTCCAACTGATAGCAAGTCAACAGTTCGAGTGTGTCAAGTTACTGTCGACCCAATCCAAGATCAATTGAGAAAGTTTTGGGAGGTGGAGGAGCCCCCAAAGAAGAGAATTTTAACCGTTGAAGAAAAGGAATGTGAGAAACATTTCCAAGAAACGTATCGTCGCGATTCAAGTGGGAGGTTCATTGTGGGAGTCCCCTTCGACAACGCCAAGAAGTCTACTATGGGAAGGTGAAGGGACATCGCATTGAAACGACTACAGCAAGTTGAGAAGAGGCTTCAGCGGAAATCGGAATTGCAACAGCAATATGCAGAGTTCATGCAGGAGTACGAGTCACTCGGGCACATGAGTTTGCTCTCTGAAGCGGAAGCTGGAGAAAGGGTTGGAGCAACAAATTATTTATGTCACCATTTTGTGGTCAACGACAACAGCACAACAACCAAGCTAAGGGTTGTATTTGATGGGTCAGCACCAACTTCTACAGGAATTTCTTTAAATCAAACCATGTTAGTCGGAGCGACATTACAGGATGATTTGTATGATTTGCTATTGAGATGTCGTGTTCAACCCGTGGTTCTGAAGGCTGACGCAGCCAAAATGTTCAGACAGTTGAGACTGAGGGATGAGGATGCGAGATTTCATCGGATTTTGTGGAGAGAAACCTCAACAGCAAAGGTAAAAGAGTACCAGCTCAATACCGTCACATATGGAACTGTTTGTGCACCCAACCTGGCTACGCGGTGTGTACAGCAATTAGGATTGGATTGTAAAGAAGATTATCCCTTTACGTCACAAGTACTGCTGAATGCCTCCTATGTGGACGACATTTTGACAGGCACCCAAAATGAAGAGGACGAATTGGAACTATTCAAGCAATTATGTGGAGCAGTAGCGACAGCAGGGTTGGAGTTGAGAAAGTGGACTTCGAACAGCAAAAAGGTTATGGAGGCAATACCGGAGCCATTAAGAGAAACCAGTCAGCTTGTATTTGATGATGATGCATTGGTCAAGGCACTTGGAGTGCAGTGGCATCCTGCTTCAGACAAGTTCCGGTTTAAAGCAGTCGAGTTCAACATTGGCGGTAAAACTACAAAACGGTCACTGTTATCAGAGCTGTCAAGGGTATTCGATCCTCTTGGTTTAATATCCTGTGTCACACTACGTGGAAAACTACTTCTGCAAGAGCTGTGGAAATTACCTGTGGATTGGGACGATGAGGTCCCTACAACAACATTAGAGAGATGGAATGAATACAAGGCTGATCTTGCCAACCTTCCGAACCTGTCGATACCGCGGCGGATAACTTTTTCGGGAGCTGAGCGGGTGGAGATACACGGATTCTGTGATTCGAGCGAGCTGGGGCTTGGAGGACTGGTCTACCTTCGCAGCGTTTTCCCAAACGGGGGTGTGGAGGTCCGGTTCATCACCAGTAAAACGAAGGTGGCACCTGTGCGTCAAGTAACCTTGCCAAGACTTGAGCTGTGCGCTGCGGAGATGCTGGCGGAATTGGTGTCACATGTTGTAGAATGCTGCAAATTTGAGGTTGAAGTTAACTTGCACAGCGACTCGACCATCACTCTAACCTGGCTATCTGCGTCACCAAGACGCTGGAAGACGTATATAGCAAACCGAGTTGCTACTATACAAGAACTTACAACAATTGAGTCATGGCGTCATGTGGCAGGAATTGAGAATCCCGCAGACCTCGCATCAAGAGGATGTACTGTACAAGATTTGAGCAATAGTAAGTTTTGGTGGACAGGACCTGAATGGTTGTCATCCCCAGTGCTACCCAGTTTTCCTGTACATGTGAGCTGAATCTCGAAGAAAGGAAGGCGGAGGTGGCGATCAACACGATTGAGGTCACGGAGCATCCCATTTTGACAAGATGTTCGTCGCTTACGAAACTGAAGCGAAGTACCGCTTGGTTTTTACGCCACCTGCACTACTGAGTTTTGAAGAATTGCAGTCGAGGACCACTTACTGCAACAGAGCTTCACGTTGTACTTGGGCTATGGATTCGAAAACTACAACAGCAGTATTTCCAGGAGGAGTACCAAAGATTAAAGAAATGTGGACAAGTCAGCAGCAAAAGTAAATTGAAGAGTTTAGTCCCATTTATAGACAAGGAGGGCTTCATCAGAGTTTCCGGAAGACTGCACCATGCCGATATTCCACATCAAAAGAAGCACCAAATTATCCTTCCGGGTCGGAGCCATCTCACTTATTTACTGATTGATCATCAGCATCAAATCAATTTCCACAGCGGTTTCCAGTTAACGTGGGCATCGTTACAAAATGAATATTGGATTCTTGGAGGGAGGACCAGGGTGCGCCACTTTGTCAGGAGTTGTGTACGGCGCCGACGATTCCGAGCAAAGGCAGCCGAGCAGCTAATGGGGAATTTGCCAAATGTTCGAGTAACCCCATCGCGTCCATTCCTGCACACGGGGGTGGATTATGCCGGTCCCTTCTTGTTCAAACATGTCGTTGGGAGAGTTCCAAAAGTGTACAAGGGGTACATGTGTTTGTTTGTTTGCCTAGTCACAAAGGCAATCCATTTGGAAGCGGCTTCATCGTTATCCAGTGAAGTTTTTCTTGCTGCGCTAAGGAGATTTGTGTCAAGACGCGGATTGTGTGCCCACATGTATTCGGACTGTGGGACGAATTTTGTGGGAGCTGAAAAGGAAATCAGATCCTTTATGATGAGACGTGAAGTTCAAGATTCTGTTTCCCGAGAGCTATGCAACAAGGGGATAACGTGGAACTTTAACCCACCAGCGGCTCCACATCGTGGTGGATTATGGGAGGCAGGCGTGAAGTCTGCAAAGGGTCATCTTAGGCGAGTTATTGGGAACACCCCGCACACGTTCGAGCAGTTCACGACCATTTTAGCACAAGTGGAGGCTGTGTTGAATTCAAGACCACTTTACGCTATGTCGCCAGATCCTTCGGATATGCAGCCATTGACGCCTGGTCATTTTCTCGTCGGAGCCCCATTGAACGCGGTTCCTGATATGGAGTGGGTGAAAGTCCCGAAGAACAGGCTGTCTCAGTTCCAGAAAATTCAACAGCAACTACAGCATTTTTGGCAGCGTTGGAGTCAAGAATATCTTCATACCCTGCAGCAACGCAACAAGTGGATGTGGGAGCGAGAGTCGGTGAAAGTTGGAGATCTTGTGCTGCTAGTAGAAGAGACGCCTCCAGGTACTTGGCGGATGGGCAGAGTCTTGGTTATTCATCCTGATAATGAGGGGAAAGTCAGATTGGTCACCGTTAAGACTGCGACCAGTACACTTGACAGGGTTATCGCAAAATTGGTTCCATTAATTAATAATGACAATAATGATTAAACACATGTAATTGTAAAGAACTTTTCAATTTATTGGTTATCACTTTGGGTTTGTTGCTTGTAGATGTGACTGTGGGAGATAGGTAGGGAATTCGTTCTGAAAAATTGCTCCCAGTACGGCTAATACCTGAAGACGGTAAGCGTGTTATGGGACGTAGGTTCTAACGTATGGGCTCCTATTATTCGGGTTATTTCGATTCGATAATGTCGTCGTAGTGAAAAAACATAAAATATGTTTCATGTTGTGAATGATAATTATAGTGATTAATGAAACGAAAATCTTTTTGTACGAGTACATTTTTACATATTATCCTGCTAAGAAGGCATACACTTGATATCGATACGACATCTAGAGAATAAGTATGCGTGACGTCGCCTTGATAGTCTCAGAACTAAAGATGTTTCAACATTCACATTCAATTACTTATAATAGCAAGAATCCATATAGTCAAAATACGGCTGACCAAATTTCGTACTGGAAATTACAGAAGAGAACTTGTGTTGTTATTTCAAGCTGCTATTTTTAATTGTCTGTGTATGAGCACATGAGTTTATCAGTTTTCAGAATAAGCAATGATGAACTACTTTTGTGATTACCTATGCATAAATGTTGTTGTTTTTATACGAACTTGCAGAACATTGCAGATGCAGAAAAATTGATGTTTTCAAGATTTTGGCACGATTTAAAAGTGGCAAAAACAAAGCAGTATATGTTATGCAGTGTTGTTACATGTAAACAAACTCATTTCCACTCGCTTCGTGCAACAACGACATTGCACACTCTTTTTTTTCCTGGCCAAAAACCGGCCTCTTTACAAATCGAGCTGTTTGCATGGTCTACTAGAGTGATGAACGGTGATCATTTTGATATACGGAAGTACCCCCACCGTTGACCCTAAAGGTCAGGAGGACAGGTCAAAGATATGACCTTTGAATTTAAAAAATATTTAATAATTTTATTGGATTTATGAATTCAAACTTTTTGCCTTCGCAGTATGATTCCCCGTCAAAAACTACATCAGACTGCTAATTTTCATTCATAAAAATTAATAAATGTAGAATTTATTAACGATTTTCCTAAAAATATGCACTTTTTTGAAGCATTATTTTCTCGGCTCTGCTGAACTTTCCGCAAACTTTGAAACATGGATAGTATGCTCGACGACTTGTATTTCAAAACAGAGAAACTATTTATTGCGGAAGTCACAGCGGTTAGGAGATAATTGGCATAATGTAATGTCCTGAAAATGTGACGTCATCGGTCCACCATACCTGTACAGCCACTTGTAATTATGAGCATCAGGGTAATAATAATATTAATTAATATGAGCAATAATGTTTTGTCGTCGTTATTATCATAATTGGCATTCAGTAACTCCATAAGCCAACATACTTGTTCATCGAGTAAAATAAGATACGGTGTGCTCAGGCGATGTTTTCCGAAAAAGTGATGGAATGGGGTACAATGAGAAAAACCGGTTTTTGCAGTGGCCAGTTTTTCGTACATATTTTTCGGGGGAATTGGTTGAAATTAATTATGGGCATAAAGTTAATTATAGATTACCTCTATACCAAATGTGTATGAACCCGAACCGACATTAAGAAAATCGTTTCCAATTAAAAAACGAGTTTTATTTTCAAATTTACCATCAACAATTCAGTATTTTGGCGTAAGTACCCAATTTCGAATTTCGTCCAACGGGGTAACTTGAGAAAACGTGACGCTTCTGTGGAGAGTTGGTTTTTTTTACATTTTGAATGTATTTGGCTGAAACTTTGTATGAAGATCCTCCGATAATTTCTTCTATGGATTCCCTTGCTCACGTTTCACTTTCATATTACACGACAATGTAGAGGGATTTAACCACAAGTCTGTGAACTGTTGTCTTGAGCTAATTGTCCTTCATGGGTTAAAATTAGTCTCTTGAAGATGCTGTATCGAAAATTGAACTTTTCTCATCGGAGCTCTGAGGCAGCATTATTAGCAAACTTTCATAGCAAATTTCAGCCAAATCCATTCAAAATATCCAAAAAATCTACTCTCCATTAAAGGGTCATGTTTTCTCAACTTGCCCCATAGTACCTAAATTCAGTTCTTATGCCAAAATACTCAATTCTTTGTTTAATTTGAAAATTGTACTATTTTTTTACCACAAACCGGTTCAAAACGTCCCAATAAAAAGCATCAGGCAATTAGTGTTTTTTGATTTGGAAAGATTGGCATCTTGAAAACTGCAACTGTCATTATGATATGGTAGTTTTCACCGTATATTTCACCGCATTGAAATAATGAAATTTGGACATTTAACATGCATTAATACTGTTCAACTTGAGGTGAACCACAATTTGTATTAAATTTTTAAATACCAGGATTTATTTATTTCATACAAGAATTTCATTAGTATGTATATATAAATGCTCAATAAGATACATAAAATTATGTAGTAGAAATAAAATTAATTATGGCGAACACAAATGTAAATAGCGCAAATTCAAGACTGAATCACATATACAAAATTTAATCAGAGCCGGGTTTGATTACAAAGGGGTTATTCACAACATGTTGCATATTCAAGAATGGGCATACAATATTACGTATTACCTGCAAAATAAGTTCAGGTAATATTTTTTGTGAGATGACAAGAAAGTTAACATATTTAATATAGGTACAAATTTACATCAGTCCTCCACCTCATCAGATTCGGCTTCTTCTTCTGAAAGCACAATCTCATCCAAGTCGTGGTCAAAATCAAAGATATGGCTTTTATCTTGCTCCATGTTGACAGGATCTGTTTCTTCATCGGTTCCTAGATCAGCTAATTTAACTGGACGCAGTAATTCTATTGCTGCCGGTGAAAGCGGTTGCTTCTTCAGCTTCTTTTGACGTTCATAGAGTCTAAACTCAGAAATTACTGGATCGGAAGACTCAAGGGGCCGATTAAAGATATCCCGCAAAGTACGTTGTCTGTCACCCTGGTAGGCATGTTGGCTTCGAAATAATCGAAAAAGTCTATGTCGGGATTCAGCAGCTTGTTCGCAAAGCATTCCGACTGGAAGGGTAGATGAACGGATTACATGCTTTCCATGAATTAAAATCTTGTGAATAGTGCAAGGCATTCGGTACCAATCATATTTGTGAACATATTTTCCGCTTAGTTTGTCGCAAAACTCTCCAAATTTATCGGGGTCGATTTCCAGTCCAGACGATAGCACAACAAGGATTGTTTGAAAATCTTCAACTAACCACTCATCGATTTCCAAAATTCTTGCAAATTTCGCTCTGTTTAGTCTGATAAGGCAGTTCGTGCTGTATTCCCATCGTTTGTGGATCCAGATCCTCCTGCCTTTGGTTGATCAACAAGTAGCCCCAATTCTTGGCGAATACGTGCTTTAATGAAATCTTTCCGTCGCTTAAGCTGAGTTTTTATTGGCGGTGTCTGTCTTAAAACGGACTTCCGTAAGCCATCTTCGTTTTTATAACCAAGATGAAGTAGAAATTCCAGGACGCGAATCCAAGCGTGGAGTGGGCTTAACCCATATTGATAGTATTCATCTTTAGGAGAAACGCTCTTAACAAGACTGATGTTATTGTAGTCTTTTGGTTTTGCTTTACAGATAGGGCAGACTTGAAACGAAGAGGTGTTGGTGATAATGCTTAAAACCTTTCCGTCAATAAGAGTAAGATGCATGTTGAACGTTACAAGAAGTACTTTGCCGTCTTTTAGCGGGACAGCCATCTCTTTGATATCCCTGATTTGATCCTCCACCCATTTCTTCTCGTTCTTGATCACATCCGCGGTCTCCTTGATAAACTGAAATCGCAGTGGTCGGCAATATCTCACTGATTGTGGGGTGCAATTTTCCCAAAAGGGCAACGCTGGTATTTTATCACAGACTAATCGAAGCGGAATAATTGTAGTCGCAAATAAATTTTGGTCGTCAGTGTCGGTGGCTGAGCTTGGATGCGGTTCTAAACTCTGCTTGTACCTGGATTGGCAGCTGCTTCCTTCAAATCCCCATGAGACATGCATTGTGCATTTAAGTTCGTTCAAGTCGTTTACGGACATGTAGTTGGTAATGACTTTTTGGTCATCGTCAGACTCCTGGACATGGACAATGCGATTTAATGTGTGTTGTAAAAGTTTTTCCAGAGGAATGAAGACGCTATGCTGAGAAGATACTACCGACGATTCCTCCGGGTGACATTCCTTTTTCTCTTGGAGTATCTCTGTGTATGTATGTATGTATGTATGTATTTATTCGGAGTAAACATTTCATTTTACAAGAAAATAATCGTGTTCACAGGCGCTCAATCACATTTTTTTAGCGATTATTGCGCTCTCCCGAAACAAAAAAAAAGTAAATGGAATATAATGAAAAATATTAATAATAATATTGAATATTTAAAGTTATATTTGTATAGTAGCAGTTGTTGTTGCTGTGGCTGTTTGTTTCGCAGCCTCCTTCGTTCCCGTTGAGGTCCTAATAGGTCCCCTCCTTGGTCTTGTGCTCAAGCGGATGCTGTCGCACTGACGTGTCAGATAAAAGGGCTTGATGCCCTCCCTCAAGTTGTCCGGGGTCACACACCAGTTGGGTATACTGAAGTATACCCAAAACCCCTTCTTCGGCCCCATGTCCCCCAGCTTGATCTCCTCCACTTGCCACTGGTCCACATGAAGAGACGGGTCATTTTGGGTCCTCAGCACCCGTAGCAGATCCTCTCCACTGCCGGGTGGTTTTCCACTAATGAAGGTGAAGTAGGATTTCCTTCGAAATTTATCGGGGAAATCCTCCGCCTTCCACCCCATATACTTCCCCTCCATGATCCCCCCAGTGACCTTGATCACCCAGTCCCTGGTTGGGTCGTTGTAGCAGTAAACTGCTATGCGCCCATCCTTATCCCCTGTCCGTTCGATCTGTAGATGCTCTGGACCCCCTGCACCCATCAGCTCCTTCTCGATCTCTCCTTCCAGAGCACCCACGAACTGACCCTGGTCATCGGCAGTGATAGCCTCACCCACCTTTTCTCTGTAGGCTATCCACACGATCATGCTTTTAGCCTTGTTGGCGTAGGTCCCTTTGCTAGAACCAGCGATCCCCCCCTGGAGTGGCTGACCTTCGGTCCTTCCTGTTGTCCCTGTGGGGAGGTGGATGCACCTCTTTTTCCACCCATGGGTACGGTGGCCATTCCTGTTGGGACTTTTGTGCCCCTGTTCCTCCTTCTCCTTGTCCGTTTTTTCTTTTGCGCTTCATCTCCCAAGGGGGGGTCAGGGAACAGTGTCACTCTCCTCACCTGTTCAACCGTGTCCTCCTTGGGTGCGCTAGATCCCGGGGATTGTGGCAGCGTCTTTGCTGGTCTTGGTGGGTAAGGTGGTGGTGGTGGCATGAGCACATCATCCTCCTCCAGAAACTTATCCACCTCCACATTCCCCATGCTCATCGCAGTATCATCATCACCACTCTCAGGGGAGAGAGCTCCGAGGAGTCCATCATCCCCCAGAGTGGTGGTATCAGTGTTGTCTATATTCATTTTCTCCATCCTGGAAGGTAAATAGAAAACATGTGTTACATGTATTTTACATGACAATATGCTTGCTTACCTTACCAGGATGGAGAAAATCACTGAAAAAGTATGTTAGGTCATACCTTTTTTCCTCTCTGTGGTGCTGTGCCTGACCAATGGGATGTTAGGATAGTTTTGTCCTATTTTTTGGTGTTTTTTTGGCACTGCACTATCTTTTAAAATAATATTAAAAATATTATTTTGCGAGCACACAGCACGTTGCTCTGTCTTCTAGCTTCCCGCTAGATGGTCTCTGTGTAAGGCGGGAAAGCTCGAAAACCACGGCGGTTTAGGTTTTGCTGTAAAAATTTGTAACTATCAACTGACAGATTGTGATCAATGATCAACGCTAGTGCCTCCTGTGCCGTAAATGGTATGCTTTTTTCCTCACGTTCTGCTCGTTTCACTAACTCAGCAATTTGAGTTGGTTTGGAAGGACTTCTTGCCATTTTCCGTAGTAGAAATGCTGTAGCCTTACAGGTTTGTGATTGGTCGGACGGTTCCTGACGACCTCGAGAAGAGGCTTCGCTTGCTACAGCACGCAGCACTTTACTTAAATCTTCGCCGCTGAAGGCCTGCTTCATTTTCGCAATTTGCTTTTCCTGTGTTCGTGGATGTAGAGTGTTAAATGTTACTGGAAGAGCTGATTGAGACACTTTGGAATCATCCATGTCCACCGGTTGTGTATTGGCAACGGTTGGGTGAGTTTCCACTTTGAAGAAGTGAGATGGTAACATATGAACAAATCAGCTGCCCATATCTCGTCTCGTTTCCTGAGTTTTCGTCCCCCTATATTCCTACGGTGTTCATATTTTAAATAAAAGTCATGGATCCGGCCAACCAGCTCTGTCCGTTTATCTTGGGATAGGTCAAATTCGAACGTGTCTCCAAAATGACAGGCAATGGTAGTAAGCCTTGTGTCAATGTATTGGGCATTAATGTGATCCATTCTCGTTTTCCCAACTCTTAAATTTTCCCAGAGGCCCTTTCTTGTTATGGACGTTTTACGTAGATTTACTGTACTTCGTTTGGACGTTGCTAATTGCTCAGGATCCGGGTCGTCGGATTTTCGTTTTCTCTCCTTTCCATGTCCCCAAGTTTCATTAGGATTGGCCAATGGCGGCGGTGGCGACGCGGCAGGATTTAATTGGATTCCGCTGGTGATTGGAACCCCTCCAACGATCTGAGTACAGTCGCCCGATGGCGGAGCTGGTGACGCCACAGGATTTACTTGGGCTCCCCTTGTTCTTGGAACCTCTCCCGCGAGCTCAGGAGGGTCGACCGGTGGCGGAGCTGGTGACTCCACAGGATTTACTTGGGCTCCAGTTGTTCTTGGAACCTCTCCCGGGAGCTCAGGAGGGTCGACCGGTGGCGGAGCTGGTGACGCCACAGGATTTAATTGGGCTCCCCTTGTTCTTGGAACCTCTCCCGCGAGCTCAGGAGGGTCGACCTGTAGCGGAGCTGGTGTCGCCACAGGATTTAATTGGGCTCCCCTTGTTCTTGGAACCTCTCCCGCGAGCTCAGGAGGGTCGACCGGTAGCGGAGCTGGTGACGCCACAGGATTTACTTGGGCTCCCCTTGTTCTTGGAACCTCTCCCGCGAGCTCAGGAGGGTCGACCTGTAGCGGAGCTGGTGACGCCACAGGATTTACTTGGGCTCCCCTTGTTCTTGGAACCTCTCCCGCGAGCTCAGGAGGGTCGACCGGTGGCGGAGCTGGTGACTCCACAGGATTTACTTGGGCTCCAGTTGTTCTTGGAACCTCTCCCGGGAGCTCAGGAGGGTCGACCGGTGGCGGAGCTGGTGACGCCACAGGATTTAATTGGGCTCCCCTTGTTCTTGAAAAGTCTCCCACGATCTGATTAGGGTTGACCGGTGGCGGACACTGTGTTGCTTCAGGTTGGTCAAACAATCCACTGCTGCTGACTCCTCCACTGACATCGGTACTTGGTACTTGGTCGTACTCTTCGTCCATTGCTGCAATATGAAGAGTAATAATAATCATTTTAAAATTTTGGCTGTACATTGAAAGTTCTTATTCTTTCCCGACTCAAGCACATATACTTTCCTTTATATACACAACTTACCTCAATTATCTTTGGACTAATTAAACTGGACAATTCTCTCGGAAGTTCTCACGGGCCTAAAAAACGATTTGATAGAACCTATAATAAATCATATTGTTTGTCAAAATAAAAAAAATAGAGCTCACAATGCGTTAATTAAGCATTGCATATAAAAGCAAACATGTGTAGAAAAATTTAAAATACCAAACGGTTTAACTTACAAAACTTTCACTATTATGATTTGCGCTAATGGATAAAAATTAAACAGGAAGTAATGCGTTTAATAATATATTATAATATTCAGCAAGAGTAATTATAAATTGCTTTTCTTCTGCCGCAGCTGCATCATCAGCTCTCCAACCATTTACAATAGAATCACTGCACAGGTTGACTTTAGTGCTGATTGAGTGAAATGATGAGCACGTCACACATACGTTTCTGCTTTTTCGCAGAAACTCAAATGAAACACCATGCTAGTAATCCATAAATGCCATAGCAATAATACAAAGTAATGGAAACAGCGGCATTGGTACCGAAACAGCACAAGCAGAGATTATGAGAGTGTTCATGCAAATTAAGGGGCAATGGATGTAAATGACTATTCAAATGTTCTGGCATTTCCGTTGTAAGGTATATGTTCAGTAGGAATCAGTGTTGTTGGAATTGTTCTTTTGTTCTGTTCTTGTTCCAAAATATTTTTTAGAAAATCATATTGTTAGTTCTGTTCTGTTCCATGGCAGAACAATATTGTTCCTAGTTCCATTTGTTCCATCACAAAAATCATATTGTTTGTTCTGTTCCTACAGAACAAAATGTTCTAATTTGTTCCACGTAAAATAATGCACTTTTAAAGCAAAATGCGACTGACTTCATATTCAGCTAATTAATCTTAAAAGCACTCAAAATAGTCAATATTTAACCATTTTAACCCCGAAAAATTACATTCTATGGCATAAAACATCAAAATGTGGCCAATTTTTCTCTCATTTGGAACAATTTGGAACAATATTGTTCCAATTGTTCTTCGGGAAATCATTTTGTTAGTTCTGTTTTGTTCCACCTTGGAACAAAAACAGAACAAAACAATTTTTCATGGAACAAAACAAAAAGAACTGTGTTAACAAATTGTTCTGGTACAAATCCAACAACACTGGTAAAAATGCATGTGTGTAAAAAGTTTCTTAATTTACATACTTTTATGCACTAAATTTAAGCATACCTACATAATACAGCGCTTGTGATGTTGAAGTGGTGGTGCAAATTTCTAATTATACAATTCACAAAACTAATTAATAGCTCCATAAACCAATGTACATTGAGACGTAGCGAGAATATTAATGACACAAACTAACATTTTGTTGGAGAGTTCTTTGAGCGGAATAAGGTAAGGTTTTCTCAGATGATTTTTCTCGAAACTGTGATTAAACAGGGTATATTGAGAAAAACCGGTTTTTTAGTTGACACAGTTTTTCTACTGCGATTTTCAGCGGAATTGGCTTTAATTTGGCACGGACATTGCCCATAGCATTATTAAAACTTTCAGAAATTAAAATGGAAATTTTTATAACATTGGGGGTACATGAGAGGTCAAAACTAAAACAAATTAAATTTCATAAATATACATATTACGACTGCTTAGAGGCCTAGCAAGACACTTGTCAATGTGTGAGAAAGCCGAATAAGACATGCGAACACATGCATTTTGAGGTAAAATGAGACTTCTGTCTACATTTTTTCCTTACTTCATTGGCTTTATGACGCAGATAACCGCATAGAAATCCGTGAAAATATATAAAAGTTACGGTTAAGTTAATTTTCTATCGAACACTGCAGTATCGTGTTGGAAAAACTTTCTTTCAGTAGCAAATTAATGTATACATTATGTATTTATATGTAATTTTGCAATTATTGAGATTGGTAAAAAATTAATTACATTTTGCTATCACAAAGTTGCATTTAAGTCGTTAAATTAGTTACAATAAAGTAAGAAAAAAAGCATCAGTAATACCCCAAAACTTCAATCTTCATCACATCAAAACTAGCTTTATGCAGTGTTTGTCTTGGTTTTCAAGAGTTTTTGCATTTTTCTTATTTGGTTTTCTTACACATAGGCTTGCTTGGTTTCTTAGCAGTCGAATATAAGTTCAATTTTACGTAAATTGACGTACAGGCCTACACACAATGATTACTTCCATAAAATAATACAAAAGGATCATTTGTGTGAAGTTTGAAAGTTTTCACGTTTTCACCTCCCATATGTCAACGTTGTTTAAAAAATCTCTATTTTTATTTCTGAACGCATTGGAGAGCAATGCCCATGCCTAATTTCAACCAATTCCCCTGAAAAATATGTACGAAAAACTGGCCACTGCAAAAACCGGTTTTTCTCATTGTACCCCATTCCATCACTTTTTCGGAAAACATCGCCTGAGCACACCGTATCTTATTTTACTCGATGAACAAGTATGTTGGCTTATGGAGTTACTGAATGCCAATTATGATAATAACGACGACAAAACATTATTGCTCATATTAATTAATATTATTATTACCCTGATGCTCATAATTACAAGTGGCTGTACAGGTATGGTGGACCGATGACGTCACAATTTCAGGACATTACATTATGCCAATTATCTCCTAACCGCTGTGACTTCCGCAATAAATAGTTTCTCTGTTTTGAAATACAAGTCGTCGAGCATACTATCCATGTTTCAAAGTTTGCGGAAAGTTCAGCAGAGCCGAGAAAATAATGCTTCAAAAAAGTGCATATTTTTAGGAAAATCGTTAATAAATTCTACATTTATTAATTTTTATGAATGAAAATTAGCAGTCTGATGTAGTTTTTGACGGGGAATCATACTGCGAAGGCAAAAAGTTTGAATTCATAAATCCAATAAAATTATTAAATATTTTTTAAATTCAAAGGTCATATCTTTGACCTGTCCTCCTGACCTTTAGGGTCAACGGTGGGGGTACTTCCGTATATCAAAATGATCACCGTTCATCACTCTAGTAGACCATGCAAACAGCTCGATTTGTAAAATGGAGGCCGGTTTTTGGCCAGGAAAAAAAAGAGTGTGCATTGATCAGCTGGATTTTGTGCGTCCATGCTTAACTGGATTATGTATTAGCCAAATTGACGTACAAATCACAAACGAAACAAAAAAGTGGCTAGTGTACAAGCTCGATGAAAGTAAGAAAATATTGACGAGAACATGATTTGTTAAATGCATAATATGTATCAGTATTCATTTTCCTGCTTGTATTCAAATATTTAATATTTTCTGCCGAAGTTGCAAACACAAATGAAAAATACTACAATTCAATGCCAAATACTACACTCGCCGATAAGGCCCAACAATTTATCTGCTGTAAGTTACGAGATCCACAAGTCAAACTTGCACATAGTGACGTCGAAATGAGGGCTATAGCATACCAAATGGAGAGAGTCAGTGAAAGCGTTTCTTAGAGAAAACAAAATTAGTGGTATTTATTTTGCATTGCATTTGATTTCTTCTCACAAATAGTATGTACAAATGTACAAAATCGGCGTAAATAAGATAATATTAACTAAAACACATTCGACATGTGGTTGTTATCTGTTGTGGCATGGGATCCGAAATTCATGCAAAGATAGTTAACCACATTTCAACTTAACGTCATAGATATAATGTGGACAAAGGACATTTGCACATTGTTTACAATACGAAAAAGTTATCAATCAATAACTGAAACAAACTTACCATCCTCTATAACTGTGAATTCATTTATTACACGAACAACTTTACAGTACATCCATTTTACAACCTCGTTTCGACCAACCATTTCAATTATGGACCTGATAAATATTTTACCATTTTGGGTGTATATAATATTTATTCGGCACCAAGATAACACAATGTCAAGAGGTGATACGACACGACACAATGATATTACATCTTTTTAATGTATAAAGTTTCTATATTGCATGGTAACTAAAAATTACTATTATAGATGAGTGTAAAATTGAGTTTTCAATGTCCACAATTAAGTTTGGATGTTGCCACTGTTCATCTCTATAGAATTTGTGTGGTCAAAATTAATAGGCCCTTCAATACACATTATGTGACTAGTTGTTATCATTGTATGTCATTGGTAATTGACACAAAAGGATATCAATCCCTGGCATAATCTTTCTGAAATGAAATGGCTGGAATACATACAAACTTAAAGGACCATGTTGTGTGAAGAATTCACTTGAAACCGGCCATACCAGCTGCTGCTGTAATAAACTCCTCTGCATTTTTGTCAATCTTCGTAAAAGGAATGGCGATATATTTTATTGGTAATTCCTAAATGATGGCTGCTGGTCTTGTCATGATCTATGTACACTTCGTAATGACCATAATGTATTAGTTTGGTCGAAAATGCTCGAAATGCAGTCATTCAGTGAGGAAATGGCAAGTGAAAAATATAACCACGTGAGCATAATTTTTGTAACTCTTGATATTTCATTATGTTTCCTTATTGTCAGCAATGTTGCACAAAAGTACGTGTGGAAGTTGTAAATGCCTGGAAGTAGGTTACACCTGATTCCCCATATTGAATGTATGAATACGATACGAAAACTGTGCGCTTGTGTCAGTAGAGGAGAAAATTTTGTTAATGGTTAATTACCGATTTACGTAAAGAGTACGATTGGATGTAATGCAGATCCCACGGCTATCCTACGGATGTGTATGCAAAGAATTTTCAGAAGGGTTGGCATTTCCTATTTTTGTTAATGCGATTGACTGACGACCGACAAATGGAAGAATAAACTATTACCGACTCACTATTTGGTGTCTGTACGTTTCACTCTCATTACATAACATTATATAATGAGAGTGAAACGCATTTGCATTTATTACAGTCTAGTATACGTAGAAACGTGGTTCATTGAGATTGCATAAAAAGCTTAGAAATGCAAACGTTTTCGATTAACATGAAGCTGCGTCTTGTCCATGTTCATATGAATTATCTTTCTTCTTCCTTTCCATTTAATGCAGACAATCAATCTTCTCAACAAACTGAATTTAAACTGAAACCCGCATTCGCTCAATACTGCTGGTTGGCAAATTACCTGTTGCATGCATACTATGTAACATAAACTTCACACTTGGTAATTGTGGCGTCGAAATGGTGGTCTAGAAATTGCAAAACGGAGAATCAGGTACAGCGTATTGTGAGAAAACGAACTTTGCTTGTAATTGTTTCAATTTATACCTAAATCATTTAGGACATTTTATATTAAAATACTGCAACATTTTATAAACAATACGAGATTCTTTCGAACAAGAAAAATTAAATATTTTTGTCAGAGTTTTGTTTACTCAGTAACTAATTACGAGATTTCTGTGTTTGGGGTAGTAAGCGACGATGTAATGCAAATTGTTGTTAAGGGAGTACGTGCTCTTGCGCTTCTGGTGTTAAAATGAAGAAATGAAGAAGATTGAGTGTTGTTGTTCACTTTGAATGACTTATGATCGAGTGGTTATTTCCATTAGAATTATGCCATTACAAGACTGTATGTCTTATATACACAATTAATTGTAATTCTGACAAAAATTATTTTAGTGATTTTTTTTTGAAATATCTAATGTCTGAAAGACGAGCAAGTGATTGTAACTTTTATCCGAAAATTGACATTGGGAAAAGGTGTTTTCAAAACAAACAATGGAATATATTACCGGTAGCAATAAAAATCAAAAGTTGTTTAATTGTTTTAACACGAACGTACGCTATTTTAATAAGAACATACGAAACTACAAGAAAGTCACTAGTAATATTAGTATTTTTTGTTTCAAGCATAATGATGTGGCCAAATTGCATTATTACCTTATGGATAATTTATTTCGCAGGTGAGTCATTTAAATTTGTGCTTTGAGGGACAAGCAATGTTCCCATGTTATTTTCTAAAGGTTTACTCTCGTAAAGCCTGTTTGGCACATAGAGTGACCAAATATGGCCATATGCACTTAAGGCAGTCCAAATCCGAAGTTTCAACTTGCATAAATTACAACTGCTCTATTAGGTAGCCCACGTATCTTTTGTTTAAGTACTTTCATCGGGTCACATTTGACAATGTATAGTGGCGCCGAAATGATCGACATTGTGTACGTTGTGATTAACGTCTTATTTTTCTTTTATTTGTATGTAAAATGCTATCAATTACATTAACCCACTTTTGTAAAATGAATGTCGCATGATAGAATAAATGAGTAAATCAATTTTATTTGAAAGCAGGTTACTTATTTTGCAAGTTAATTTAAAACTTCTCTCCAATCCTATGAATCTGATGAAGACCTGGTAGGAACATTTTAGAAGTGAAGTGGATATAAAATTGATTCGTCAGCGCCCATCAAAAAACGGCGGACGACTAGTCACTGGAGCACTCTATCAAAATAAGCTTTGAGGCTGTCCTTGACGCAAATTTTAAAAATACAATGTGCGTTAGCCTGTCAAAGAAGTTGGCATGCAAAAACTTTATCTTGATTGGCTTCAGAGCGGCACACATTTTGCGAAAAACCATTCTGCTTTTGGATCCTTTACTGCCATATTCATGGCGGAGTGCAACACTAATAAATCTTGTAGACGCTATTGTCCGTCTGCTTTGCAACAACAAGTTGGCAGAGTAATGAAAGCAGACCAGCATCACAAAAATGGACAAGAAGAGAGACTGGGAAAATACAAAAGCACCTGTAAACTCCAGTTTACTTCCTTGGCCCAGTAAAATATACGCGCTGACACAAAATGTGAAAATGGTGATGTAAATGGTTAGCGGCACAAATGTTTGTCTGTGAATATTGTTGTAGTTATCGCACCATATTTGCATCTGGCGGTAACGGGCAACGAACAAGGATGAATCCATGAAATTGAATACATATTTTGACCGCCGCCGTAGGCACTTTATACCAAAATGTATACAAAATGTCGGAATCAGAAAGTGTAGCAATCCGCCGATAATGACATAATTTGCCAAAATTTTGCAATACATGTAACTGTAGAGAAATATAGTTACTCTTTGCACAATTGTCAGTGAAATATTACTGAAGGATGAAGATGGCTTGGAAAATTCCGACCGCCAAAGTATTTCTGGAATAGGATTCCATGGAACATTTGGAAATGCCGCACACGACAATGTATAGCCCAGAATTACTTGCATTAGAGTCATTGAGAAAAGTTTGGCAACTTCGGCGATGAAGGTAACATCCTCGTTATTTCCAGGATAAGCCACCTTGACCTTCCCTTGATTCTCAAAAGCGCAATTTCTTGCAGAGGACGTAACCATTTTGTTGAAGAAACTTATAGAATCTTTACTATTTCGACGAATGAGTAGAATCAATATTGAAATAAAAACAGCAATAGTGCCCACGATTCCTGATGTTGCTGCCTCGTATGATGAACGACGCTCTGAATAAACTCGACTGGCACTCAAAACTGTGAACGAAATTGTGACTAGGAAATGCAACTTCCAATGTGAATTGAGCAAACGGTTCGATGAAAATTTAGCCGTAAATTTGGTCGAAGATTGGTTAAGTGTAAGAATGTAAGGAGAATGGAAAGGGAGAAGATTGAACGCTTGAATTAAATTAAACTGCCGTTCAATTTCAAATAGCAGCGTATTCGGTAAAGACATTGTTAATAAAAATTCCAATATGAAGCAAATGATGAGCCAAATGACTGGTTCGTCCCTTGCTGTACTGGACATAATATATAGATACTGTGCAAATTCAGGGAGAAATTCTCCAAATCAATATAATTTTCGTCAGTCCTGAAAAATTCATAGCTTTTTCGAAGAACTTGCCTGGTCATTAAAACTTGCCCAGAATGCGATTTTTGAGTTTTTCAGAAAAGGTAAATACGTAAAATGTTTTGGCGGGAAAACTATTTAATTCAAAAACGGTATAAAATTTTGAATATCCGACAACGGGAGCATAATTAATTCCTAAAACTACGTTTTGTGCGTTATTTACAATAATACTAAACACAGTAATTTGCCTAGAATTTGAAATTAAATAAAAAAATTCGGTTGCAGAACCCGGTTTCGACACTAAAGTCCTACAATATCTTAGAATCCACAGCAGTTACGTTAAACTTTGGTGTCAAAATTGTGTTCTGCAACCGATTTTTTTTATTTAATTTCAAATTCTAGGCAAATTACTGTGTTTAGTATTATTGTAAATAACGCACAAAACGTAGTTTTAGGAATTAATTATGCTCCCGTTGTCGGATATGCAAAATTTTATACCGTTTTTGAATTAAATAGTTTTCCCGCCAAAACATTTTACGTATTTACCTTTTCTAAAAAACTCAAAAATCGCATTCTGGGGAATTGTGTTTTACACCACTGTGCCAAATTTGGGATTTCTAGGTCAAGTTTTGTAGGCTACAGAGCACACAAACTATTTCTGAAAAAAATGCCCTTATTTATTGATTTATCAATGTTTAAGAGCTGTTCTTTCGCAATTTGTTTACTATTTAGTGACCTGCTTCCATGTACTAATTATGCACAAAATGTGGAAAAAAAGTTGCAAAACCTTCCGTTTCCAGGAATAGTAGGTCAATTAAAACGAATGAAACTTTGAATATATTTGGCAAATATAATCTTCTAGGAAACAATTTCACATCTTCAACTAGCTTCCACAAGTATAGACGACCTTGTGTTTATTATGCAGCTTTAAGTGAGAATAAAATTTGCTCGGCATCAGAATAACGCAAAATATTTCTTGATTGCATCGTCATTCAGTAGAGAATATTTACAGTTTTAGAAGAAATCAAAATTCATTTGTGAATTTTCTGAATACATTGTCTGCTGGATATGTTGTTGGAAAGCTTTCTGCATCCTCTACCTTAATGGCGTATTAAGAATATAATATGGAATTGGGATAAGGCATTTAATTTTTACTGTTGGCAATAATTGTACATAAATATAGTTAATAAATTTGCATGCAAATGAAGAGTCGCTCAGCCTGGATGCGTTCAATGTGTCATTCTACTTACTTATGTATCTCTAAACAAAAAAGGAGCTCAAAATAAATAAACCCGTCAGCATCCCTTCCTTTGGTTTGTGGCGTGACCACCGCTGGGGCATTATGAGAATATACTACAGAATTTAATGCCGTAATCATGAAGATCAATTTCTTTCGATAGGAATGTAATGAGTTTCTTACTCTCTATGTGTAATAGTATTTAATGCTTAAAGCGGGTACATTCCAAAGTCATGTTTACAATGCCATTGATTGTATACCTCAAAGCAGAATAGGTTTAAATTTTTTGTGATTGAATTGTGACGTACATATTTCAATACTCATCATGAAACATCCCAAAATTATTCTGACAACAAGAAGTCACAAGCAACCTGCTGATCACAAACACTGGTAACGATCACCTACGGCAATAAAGCGTTTTGAAGTGGCAACCCAAAAATATTGATTGCAGCGCGGGAGCAATAAAATGTAACATTTTAAACGACTCTTACAAAAAAGTATTGAGTTCGCGTGAGGATACACAAAAAGACATGCAAAATTTATGCGACTCATCAAATGATAACCGATATGATAGTGATTTATTAATTAAAATCAGATCAATTTTAAGTTTAGGGTTGTGGTTAATCGTTACTTGTAAATTTTAAAATGGATTGTAGGTTTTTGTTATATCTTAGTCGATAAGCGATAATTAGCAAGCGTTAAATGTGATTATACAGACCAGTTTTTAGCGTTGTCATTTGTACTCTCTTCAGACATTTCATGACGTAAATGTGCCTAAAAATATGCTGCGAATTTACAACGATTATGTACATTGCGAAATCCAGCGTTTCGTGGACTGGAAAATGAAAATACTTTTTCAAAAAAAAATTAAACAAAAATTATAGGGGATGGTAATCCTGTCGATCAAAATTACTGACAACAGAGCAGATCCACTCTTTTGGAAAGAGAGAATGAAGCATTGTCCGCATTTGGTGAGAAATGCTCATTTTCCTTTACATAAATATTCACAGAGCTATTAAGTGACCCACATTTCACTTATTTGAGTGTTTTCAACGGGATCAAACTTTACTATTATGGTGTCAAATGGTTGACAAATTTACGAATATTGTGATTAATCTCATGCCTTACTATTTGAATTTAAAATGTTGTCAACGCATCAATCCATTTTTGTCAAATGAATGTGTCGCATGATGAGCTCTTTTTATTGTGATTGACCCCCCTTAAAAATTTTTGTCTTCGATTGTTATCATTTTTTGTTATCGAGTTTGGGGCTACTAAAAACGACAAAATGCAAAGTTTCGCCCGATTTAGTGCAAAGTGGTAGGTGCCATTTACCAACATGTGTTCCAGAACAGGTCATTTTTAGTAATGCACAACTTTTCCAAATATTGGCCGATTTCCATTTTGAAACCAGATTTGGAATCGTCGTTCCAAAACGAAGAAGGGGTATTTTTTGAAATTTTGATATTCGACTATACGTGTTACTCACGAGCTCTCAAACAGGAACACGTGAATGATCGAAAATGGACAAGTTTAGGGTCCCATATATTTTAAAGTTGAACCGATACATACAACGCGAAGCGTGTATCGGAAAGCCCGTTCAAAGGAGAGTCCGACGGTGCAACCACCGTGTATATATGGCGAGCCGTTATGGAGCAGGAGGGCGGAGAAAATGACATGTTTTCAACCTGATCTTACTAGCGGTTTTTCGGCAAAATGAACCGTTCTCAAATAACTTTGCAGATATCAAAAAACGGTTTTCGGCAGTGAATTTTCCATCAAAAATGACCTAATGGAGAAAAAATTTGGGATTAAAATTTTACTATATGTATGTATGATGGAATATCAAAAAGTGGATGTTTTCACTAACTGCCAGCAGAAGCGGATGGCAAATTCTTAATCCCAAATTTTTTCTCCATTAGGTCATTTTTGATGGAAAATTCACTGCCGAAAACCGTTTTTTGATATCTGCAAAGTTATTTGAGAACGGTTCATTTTGTCGAAAAACCGCTAGTAAGATCAGGTTGAAAACATGTCATTTTCTCCGCCCTCCTGCTCCATAACGGCTCGCCATATATACACGGTGGTTGCACCGTCGGACTCTCCTTTGAACGGGCTTTCCGATACACGCTTCGCGTTGTATGTATCGGTTCAACTTTAAAATATATGGGACCCTAAACTTGTCCATTTTCGATCATTCACGTGTTCCTGTTTGAGAGCTCGTGAGTAACACGTATAGTCGAATATCAAAATTTCAAAAAATACCCCTTCTTCGTTTTGGAACGACGATTCCAAATCTGGTTTCAAAATGGAAATCGGCCAATATTTGGAAAAGTTGTGCATTACTAAAAATGACCTGTTCTGGAACACATGTTGGTAAATGGCACCTACCACTTTGCACTAAATCGGGCGAAACTTTGCATTTTGTCGTTTTTAGTAGCCCCAAACTCGATAACAAAAAATGATAACAATCGAAGACAAAAATTTTTAAGGGGGGTCAATCACAATAAAAAGAGCTCGATAGGATATATGAGTAAGTCAATGTTATTGGCCAACAGGTAATTAATGCCTTTGAATTTTGTTGGTATTTCAGTAAATATACACTGCCGCAAATCATCGCAGAAGTTCCGATGTTTAAGTAAATGTATGTAATAGCAAATGCATTTTATTTTTATTACTACTTCATGCTCTGTATACGAGATGCAGACTTACTGGGAGAATGTTTTGTTTTCAATAATTTTGATGTTTATCTGCATGCATTTTATCATTAATTGTCACTTTAAATAAAATTGTATCGGCGCTTCATTTTACTCACATACAAAATGAAAATTCATAACCATGAATATATTTTATGCTCATCAAGTGAAAGTAAGTTTTAACTGCAGGCATGAACATGCCAACATTGAACAATATATGTCCCTTAAGTGATTACATGCATTGCAATCTGTATTCAGCATGGGCATCATAGAGAAACGACAACATGAAAATTAGATCTCAGCTGAACCTTGTCTTGTACACTGACCAAAATAACAGCTGTAACGTAGATAGAAACACTCAATTTATGCAACAGTGAAAATATAGCGGAAATAGTTTTTACTATTCAAACACTAAAGTGCACTCCTGTGGACCTACGCTTCAGTCGCTTCTGCTCAAAGTCGTTCTAATTTGGTGTGAGGTAAATTTGGTTCACTCTGGGGACAAAAGCGAATGAAAACAGGTCAAGTGGTGAAGGGATTAATAATACCTGAATGATCTATCCTAATCTAGAATCAATTTCGGTTCCTATATAGCACACGATGCGCGGTTATAGACCAGCCCAAAACGTACATACAAAGATTGCGATTACCTTGAAGCAAAAAGCATTTCCAGTGATCAAATTTGGTAACGATGGCGTCGAAACTGTGAAATGCAAAACAGAATTTAAAGCGATGGGGCGCATTTATATAATATTGCTATGTTAGCTGTTAACAAATTTAGTTATACTCAAGAGTGCAGCGGAATAATATTTTGAAACGCACATTGTGCTTTAGAGAGATTTTTTAGATAGCATGCTTAGAAACTCATGGAAGGCATGTTCTGCGTTTGTCTTCAACAGTGTCACCTTGCCAATAAAGTGGATCTACAATGTAGACTTGTAAAGAGGATCAATAGCATACCTATGCACAACAAGTTGTTGTAGCTTGTGACAACTTGTGACAAGCCACTTTTTGGACTCAATGTGTTGTTGTTATGTTGTGTGAAAAAATAAGGCATGGAAATGTGTTGTTGTTCTTGTTTTGTTGTACAAGAAACTGAAACTTGTTGTATTATGTTTTTATTTTCAAGGACAAAAGTAATTGCAATTAAGCTGAAATATTTTCAATTTTTCACTATATTTAAGGGATATTTTGCATTTTAGGGTCATTTATGAGTAAATATAACGAGAATATTGTTGTGTTGCGTGTTGTTGTGGGCTTTGGTAAAATTTGTAGTTGTTGTTGTTGTTGTGTTGTACAAATTTTGAGCACACAATGTGTTGTGCTCTGTGTTGTTGTAAAAATATGGTAGTTAAAAATTTCTTGTTGTGCTGTGTGGTGAGTACCCGTGCACAGGTATGATCAATAGTAGTAACAGGTAATGGGTCCCTGCATACGATCTGAGTTTCTTAATAAAGTAGGCATTTTAAATAAATCATGTAACTATAGAACAGGATAAAACGCGGTAGAATTGCGAAAGTTCGTAATACGCAGTTAAATTTGATGCGTTGTTTCATATTTATAAGTTGTAAAATCACTACATTCATCCAGTAATGCAACTTTTGGTCAAACCCACTTTTACTCTATACTGTAAAGTTACAGTTCTGTAAAGTTGGAATCGAGCACCTATTGACTACGGTTGTATCCAAATGGCCCACCTTATGTATAAGGACGTCCAAATGACGATATGAGAAAACACTCATGAAAAATAATCTCACTACAGCGCCACACCAACACATCCATCTATTCATAAATTGTTATGGAATAGTTGACCTTTCATAGATTAATGAAGCCAGTTATTTACCGACAAAATGCAGTAGTGTTTGCGTTCTGCATACACGTTTTCATTGCTCAAAGTGAAATTACAATAGATCCATAGATAATGATTTGAGCTATTTTTATCGCTTATGATTTTTCATACAGGAGTCATATGACACAAGCTATCTTTATTTTAAGTAAAAAATGTCCACTTTAATTTATTTTCATCAACCATAGTTCCCTTCCAACGTAATTCCAGTTAGAAGTAAATTACTGCGGGCGGTACGTCTCCCGACCCTTAGTATTGATAACAAGGAGTAGATGCAATGTCTAGTACACTATCAGCATGAGCTGTCCGCTGAATTTTGTGAGAAACACTTGTTTTTGGTCATGGAAACATTTAAACGGAATGGCCAATTTTTGAATTGACAGAATACCGAAGAGAATAGTTTCGGTGAACCTCCGTCCCGGGTAAACACGGGTTCCCGTACCGAAACATATTCTTCTGTGTACAATTTTTCTTAAATGATTCTGGACATCTGAACGTAAGAAATTTATTTCAGTCTAAAATATTTTTTTAAAATTGCAACATCATTATTAAATGGCATTCAAAAAAAGTATGAAACTATGGCAAGCTACAAAAATTGCAGTTTTATTTTATTTGCAATTTGTTTCTCACGGGCGTCCCTTTTTTGTTCTTTAATATAGAAGCGTCTCTGTAAACCGTTTTACTCTCGCAACACCATTTTAGAACATTAAAGTGTCAAAACTTAGCAACATAAAAGGCAGTCCCAATCCAAACGTAGATAAGTACTCGCAAAGCTGAAGCTAACTCCAAATCTTCAATTTCAGTGCTTTCATCGGGGTCAAATATGACTATAGTGGCGTCGAAATGGCATTATGAATATTGTGGTTAATCTCATACCTATCTGTTTGTATTTATAATGTTGCCAACTCATCAATCCACATTTGTCCAATGATGTGTCGCATGATAGAATGTATCAATAAGTCAATATTAATGCATAACAGACTCTATAATCCCTCGGTAATTTATACCTATGAACTTATTTCAATATATACAAATAGTTACAACTCGTCGTGAAAGTTGTAAGCAAATGTGCGTAACAGCAAATACTTTTTTATTGTGATTCAACACATCTTCCTGTCCTGTATACAATTGTTTCCGTAACGCACATTCAATGATAAAAAAGCTTCCCTGTACCTCAGGCATTTTGACTTTCTGTGGATGTGGATTCCACGTGGATGTGATTATTAGTATTGTTGTGATCCAAACTTAAAGTGGTTCTTTAATTGCATTATTGCATTCTGGATAAATTGTTTCTTACTGGCGTCACTTTAATTTATGCTTTAAGTGAGAAGCCATGTTTTTACAGACGGCATCAATTCCATGTGCCTACACTTCAGCTACATTTCATAAACTTCATTGAACTTTTCTTGCACTTACGATAGAAATAATTTTGTACTAAAACACACGGTTTTGGGTATTAAAGTGCCCAGCAATATGTTGGAAATAGTCAATCTAATTTCTAACAGGCATGCTGAAAAATATTCATAACAGTTGAAGGAACTTACGAAACCTAATCTGCAAATGTGCATCCACTTTGGTCTGGTTTGACTAAGGTGGCGTCCATATGGTCGACATGAATTATGTACAATATAATGTCGTATGTTTGAAACCCACATTCGTTCCATAGGTGGAATTTTATCCTGGTTAATGGCATATAATACTCAATACGCCTCGCAATAAAATCTACATTGCCCATGTTTTTATTCATTAGAACATGGTATGATTACATTTTGTGATTATAATCTTTAACTACATTTCCATTTGTTACGCTCTCATCCACACTGACGGTACTCCAATTAGAACCTGTTACTAATTACTGTGCTTGTAGAGTTCAGGCTAATTTCAACATTATTATGAAAATTGTGTTTAAACAAACCTTTAAATTACATTACTTCTTTTGTCGTAAATCCACTTTTGTCAAATGTATGTGTCGCAAGACAGAATATATGTGCAAGTCATTTTAAATAGGGATTAGGTGATACGATAGCCGGAAAGTCCTGGGTGAGAGTTTAATGTAATTTTATTTTCATGTCAAAATGTAAATATTGATTATATCCTCGTGAAAGATCTTTTAGCTAAAGTTCCTCGTGCAAGTAAAATACAAATTGCAACGAATATTGTTTAATTTGAATAATATTGATTTTTGTTCTGTCAGCGATATTTCGACATCGTGGGTAGAAGTTAATATATTTATTCGTGTTTAAAACAAATAATATTATTAATTTCCACTGAAAAAAAATACACGCATCTACTAGCGGTACAGTAGAGAAATATTAAAACAGATGCAAGATCATGCATGCGTTGTCGTGAATACTGACAAAAATAATTGTTTACATTAGAGTAGCACTCCTGGTAAAAGAACTAAAGGTACTGTATTAAATCTACGCTTCGGTCGTTTTATGATATCACGTGCTTCAACTTTGTTTTCTCTCAATCAAGTGTTCAGAGTCACAAATCGTTCAAGGCCATATTCATACACAATACTTTGCTAATAAAAAATTGTTTTCCTTGTGGAGACAAAACCGAAAAGCAAGAGACTTTAGGTATATGAAATGAGCACTGATAAATAAATTTGAATTGTCATTTCCAAATACATTTTTCGATTGATACTGACTTGTGGTTAGAGTAGTAACAATTTTGATGTTTACAGTATTTTTGATTCGAGCTAATCGTTAATTTTCAAATAAAATAACATTTTTATTGGCTCTTCCTGAGACTCACAGTGACAATAATGGAAAAGTGGTAGCAGAAAATACATAACCATGAATCAATTTAATGTTCATCAAATTTCATGAATTTTATTGCTGACATGTAGATCACAACATTGAATAAACTATGGATTTATGGAGAAGAGTTTGAACATTGTGTATGGTAGGTTACGCAAAGCATGGCATTTTAATTTCATGGCTTTCGTTAGGGTTTGTATGTAAATAATCTGCAGAAGGCAGAAAAGTGGAACATTTGTTGTTTTAGTTAATGTGATTGCGTTAATGACAAACAAACGAGCGTAAAAAATATTGCTGACTGACTCACAACCGGGTCCCTGCACCAAGCCATGTTCTTAACGCATAATGAAACATTTTGCTGTTTTCTGAATGACTCGTAACTTTATTGCGTAGTTTAAACTTTTGTACAGTTATATTTACTCCAACTATGCGATAACATAACAGATATATCCTTGGATGAAACCTGTCGTGCTTGAATTCTTTAATGGAGTACTACATTGAAGTTGTGGTTTGCAAATCAATCGTCGGTTGATATCTCAGTCTTTCGTGGATAGGACCCAATGAGAACAACTATTTTGTAGTTTCGTCTTGTATTAACAAACTGTTGGAAACTCAAACTCTTGCTATTGAAAAATCTACAGCTCATGAAGCGGAACCGGAAAGACAACTTCCTTCAAAATAAATAAATTAAATTAATTAATTAAATAAATACTTGGTGCTCATTCCGAAACTGGAGAAATGCTAGCGGAAAATGCATAGGGGCATACAAATTCGTGCTCTTGTAGTGAGTTTTTTCACATATACTAAATTTAACATTAGATCGAACATGCAACATTCAAAAATCATCCGATATTTTGGGAGTCAGCTGTGTCAGCAATCGAAGTAGTTAACTTCCCACAATATATAGATAGTCCCGTCTTCAAGATTCAAGCCTACGTGGTTACTAAACAATACATAATTGCATTTCACGGATAGGAAAAATTAACGCAACTCTCCATTAACGGCACCTGATAGATCAGAATAATTGTTTATTACAACGTCACACCAACACATCTGTCCTTAAATGGTAACAAAAAACAACGCTTTTGTAAATTAGTTGGCAGCTGCTAACGAGCAGTGCAATTATGGCAGTTGCGTTTTACCCATGTTGCATATATAACGGCATTTAACATATTTTATAGTCTTCATAAAAATAAAATTTACTTTATGAGACTGTATCGTATCTACTGTTCCGTGCTAACTAACTGGTGATTTTGGGTTTAATAGGAATTACCAACGCACACGTGCACCACATACAATACCTTTTCATATGGGATAGATTATACCATAGACACAGCCATGAGAAAATAAGGAATAATTCATACGATATCTTTTCCATGTTGTCACTACAATAATGTGACGCTTGTACACCGTTCAACATCGATGTGGGTTTCAATTCCACTTACTAATCATAGGTGCCGAACTACAATTTTCGCTCTGTTAAGATGTGTCTTGGAAAGTTGAATTATACTAACAGTAACCCTATCAACTTGATACTTCGCGTTTGGCTTGAGGCTTGGCACACATTTACATCTTAGTGAAACTAATATTCACCCAAAATTTGAAGAGAATCATAAATCTAGTTTTCGAGATAATCCAAAAACAAATTTCCCGAACGTAATTTTTCAAAATTTGTAGTACTGATTTACATGGGGAAAAGGAAGGTAGGTAAGACCCCCCTCTTTGCAACTTTTCAAAATAACGTCGCCAAAGAAACGAAAGAGTAACAGTTTCAGAGTCATGAAAATATATATATAAAACAAAACAACAACACAATTCAACACATCAGATCGAATGATAGAGTAATCATAGTGACTACAAGAATCAATCACAGCAGCCAAATAATCCCAACAGCCAATTAATGCAAACAGCCAATTAATCCCAACAGCTTATTAATCCCACCAGCCAATTAATCCCAAAAGCTTATTAATCCCAACAGCTTATTAATCCCAACAGCTTATTAATCCCAACAGCTTATTAATCCGAACAGCCAATTAACCCCAACAGTCAATTAATCCCAACAGCCAATTAATCCCAACAGCCAATTAATCCCAACAGTCAATTAATCCCAACAGAATATCAATCCCAACAGCTTATTAATCAGAACAGCTTATTAATCCCAACAGAATATCAATCCCAACAGCTTATTAATCAGAACAGCTTATTAATCCCAACAGCTTATTAATCCCAACAGCCTATTAATCCCAACAGCCAATTAATCCCAACGGCTTATTAATCCCAACAGCCAATTAATCCCAACAGCCAATTAATTCCAACAGCCAATTAATCCCAACAGCCAATTAGTCCCAACAGCCAATTAATCCCAACAGCCAATTAATCCCAACAGCCAATTAATCCCAACAGTCAATTAATCCCAACAGAATATCAATCCCAACAGCTTATTAATCAGAACAGCTTATTAATCCCAACAGCTTATTAATCCCAACAGCTTATTAATCCCAACAGCTTATTAATCCCAACAGCTTATTAATCCCAACAGCTTATTAATCCCAACAGCTTATTAATCCCAACAGCTTATTAATCCCAACAGCCAATTAATCCCAACAGGCAATTAGTCCCAACAGCCAATTAATCCCAACAGCCAATTAATCCCAACAGCTTATTAATCCCAACAGCCAATTGATCCCAACAGCTTATTAATCCCAACAGCTTATTAATCCCAACAGCCAATTGATCCCAACAGCTTATTAATCCCAACAGCCAATTAATCCCAACAGCCAATTAATGCAAACAGCCAATTAATCCCAACAGCTTATTAATCCCAACATCCAATTAATCCCAACAGCCAATTCATCCCAACAGCCAATTAATCCCAACAGCCAATTAATGCAAACAGCCAATTAATCCCAACAGCTTATTAATCCCAACATCCAATTAATCCCAACAGCCAATTCATCCCAACAGCCAATTAATCTGAATTGTCAATCATATACGTGTTATAAAATTTATCTTATGAACATACAAATTGCTCCGTTTCTTAAGTTACCATTCCATTAGGCTGAATTGTCCACCAATGTGATTTTAAAGGAAATATTTTCTATTTTGGAAGCAGGCCCGTACCGCCGCTTGAGAGACATGGAGAGCTCTCTCCAGGCCGGACCAGCTGTAGGGCCGGGCGATCAAGTTGCGAGAAGAGATAAATTGTACGGGCTGAAAAATTGTACGGCCTGAAAAATTGTACGGGCTAAAAAATTGTACTGGCTGGAAAATTGTAGGGGCTGAAAAATTGTAGGGCCTGAAAAATTGAAGGGCCTGAAAAATTGAAGGGCCTGAAAAATTGTACGCCCTGAAAACTTTGTACCACCTCAAAAATTGTAAATTGTATTTAAAGTACTATTTTAACACGTCAAGAGAATTACTTTGCGAGGCACGGCTGCTAATTTTTGATAGAATAAGTTGAGTGAACAACGTATTAAAGTGGAGGATGCTGTTTTGAAGATCGATAAAACAATATTCTTCGATATATGACTATCGACGATACACAACCAATTAATGTTATTAGGATTTTTTTCAAGTACGGATTATTTCAAATTTCAAACCGAGTAGCAAATGAATGAACCTTCACACCGAAATGAATTCTTATTCGTTCTCTGCAATAGTATTATTCGTTCTCCAATCACAAAAAATTTAAGCCTTTCAAAATCTTGCAACAACCGGGAAATTGCTACAAATATTTAACATTTCTTAATCAATATAATTGATCCAATTTCAACAAAAAAACGCGAAATAGTACTGTTAGAAAATATTAAAGAAAATAATTAATTCAAAAGGATCTTCAAAATAAGAATATAATTAAACGCCGATCCCTTTGATTTACTCTCCGGGCCGAAAATTTGAGCGGAACGGCTCTGTTTGGAAGTATTATTATCTCAAATTAAATGCTTAAAACATGATTAGATATACGTATACAACTGTGGATGTTTATAGGTTTAAGTTGCAATATTTATTGTTTTTTTCAGTGAATTTTTATTTTCATGAATACTAATATATACTTACATAGTAATGAAGTTATAAAAGTTACAAATTAATTACATTCGGTTTTGTTATATATTGAAATAAGTTACAATAAAACATTAATTCTCTACTCCAATTATTAACAACTGTGTGTTTCGGTAAAACAATGTTTGAAGCAAAATGACTTATCACATCGTGGGCACTGAATACATTTTAAATTTGTACATAAGCAGCAGATCTCGGCTACGTTACCAACACATACCTGAATTGGAGATGCATGCTCGCAAACATCATCAAGTATATAGCCACATTTTGACCATGCAAACCGCCAGAAGTTATTTAATTTATCACTTGAAAGTAACGACACAATCAGTGCTTGCATTTTCAAAATAGAATCACGAATGTACATTTCGGTGGGTTCTTCACTACAAATTCCTTCTTTGTTCAAATGGCGAGCAAGATCTTTCCAGTACCTGAAACCATGGACATCCAGAGGCTGGATCATGCCCGTCGCGCCTGCTGGGATTACAATAATCTCTACCTGATGCGTTTTAGGAATCAACTCACGAAGATGATGGTGTGCAGAGTAGGAGTCTACAATCAATGCGAATTTTTTTCCTCCTGCAGGAAGCATGACATTTATGAACCAGTCGGCCAGTTGTTCCTTCCCCATTTTGCCAGATTTTGAAGCAATAGGGTAAATCAATGATGGCGACTTAAACATCGTGGATTTTACAACTGGGCCGAACTGGCCGTTCAACTCCTGGAGGCAAACAACCACAGGGGTTACCAGTCGCCCGGAGGCACTTATAGTGGGCTGGACCGTATATGTGTGTGTTGTTCCCGACACCGATTGGGCTACCACTTTGACCGAGGATGATCCCGTTTCCGCTAAAGTTGACCTGGACTGCATACATTTTTCAAAGCCACTCTGATCCATGTTGTACACATGGTCAGCTCCAAATTGCTGAATCAACTCCTGTACAAGTAACACAAAGACCTCCGCCTCGGTGATCAGATTGTCAGTCTCCTCAAATGTCGTTCTCGATATAAATTTGGTAACCTTCCGTCGCGAAATCCTACTGGCTTTCTTAAATTTCCAAAGCCAAAATGAACTGCATTTGAAATTAGAGATTTTTAAAGCCTCTGCTTCCAAAACGGCCCACCGAATTAAATCGGAATCATGGATTGACTGCTGCATGGACCGCTGGTGAAAGAACTTTTCTCGGACATTATTAGCCAGTTGCGCCAACTTGTAGTCTCGGGGGACTTCGTTCTGCTGGATTCGGGATTCCCACCTATAAAGCTGACTGTCATATTTAACAAACGGAAACTTGCTCTGCACCGAGGATAACTCCCGACGAACTTTCTGCTTTTTGATAGGATGGGACTTGGTGGACCGCCAATACTCAACAGCTTCAATAACTTTCTCCCAACTGGGATAGTCTCGTTCTTCATCCTCCTGTGGCGATGGATGGTATGACGACGATGATGAGTCAGGACCTGATGATTCATTTCCTGCGGAGTCTGCATTAGGGGGCGTCAAATCTTGAGATCCTCCAAGATAGTCACTTGTAATCACGTTGCTCGAATCCGCGCTGGTTTCCAGTACAATGTCCTCCACGGTTTCAAGAACTGTCCTGCCTGTCACGTAATCATCAATGATTCCTGAAACAACAATTAAATAATAATTAGTCAGTTGGTTTTCAAAAAGTGAGACAACAACAACAGCCGTTGTGTTGTGGAAGCTGCCTTTACGGGATGTATAATTTATAAATTATTAATTTCTTGTAAATGATTTGTTGTCGATTATCTGTGAAAAAGTTACCCTTCAATGCCTTTTCCAACTCCATTTCCCTGGACGTGATCGGAAAGTCCTTGTCCTTCCACTTTCTCCGAAAACTTTCACTCAACTTAATCAGCATGCGATAAGGATTGACCTTCAGTGACATCTTTGTAATTGTTTTCACTAATAAAATTAGCTGACAATAAAAAACGATAAACTAGTACACGAATGAATTATCAAAACAGAACAAGAGACCAATTATCAATTTTCTCAAAACAGAACACATACTTATAGAGTTACAGAGAGCAAAAATAATTTTGCTGCTGCTGTGCCAATCTCATGTTTGCCCCGATCAGAAAGAGAGCAGTACGTTGATTGAGCCAGCTTTGCTGTCAGCTGCTCACGGCCACGTATCAAATCATGTCTCGCGTGTACCAGGGGTAGAATTCACAGCAATCTTATCTTCTCGGTGTTGCTGATCCTATGCTTTCCTGGACAAATTGTTCTATGTCGTTCAGAATGTAACTAAATGACAGGTGAGTGTCTGCGTCTGCGTGTTTATACTACGCATTATCTCATATTATTTTACATTACCTCGTACATAACCCGCTAAAAAAATTAAACCCGTGCAAAACAAATGACATATTAAATCAGTATTGGACGCGCTAATTTTTAAGATATTTAAAATATCATGTTATTTTGTCATTGTTCAAAATGTCATGTCATTGTTTATTGTCAAATTCATATTAAGTCGAATACATAATAAATGACGACACTATAATAATGACGATCTATGATTTTAACTTTCTGTTATATCAATCAACGAATTGATGAAAAGAAGTCGCTTTGTCTGGTACGAAACGGAAAATGAGTGAAGTAAATGTGCGAAATTTTCCAATTAACTCATGCGAATGCAAAATCAACCTGTCACCTAGCTGTCAGCTATTCTTGTTCAAAATAACAATCTTGGAATTGGTTAAATATCTCATCCCAATTCGAAGAGACATCAGCCAGATTCTGGACCCAACATGAGGCGGAATCTGTATACCAATGAAGTAGAAGCTTGAGCAACAATGTATTTTTGAGTGTTCTGTATTTTGCTGTTGGATACCACCCCAGCTCCGAAAGTCAAAAGAAAATACATGAAGAAAATTCATTTCGTGTACAGATATATATATTTGCCACCATGTGTACCTACCTGCATGAGTAAATTTCTCGCGAGCGAAGAAATATTATTGTGACCGAAAACAATAAAAGACGGAAGGCAAAAATATTGGATCAACGTTACCCCAAAAAATCAATACAATCAAGTTGAGACTGTTAAATCGGGCTTTAACGGTGATGTAGAAATTCATTAGTATATTGTTACATGCAGAGCTTTCGCCGGAATTTTGGCGTAAGAAGTCTAACCGACAAAAACAAGCCTTACATTTACCCACGAAATTAAATAAATATGCTTTACCCACCATCAATAGAAATCTTTGCGTTATTTATGATTAGGATAACATTCATTTACTCGCCCTGTTTGCATTAGTATACAAAATCATCTTCAAAATAAAATACGAAATGGGGCTAATTGCGCCAAAAAAGTTTCCACGAACAGCGCCACCCGTTGAACAGCTTAACGTCAAGGGAAACTACGGTAACACGGAACTGTAAAGCTGGACGCAATAAGGAATTAATTGTGATTGCAACTCCGTGCGATTATGCAGAACATTTAAATAATAAATAAGTATTGACAGCAAGTATTACCGCGGTGAAGAATTATTAGCTGTTGGGATTAATTGGCTTTTTGGATTAATTGGCTTTTTGGATTAATTGGCTTTTTGGATTAATTGGATGTTGGGATTAAGTGGCTGTTGGGATTATTTGGCTGGTGAGTATAATAAGCTGTTGGGATTAATTGGCTGTTAGGATTAATTGGCTGTTAGGATTAATTGGCTGTTGGGATTAATTGGCTGTTGGGATTAATTGGCTGTTGGGATTAATTAGCTGTTGGGATTAATTAGCTGTTGGGATTAATTGGATGTTGGGATTAATTAGCTGTTGGGATTAATTGGCTGTTGGGATTAATTGGCTGTTGGGATTAATTTGCCGTTGGGATTAATTGGCTGGTGGGATTAATTGGCTGGTGGGATTAATTGGCTGTTGGGATTAATTGGCTGTTGGGATTAATTGGCTGTTGGGATTAATTGGCTGTTGGGATTAATTGGCTGTTGGGATTAATTGGCTGTTGGGATTAATTGGCTGTTGGGATTAATTGGCTGTTGGGATTAATTGGCTGTTGGGATTAATTGGCTGTTGGGATTAATTGGCTGTTGGGATTAATTGGCTGTTGGGATTAATTGGCCGGTGGGATTAATTGGCTGTTGGGATTAATTTGCTGTTGGGATTAATTGGCTGTTGGGATTAATTGGCTGTTGGGATTAATTGGTTGTTGGGATTAATTGGCTGTTGGGATTAATTGGCTGTTGGGATTAATTGGCTGTTGGGATTAATTGGCTGATGGGATTAATTGGCTGTTGGGATTAATTGGCTGTTGGGATTAATTGGCTGTTGCGATTAATTTGCTGTTGGGATTAATTGGCTGTTGGGATTAATTGGCTGTTGGGATTAATTGACTGTTGGGATTAATTGGCTGTTGGGATTAATTGGCTGTTGGGATTAATTGGCTGTTGGGATTAATTGGCTGTTGGGATTAATTGGCTGTTGGGATTAATAAGCTGTTGGGATTAATAAGCTGTTGGGATTAATAAGCTGTTGGGATTAATAAGCTGTTGGGATTAATAAGCTGTTGGGATTAATAAGCTGTTGGGATTAATAAGCTGTTGGGATTAATAAGCTGTTGGGATTAATAAGCTGTTGGGATTAATAAGCTGTTGGGATTAATAAGCTGTTGGGATTAATAAGCTGTTGGGATTAATAAGCTGTTGGGATTAATTGGCTGGTGGGATTAATAAGCTGTTGGGATTAATTGGCTGTTTGCATTAATTGGCTGTATTGATTATTTGGCTGCTGTGATTGATTCTTGTAGTCACTATGATTACTCTATCATTCGATCTGATGTGTTGAATTGTGTTGTTGTTTAGTTTTATATATATTTTCATGACTCTGAAATTGTTACTCTCTCGTTCCTTTGGCGACGTTATTTTGAAAAGTTGCAAAGAGGGGGGTCTTACCTACCTTCCTTTTCCCCATGAGTAAGTATAATGAGCCGTACTACAGAAAAATCCGACTTGCTTCAATTTGACCTGTTTTTATATTTATAGATATACCACCACGGGAGAGTAATATGTACCAAGTATAAACTTTCTGGATTCACCATAGTACGGTGGAGTGACTGATGAAGGTGGTGGCGACAATTATGGCTCTTGGCAGCGTTGTTGGAGTCTGTGCTGGCAGGGATGGCGGAGGCTACCGCACATGTCATGATGTACCATACGCAGAATTTAATGCTCTATTGAATGCAGAAAACCGCATGTAAATCCAACGTTCCATCTCGGTGTTATGGCCAAAATGAAATCCAAGGTAAGCGGATTTTTGGGATTTTTAATATTTAAATGGTCACAACTACGCCATCAATACCATAATTGGAAAGGCTCTATGTTTATATGAACGCCCAATCTTTACTGAATGTCCGCGAAAAATTTCATCCCGATTGGAGTAGGTATGTGGGTGTGATGCTGGGTTTAATTGGGCGGGTCAAAACCAGTCAAACATGTCACTAAAATTTCAAATCAGTATAACTTTGTTTACAAAGCAAAAACGGCACATCCGAAAAAGTGCATTTTGCACTAGATTCCTAGCTTTAATTTGACACACCAACCATGAAAGTTGGTAATATATTTTAGGGGTACAGTTCGCCATTGTTGGCACTACTTTGGTTTTACGGCAATTACGAACCTTGACATTCTGGCCAACTTATTTTGTCGAGCAACAGCTCCAAAACGGCACTTTCAAAATTTATGGTCCGGACGTCGCATGGAAGCTAGCACTCTAGTGCAAAATGCACTTTTTCGGATGTGCCGTTTTTGCTTTGTAAACAAAGTTATACTGATTTGAAACTTTAGTGACATGTTTGACCGGTTTTGACCCGCCCAATTAAACCCAGCATCACACCCACATACCTACTCCAATGGGGATGAAATTTTTCGCGGACATTCAGTAAAGATTGGGCGTTCATATACACATATAGACTTTTCAATTATGGTATTGATGGCGTAGTTGTGACCATTCAAATATTAAAAATCCCAAAAATCCGCTTACCTTGGATTTCATTTTGGCCATAACACCGAGATGGAACATTGGATTTGCATGCGGTTTTCTGTAATGAATAGAGCATTAAATTCTGCGTATGGTACATCATGACATGTGCGGTAGCCTCCGCCATCCCTGCCAGCACAGACTCCAACAACGCTGTCAAGAGCCATAATTGTCGCCATCACCTTCATCAGTCACTCCACCGTACTATGGTGAATCCAGAAAGTTTATACTTGGTACATATTACTCTCCCGTGGTGGTATATCTATAAATATAAAAACAGGTCAAATTGAAGCAAGTCGGATTTTTCTGTAGTACGGCTCATTATACTTACTCCATGTAAATCAGTACTACAAATTTTGAAAAATTACGTTCGGGAAATTTGTTTTTGGATTATCTCGAAAACTAGATTTATGATTCTCTTCAAATTTTGGGTGAATATTAGTTTCACTAATATGTAAATGTGTGCCAAGCCTCCAGCCAAACGCGAAGTATCAAGTTGATAGGGTTACTGTAAGGGTAACACAAAGCATAACATTCAGACGCAAAGTTCGCATTGAAACTTATTTTTATATCTATAGTAGACGACACGTGTGCGACTTCACCAATTCCTTTCAATTAATAGCAATATTTAAGAGGATTTTTTCTTAAATACTGTAAAAATTGTTTATAAGTTCGGAACATATTATGTCAAAACAGGTGGATTACATTTTTAGTATTATATCGCACTTATTAGAAGTGAACTGCTGTTTTAATTTTAATGAAAAGCAGTGCTACTGTTTACTTCATTGATGTAGCAGTGACATTAAAACATTGTAATGTATAATACGAAATTTAAAATCAATTCTGAAATGCGCCTACCCGTTAACGTTAACGCTACAGGAAAATCTTTGTCAATGTTTTCTGATTAATTAATTTCATGTGTTGTCAAATTTCCAACAATTGCTTCTTCCAACCATGAGACTTTGTTATATGTAACCTTCCGTAGTTCTACGTTCCCATAGGCACTGCCTTGACTTTGTGGCGTCGAAATCGCTAATATTAAAATCGGTCATTACACATATCGTACTGCAATTTTTAAACAAGAAGTCGTGAATATAAAAATGCTATTTTGGTGAAGTGTGGCAGTTGACATTAGACTTATTAATATAAAGTTTTCACCGAAGAAATATCGGGTCATAATATCTATGATTACTCAATTGCTTTCATAACGAACATTCACTCATGATAAAAGTTAGCCGCCCGTTATCTTTGAATCATAGCATCCCGCATGGAATTTCGACTCCCAACTGGAATCATTGTGGGCTTGTATCTCTGGCAATGCAAAAAGAAGTACAGAAATATAAACCAAAATAAAATCAATGTGAATGTTATTATTGTTGTTTTCCAAATATAATGTGGTGGTCCAGATGTATTTTTGCATTTTTGATAATTTTTTTCTTACGGACGCCACATACAGATTTGTTCTTTAAAAAGGAAGGCAGGTTTTTTGTAAATTATATCAATCAATCAATCAATATCAATATTTCACAGGTAAATTTACAATTCCAATTATTGTATACCACGGAACATATTAGTATGACATTTTGCGAATACTAAATTTAATTAGCTAAATTTAATTTAATTTAATTAGCGAATACAATAAATCCTTTATAGCTGCAAGCTAATTAACGATACTTCAATAAAAGAGTTTCGGTTAATGGTTTTACTATTGATTTAGACCTAACATCAGCAATATTATAAAAATTGTGTATACGCGCACCTATAAAACACATTGAAAGGTTTGTCTTTACAACGCAATTATTGTCAAATATATGTGTCGCATGTTGGAATGCACGGGTAGCTCCACGGTTATAGACAGCAGGTTGTTAGCTTTAAGAGCTCGTTGAGTGCGTTCATTCGAGTATTTTGATAATTTATATAGCAAAAGTTGTTAGGACCCATCGCGAATAATTTTACGTTTGAGCAGTTTTCAAAGCTTTAGCATGCAATATATTTTTTTTCAAACTTCACGTTTCTTGTATAAATAAATGCAGTATTGGTGCGCAGTTATAAAAAAATGTATTCGTGTTCAAAGGTGGTGCAGTTCAAATTCATACATCATATTATTAATTGCCACTCAAAATTTTGTTTGACGAAAGTGATGAGGCAGACAGACGACTAGGGTCAGAAGAAATGAACAATAATAAAATGTCCGAAAGATCGTTTTTGTACAGGAAATAAATTTCATTTTCATATGTGTATATTGAATGAAATGCGTTCTTTTAATGGGATAATGTAATTGACAAATAATGTCTAATCTGACATGGAATGATAGCAAAACTACTCAGGATTCACTTGGCCACTCTTTAGTTACACCTAAAAGCAGCCCTATCTCACCTTACAATGACCCCAGTGAAGTGCAGAAACCTGAATTACATTGACATGTTAATGAGAAAGTAAATCATTTAATCGTCGTCTTGATATTATAATTCTGCGTTGCATTTCCAATCATTAATCATGATGGGCATATTACAAGCAAAATATTTAACATAACTGCAAAAAAACCTTCTGACAATAACCTTATTTGTTTATTCATTTACTGCAGACACAACATCATATTGTAGACTTTACTCTAATTAAGCATTAGCCCAGGTTCCTAGAGATCGACTGACATATTAGCGAGGTCCATATCTCTAGACTACTACCTTATTATGGGTTCCCCGCGACAGTTAGGGAGGTGTTTTTGGCATTGCTGCCACTCCTATTTCTGGGGTGGGAGTACTCACTCACTGTACCCGTTTTGGCTAGAGGTAGGTTCAAGACCAAACCTTTACATATTCACAATTTACACGACAAATTTGTAAAGGCTTGGTGTCATCTCTGAGTTTTGAGACCCAATAATTTTGTTGTTTTGCAAATTCCGGTTAAACTATTGAGTTTCAAATAACAACGTATATTGTGTATAATGCAAATTAACAAGTTTAATGACGTGGCGTTGTTAGATTTTGAATTTTATTAACCATTTTTGAATAAAAACGAAAAAACTAATTTTCGCGCCAAAGTTTCGAAATCTAAAAAATCGCAAGCCATCGCCATGTTAGAAATTTGATATAGTATAGGTGTGCCAAATTTCAAATCTCTAGCTCAAAAACTGCGCTCTACAGACTGGGCATCCACTTTTCTGTATTTTTGACAATTTCTTAAAAACCGTTATATTTAAAAGCATATCCTTTTGGGAATGTAGTTCTGTAACCATTACCAACAATTGAGCAGATTTTTAAAAGAATTGAGAACGGTCGTGATAGACCTTTATGTTTTCAGGAATACAAGCTCAAATGCATGGAACTCAAATAATCACTGCTACAATTCGTCCAACACAAAACCTATAGTCTTACTAATTTCATTGTTCTCAAATTTGACTATAGTGGCGTCGAAATGGTAGCCATTATGCTTTTTGCTTCAATTTCCCTTCAAAATGAATTTAAAATGTTTTCCTCTCATAATTCCACTTTATCAAATTAGTGTGTCTCATTTTAGAATATATAGGTGAGTCAATTTTAATGGACAACAGGTTCGGTTTATCCATATGATGTAGGTTATTTGTAAACCTGAACATGACGGAATTTCAAAATATAAGTTTAAGCAAATGTACATAAATAAGTGTTGTTAGTGCTAAATAATAAAGTGGTGATATTGCAAATAATTCACTCCCTATATACGAGATGCGAACGTAAGGTATATGTTGAAGTTAATGTAGTTTTTCGTTTTTGCCAAAATCAGATATTGTGACTGAAGCCAAAATTGTATTGGCTTTTCCTGGTACTCACAGAGAAGAGATGTGATTGCAGAATATACATGACCGTTATTAAGTTTTATATTTCGCGTAGTGAGTTTTCATTGCTGGCATATAGAGCATATTATTGCATCAAATCTGTATTTTGGTTAAAAATCCATTGTAAACAGTAGTTAGTATAAACCCAGTAGATTACTACCTACAATCTGCACAGTAGACAAGCGTCAACATAAATGTGAGATCTGATACGAACCATGTATTGAATATCGGCAAAAATAACTGTTCTGTTACGGTGTTAAAAAATTAAGGTCTTTCTATGGTGAAAATGCATCCGTAGCAAACTTTCCACTATTCAATCACTAAAGAGGGCAGACTGCCGGGATCTATGTGCCGGGCGTTTTCATGGTCACGTGCTTTGTTTAATTTCCCTCAATAAATATGTTTGTCACAAAGTACCCAAAATGATTTTCGTATTATGTAAAGTTTCTTTTCTTTTTGATAGCAAAAGTGAATATAGACAGGACATGGTAGGGTCTTAAGGTTTGTATGTAATATATCAAGCTGATCGTTTTTGTACCTTCCAACAACACTTGTTAATTGTAGGTCGTTTGACACTTTGCGTGGTTGAACAGGTGGATTGCCTTTATAGTATTTATAAGGCAGTGCATAAATGAATTTAAGTAAAACCTTATTCCGTTTACTCTAAACATCAAACCATTATCTTCTGATGGAGCATTCGGGTGGCACTATTAAAGCAGTTGGAAGCCGATCTCTGCGGGTGGCACTCATGTGGAAGATCCAGTCTTTTTGAACAAAAAATTATGAGGCATTATCCGCATTTGGTGCGAAAACGCTCTTTTTCCATTCTGAATTGGCAAAAAAATAAATTGCCGTCTTGATACTACATTTATACACATAACACATATAATCAGTATTGTACACAGCTATGCAAATCGACAGCAAGAATCTTTTGCGAACTGCAACCTTTTGCTGATTTAAAGATCTATTGGTCAAACTTGATAGGAAAGGCGTTGAAATGGTAACATGAAAAAGTTCATTGTATTTCGTGGGCTTTTCAACATTCATCAATTTCGGCTCCCAATTAAACACAATAAATTGAGTGTGCGTGAGAATATATAATAAACATGTCAAACTAATGCGACTCCTAAAAATACACCGAGTAATGAAATGTTAACAAAAACAGTTAATGCATTGGCTGGGGAATATCAATGCAGTTAAATAGCAAACGTAACATTCTACAGTATTCATATATGGTCAAACCAATGGTTTCTTCTAACCTATTGTACATCACACTGTGGATGACATCTGAATTCCAGAAAAAATGACGAAGCTTGTCGCATACCCGAATAGAAGTAGCTCAGTGAAACGAATAAGTAATAACACATTCAAAATGCAAAAACAATACATGTATAAATTGTTTAACCCAATCTAACCTGTTTTTAATTGAAATTATCTGGGGCAAGTTTGGCAATAGTGGCGTCGAAATGGTCGCCACAATGAAAAATGTGATTAATCTCATACCATTTATTTTTATACTTAAAATGTTGTCAACACTTCAATCAATTTTGTCAAATGAATGTGTCGCATGAAATAATATATCCATAAGCTAATTTTAAAGGGGGGCAAGGTGGTGCAGTGAGCAGCAAACCTGACTTACGGCCACTGGTCTCGGGATCGAATCCCGGTGCCGGCACCCCAAAATCCTTCTCGGCTCGGTGTGTGCTGCTTGCAGCCTGTACGGGGAAATATATCCTGGGGAGTACGACTATCAAAGGGAACTCGAATTATCGACTACCAGGATCCTTGCAGAGTGTCCCTTCTCTGTGAGAAGAGTCCCCGGTGGTAGATAAGCACTTAAATGAGCTTAACCGGTTCGACTATAACCAGAGTATTTATATTATATTTTATTAACTACCGGAAGCATGAAATGCTTAAAAGGTAGTTAATGCGATTAAGTTGTTTGTCTGTGTGTCCGTGTGTCTGTGTGTCTGTGTGTCTGTTAACACGATTACTCCTCTCCACGTTGACCGATTCGGTTCAAATTTTGCATGGAGGTACCTTAGGGCAAAAGTAAGTTCGCTATTGATTTTGGGCTTCCAGGCTCCACCCCCAGGGGGATGGTGGGGGGTAAGGTCCCCCATGCTTTCTTATGGGCAAAAATTTTTATTCGCTAATCTGATAGAGAATTTTAAGCTGACAATTTTTGGTCACGACACCATGGGTCAATTCGGTCAACTGTCGGAGTGGTGGCTCCATGACCCTCACGGGTCACGGGTTCACGAAAGGGTCAAAATACGTTATTTTGGAAATTCATCGAAAAATTGAAAAGTAGTGTTGGGGAAGGTGAACGGAGATATTTTAATAGAAAAATGGTACATTATTCGTTTGGATATGTATGCCTATAAATTTGTTGGGGTCTTAATATACAAACATGGTTAAAATACATCGTGGAAGTGTCTGAGTTTAAGCAAATGTAAGTACACATCTTAAAAATCGCAGTATTAAATAAATTATTGTCAATTGAGTGTCTCTGAAACCGCACTTTATATTTTTTCATTTTATCTGCTCAATGAGGAGCTAGTGATGGCTAATTGTCAACCATGGCAATTGTAAATAGTTGCGTATTATGAAAAACTTGTGTTATTACCATGGTGTGTGCCTGGTGGAAATAACCAAAGCATTAATCCTGTCTTCGCTTGTTCACTGCAATATTTAAAGATGAATCCGCACATGTGCCTGGAAAAGGGAAATTAAAACGTCAAACATATCAGACAGGCCCAATATGTACCTGCATAGGGTGTCCATACTGGTGCGGGTAACATTAAATACAATGGCGGCGTAGTGTGACAAGGGAAGATACGTAATGAAAATGGAAAATAGTTGCCGAGCATTTTGATAGCTAGTCGGAAGGGGGAGGAACCCTATATTCAAACCCTAAAGAGGTGTGCTGTGCTGTGGACCTTCGCTACGGTCGCGTTTTCATATTATGCTTTATGTTTACTTTTTTCCACTTCCACCAAGTGTTTGCTGTCACAAAGTGTCCAAAATTTTTCTCGTATCTTGTCTGTTTTCTTCCTGAGGACAAAAGCGAAAGGGACAGGATAGTGACAAGTTATGGACTGAAGGTGATAATAATATTTGTATGATCGTTTTCAAACCTAGAATAAATCTCGTTTCTGCATATTTCACATATACCATGTGCGCTTGCAGTGCAGCGCAACAAAATGCACACATTCAGTCCAATGTGGAAAGAAGAATCATTTAAAATAACTTACGATAGAGAACGTGTAACTGTGCATTAACTCCGCTATAGCTGTAAAACAGACATTTAAATACCAATTCACCTTGGCACTGATTCCAATCAAATCTTATTAACCAACGATAATCATTGGGATTTTATGTCCACATGAAATGCATTAACCTATAACCTAAAATACACTTCTATGTTACATTACATTAGCCTTCACTTTGACTGAACAACTTCAATGTACACATGCTGAAAGACTTGACAATGACCTTCAGCTGATAAATGTTCCCTGTGGACCGATTTGGTAATGATGGCATTGAAACGGCAAATACAAAAGAGCACATATGGTGATTGGGATGTAATCAATGTATCAATTCCGGCTCCCTTTTAAAACCCAAATAGTATTGAATGATTTACTGTACTTGTTGATTGATGTTATATTTATATTAAATGACAACGCTGTCTCCAATCAGTGTAGACTAGATTTCCTGGAATATCATTCAAATAATTTACGTTTTCATTTTCTATCATTTAAATGATGCGCCTAATTTCTCTCTAATCATGTTTCGCTGTAGAAATTCTTGGAAATATTGAATTTTGATTTCTTATTAATACTATTAAGTCAACAATTTCGTAGATCCGAATCGTCAGCTACGGTCAAACCTACATTGTTACAAGTACAGTGAGGACCTCACTGTGAGGTGGTACTGAAGAAAAAGTCAAGAAACTCTGTATTAATTGTACCTAAAGGCAGCTTAATTGTTTATTGTAACTAGCATCGCTACACTAACTCATTTGTCCTTCAATTGTGACCGAGAAGGTTTTTGTAAATTAGTTAGAAGTTGCCAATGAGCTGTACAATTATGACTGTTGCGTTTTACACACGTTGCCTAAATAATGGAACATTGTATACTTCAAAGTACATTACAAACTGAGGTGAGAATTCACGAAACAAAAGAGGAAATTACAAGCTACTTTGAGGCTGTGTCGGTTTTACTCTAACGTGCTTGTAGTTGATGCTGGGTTGAATAAAAATCAGCCAGCGCACACTTGCACCGTAATACCATCTCTTATGGGATTATGCCATAGTTATGATTCAAAATTGAAAGAAATTGGTGCACGCTCTTTAGGAAAATGAACAAAATAATTCTGATGATTTCTTTTTCATGCTGTCAGTACAATAATGTGGGGCTTGCACACCGTAACCCATTGATTAGGGTTAAAAATGGCAATGGGTACTTTGAGGTCACCGAAGAAAATTTTTGATCTGCTAAAATTTATCGTAGGAAGTTTATTTATACGAAGGAGTAGAACAAACAAAATTCGAGATCCGTAGCCTTTATTGAAACTTCCGTTTATACAACTAATAGGTGCATCATACTTGAGTTAGTATGTCTATTTCAATAAATAAATAATTATATTCAACACGATTTTCGTCAAGATTATCATTGTTTTTATGGTCAGAGCATATTATGTAAAAAAGGTGGATTGCTTTTATAGTATTCATATCGAAGTTAATACAAATGTGGTATTTAAATTTTGTTGAAAAGACAGTGAAATTACAAATATACTTAATTGATGCAGCGACATTACAAACCTATGTTTCGGAATTTAAAATCACTTCTGATATGTGGTTACCGTCATAAAAAGATAATCATCTGCTGTCTACTAAATCGTTAACCAAAAAAATTATAAAAGTCAACTTCTGAAAGAGTTTATTGTTCTTTGTCAATTCAAATATGCCTCGGTTTACGGCAATAGGTTGGGTGATCTGAGGCTACACCAACATTAATTGAAGTGTAAGAAAACTTGGACAAGGAAAAATCTAATCACATGGCAAATTTGAGTGATTTTATTTATTGCTCAGTGCCTATCACGCAGCAATAAACTTGAAACGCCATTATCAAATGCTGTCTAGTAAACAATTATGGAAACCTATAAAAGATGCACGCATGACAGCAACGTGTGCTGTTTATATATCTTCGTACTTCAGTCATGTGCATAAATCATTTCCGTCAAAAAATACCGTCGAGTGAATGCACGTAATACTGTATGCTTGTTAAATGCCATACTATTCACAATTAAGCGTATCCCATTGTTTCTCATCTCGCATTTCACAATAGAAAAGGTTATTTAATATTTGCGGGTTTTAATCGACTAGTTAACGCGAATCGTTAACGTAAACGAAAATCCTTGTCAATGTTCTCTGATTTACCTATTAATTTTTCATGCTTCGTCAAAATTTATAAACAAACTTTTATTCCAAGTCTAACATACTGCCAAGAGTTTTTGCAGTTCACCTAACGTCATTAGTGCTCCCATAGAAAACTGACTTGACTTTGTGGCGTCGAAGTCTCCAGGTTTAAAGACCGTCATTATATTGTATTCAAGATGTGATTTTGTAGAGCCGATAGAGAACGAAACTTTGACTTATTGACACTATAGCTCTAAAGCAGACATTTTGACACTAATTTAATTTGTCAGTAACTACAAACCATTCTTACAATTAGTAACCTACGGCAGTCATTGGGTTTTTATGTAAGTAATGCATTAACTCGTCACCTTTACAAGCCACTTCTACATTAATTTAGCCTTCATTATGACTGAACAACTTCAAAGCAAATACACCGAACGACGTGAAAAAAACCTTGTCCTTTCAAAATCTTCCAGTTGTCAAACTTATTTTACATAGCGTCGAAACGGCAAAATGCAATAAAGTAATTTCGAATTTCTCTCGTGTACTTGCTCAAATTCTGTGCAATGTTGTATTTTGAATTGTTATATATTGCTACCTAAAAATGGAAAAATATTAAGTTCCGCGTCCGTCTAGATTTCATTTCTTGGATACACAAAATTTAAGTAACTTTACTCAAAAAGTACCTGAAAATATTTTCCAAAATCTTTTTTTATGTTGTCAGCACAATAATGTGAAACTTATATACCGTAACAAGTTCATGTAGGTTTGAAATGTCACTTGCCTTGTACAGATACTCAATAGAAGAACGAAGCGAAATCTGCAGATACATATTGTCCATTGAAGCGTGCCGTACAAAATAGAACAGTTGGGTTGCATTGATTTTATGGAGTTATATGATAGTTACTCTGTTTTTGTTTGAATTGAATTTGCATGACAAAATAGTGCTATAATTTACACTATCGATAGAGTGATATTATAAACATTGCAAGGTATGTGTCTTTCACTTTCCGAGTTGCTTCTTAGATGCGATTACCGTAGTATTTAAATCATAGTAGCCAAGGTGGCATAGGAACAAGAGAAATTACCAAATTTCCACTGTCCAAGCGGTGTAGGATGCTGAAGTGTGCTTGTGGAACGTTTGATCTATTTGATAGACTCCAGGTTCCTCTGTTTTTCCTCATTGAAATATCACAAATCGTTCCAACAACCTCTTCAAATGTGATGGATGCAGTATTATTATATTTCAAGGGATGCTAGATGAAAAGGGACACAATTGCAGTCGAAGCAACAGAGCTTATCACATCTTAAGGATATTACCGCAGAATGAATTTATGAAAATATCTAAATGATCCCTATTGAACGTAGACTAAATTTTGCTTTCATGTACATTAACTGTTATTTGTCGTTATAGTATAGAGTAATTTTTTTTAAAATATGGAAAGGAATGCTGAAGCATAACTTACGATGAGGAACATGAATAAATTAAGCCGCAAAATGATTTTTTTGCAGCAACACATCTTTACGACAAATCAGGACAACCAGGGTTAAATCACCTTTTTATTAAAGTTAGGATTTTGGGTAAGCCATTCATTAACTTGTCGTCTTAATACTGCGCATCTTGAAGTGACTCCATTTGCACAACAAGAATATATCCAAGCTCCCCATCTAGTACTTTAGAAAATCTCTAATGATCAGACATGATAATAAAGGCGTTGAAATTGTAACACAAAAAAAGTTCACTATCGTGCATGGGCATTTTAAAATGCATCAGTTTCGGCTTGATTTCAATTACACCTCACTTCGCTCCTCTTTTTTAGATAAAATGTTCCAGGGCCATGGTCGTCATCATTTTATGTTTTTCTCTAGTTCGGATGTATGCTTCCATGCAATAGGGTGCTGGCAACTAACGGTCGAATTCATTAATAACCATAAGAGATCAGACATGCGTTGTTCTGAACACCGAAAATAGTAGCTGGTCGTATTTGTTGAGAGACATTTATTATTATTCTGCCGTGGCCTGGTGGTGTTTACACAGTTACCAATATTCCGCTGGCCAAACATATGAATAGATGTTTGCGTGTGCTGGAAGTGTTTTTTTGTTGATTTGAAAGTCACGTGCTCCATATGTACTTTTTCACCATTAACTGGATCACAAGTATCCCAAACTCCATTTTGTTTGCTGCAGGTTTTTGATTGATGCGATTATAGAAGAAAGAATCGAACTCGAAAAGGAACAATAGCAAAAATATCCGAAGGATCCTCTATTCATAATGGTCTTGATTCTGGTGTGAAACGGGTTAAAATGAACAGGGTGGACGATGTGTGCTATAAAAGCGACATGTTTTGCGAGAAATCAAGATAAAAATTCTTCGAAATTACGCCCATGTAAATGATGAAAATGAGTTGCGGAAACCACGTGCTCTAATTCAGTGGATAAAACTTCGTTCTGCGTATTGTGCGTAAAGCGGTTATGTACACGTAATTCAATTTCATTGCTGCTTTAAGGGTTAGTGTACAACGATTGGGTGTCATATAGCGATCATCCCACAAGACAATTGGTGCTTCTGTATTCCGATTCTTTGTCCATTAATTAGTGCAAGTGTCCTTTAGTTAATTCCTGCAAAGTTAAAAAATATTTCTGGAAAACATATACTATAACTGAGGGTGAATAAATATTGAAATGTTTTATTTCACTTTGAAACAAACAACGATAATTGTACATCATTCAATTTCATTTCAATTTTATAAATAATTTTTGGATCGTCCTGGGACAGAATGAAGCGAAGAATTAAATACAAAACAACCAATTGTTGCCAAGTTTTTGGCTTTTCTATTCATTGCAACGCATGCAATAGGGTACAGAATTCTATATACCAAAGCGTGTTGCAGAGGATTGGTGAATAATTTATGGTGGATTCAAAATTGGGTAATCTGGAAACCATTTGGTTTGACTTGGTGGATTGGAAAATCAAATTTACAACATGTCACGGAGAAACAATTTCCATCAAAAGGAAAACTAAACATGGTGTTATTAAAGAAGAAAAATGGACGTAAATTTGCAGATTGTGTTTTAATAGTACACCATTGACAAACAACTGATGAAATGAGGGGGAAATGCAATATAGTAAAGCGGTTAAATTTGCAAGCGGAAAAAATGAACTCATTATTTTTTGGAACTACCGGATATGCAACTAACCGTACAAAAATGCATTCAATTTGGTTCCCAACTTAAATACAAACCAGTTTTCCATTTTCTTAAAACACCCCACGGCATATGTATTCTACCTGGGATGTTTGTAAAATGAATTTAATTGGTTTGTAAATAATTGTGTCGCCCAGGCAGCACTAATAAGCTTGGAAATTAAAACCGAATTATATTTAATTTATAATACCGTTTATATTTTTATGGACCCCCAAATCATTTGCATATTAATTCATCAAATTAACATTTGTTGGCGCTTGTTTAGAGCCAACAAAACGGTTTGCCCTGTAATTCGAATCTAAAAGGGAGGATGGTCGCAGTCACTTACAATTAATCAAACTGATACATGCATAAGAAGTAGAAATTCCGTTTCAATGTTCGAAACTTCAAGTCATAGGAGCAACGTGAATATTTTGCTAATCCACAAATCAGCTCAATGATCATCTTAATTGTTAGAGAAATTGTTCGTATTTGGCCTAGCAGTTAATTTGCGTCGTATCGATTAGATAAGTTATAAATTTAAGTATTTATGAAATTTACATTTACTCTTATTTTTACACATTACCGAATACATCGCTAGTTGGAGAAACGGAAAAGCTGTTTAGATGTATAGGATACATACTTATATTTTCTCAAGGAACATTTGTCTAACGTTTTATTGTTTCTCATCATGTCAAGATTACTTACAGTTAGTGAAACAAAATCTATATTTGGGACGCTTTAATATGTGAGTGAACAGTTCCAAAAATATTTTTTTAAACGTGGATCTGAATGGTCTTGCTCCTGAATTTGATAATTACCATGATTTTTATGATGCGCTTTGACGACCTTCGATGAAAATTATTCGTTTAAGTTGTCAGTACGCATTGTAGGTGATAGCTGTGCAGGTTGGCTGGTTGTGTGAATCGCAAGTAATAGGAACAAATCTATTTTGCTGAAATGCCGTACAAATGTAGCACTCCGTATGACCTTGAGGATAAGTCGTACTTGCCATAGGAAAATGTTGTACTTTTTTCGTGCTGAAACGATCATTTGCACTTTTTTCGTTTAACTTTATTCACTTACTTGAGTGTAAATTATGTTCTTGCGAAAGCTCTGTATATTTTGTTTGTGTGAAACACGGCGTCTTCTCATTAGCTTGAATTACTTCCGCTGTCAAATTTATGTTATTTGAATTCAAAATGTTGCTGCTCTGGGAAATGTGAAGCTGCAGATGTAATAAATAAGCAGATTGTAAGTGTAAAATAATTATATTGTAAATACTGAAAAAATGTATTCATACTCCAAGAAAAACAAACGTGTCCAAACATATATTTTGCGCAACAAATAAGGCTAAAAAATAACGTCAAACCTAGAACTTGAAAATCGCGTTTCATTTAATTCCAAATGCGAAAAAAATAAGTACAGCTGCATTCAAAATGCCAAAATAAAATTACGGCCACCTATTCCTTTTACGTTCAATGCTTAACTCTTTACACCTTGACTGCCCATTACATCAGATGATCTCTAAACCATTACTCCCCATACGGCAGTGTTTTGTTTAAATCTACATTGAAAATTCAAAAGATTCTGAGATATTAAATTTGACATTGTTGTTATCATGATACGATTATTAGAGTTTCAATAAAATACAACGATATGATTCAACGTCATCCAGATAACAAGTTGACAATTTGAATTATTAATATTTTCAGGTAGTGGGTAACGTCATCCTCGATAAAATGGAAAGTACTTAAAATTAAATTTGTATATTTTCTATTGCGTTTAAGGCAAAGCCTGCAAAATGCACACACTCACAAACTTCGAGCTTTCATTGACGAATGGTGAAAACTTTGAAAAATGCACGTCTCATCTGTAATTGTGACGTGAAATTGTAAAATCGAATGACGTTATTTTCTTCTTAATATTATATGTTCCGCTTTGAATAAATTCCAAATGTCTTGTTAAATATTGAGCCACACATATGTTTTGAACATGTGCTCAACATTGTAAAAAGATATAATAAGCTTTAAATAAGAGCGAAAGTTGAAAATGTAGTTTATTAATACCAATGAAGCAGGATATACATACATGTACATGTAGGAATCAAACCGCCTTTCTGATGCATGCCAGTGTCACCACATGAATTCGATAACTTTTAATAGCGTGATATGATAGAAAACGAAAAAATGGCATGTCGTGGAATAATGTCGTGGCTGAGGAGCAGTCTGAGATAAGAAATTCCAACTTGCAATATAACAAGGCATGAAATAATGTGGAATTCAAAATTCAACGACACATAGAGAATCAATTTTACAATTGGCCAAAGTAATCGATTGGACCGTCAACGGTCGAGGTAAAACTTTGCTACACTACAAATCAACAGGACGGAATCCAAAAAAGACATAAATAAGATTTGGTATGAAATTTCATTCCGTTTTCCTGACATTCCAATAAAATGTACGTAAATGAAGAGCATTAGTAAATTTTGTAATGTTTGTTAACTATTTGTTACCTTACTCCCAGATGAATGCGTGAAACACGAAACTGTACGGGTAGCAGAATACAATTTGCTGCCTAACATCATTCGTGACTAAAAATTTGGAGATTCATCATAGTAAATTTTCCAGATGTGCTAGTGGTAGAGGAGAAAGCATTCATTTAGAAACTACATAATATGCAAAAACACGACAAGAAATGACCATGCTTTATTCCCGACTTTAAAACAAAATACCTACTCATTTCTACTCTCAGAATACCATCATCTCCAGTTGTCCTTATCCGATCTGACAAATCTATTATATGAACTAGAGCCGCCATGCGGTTTATACAAAATTACCCGTTAATTAAAAAGCCCAGTGCACGCAGTATGCCCCATCAATGCAATATTGGCAAAAAATGAAACATAAAAACATCACCCACAAACACATGACAGAAAAAAGGCAAATTTAATGTATCTGTAATTAGTTCGGCGTATAATATTACCTGTATGGTGGTAATGTAATCGGTAGAAAAAGTGGTAGCCAAGCACTTTACGTTCATTTCCTGTGAAAATAGGGAGACCGTCGTAAATATTCATATAAACTTCATCCTAAAATATAGCGGTAAACGTAAACGTATATTTTTGTGGGCGTGTAGAGTAAACTGTAGGGCGTGTAGAGTAAACGGAAGGGTGTCTATCAAATACGGTACAGCATACAGTGTTATCTTTAGGGCGTGTGGACTAAGTGGGAAGGCGTGTAAACGATAGTACGTCCAGTGTAAACGGTAGGGCGTGTGGTACAAATGATAGCACGTGCATATGGAGCGCATGCTTATGAGGTGTAAGACACGCCGCGGGCCTATGGCCGGCGTCGTATTCTACACAATCGACAAATCAACATTTGCTTAGCGTTACATATATTAACAGCTGCCTTGGCATTAGGTAAATGAAATTGAGCTCTGCGTTAAATAAAATGGTACTGGGTTAACATTAAATACAGCAACACGGGGCTTAGTATTACAATAATTCAAATGGGACTTACAGCTAAATATATTAGCACGAGAGTTAGCTTTAAATAAAACAACGTTTTGTTTAGCATTCCAAAAATTAACACAAGGTTTAGCATTCCTAAAATTAACACAAGGTTTAGCATTCCTAAAATTAACACAAGGTTTAGCATTCCTAAAATTAACACAAGGTTTAGCATTCCTAAAATTAACACAAGGTTTAGCATTCCTAAACTTAACACAAGGTTTAGCATTCCTAAAATTAACACAAGGCTTAGCATTCCTAAAATTAACACAAGGTTTAGCATTCCTAAAATTAACACAAGGTTTAGCATTCCTAAACTTAACACAAGGTTTAGCATTCCTAAAATTAACACAAGGCTTAGCATTCCTAAAATTAACACAAGGTTTAGCATTCCTAAAATTAACACAAGGTTTAGCATTCCTAAACTTAACACAAGGTTTAGCATTCCTAAAATTAACACAAGGCTTAGCATTCCTAAATTAACACAAGGTTTAGCATTCCTAAAATTAACACAAGGTTTAGCATTCCTAAAATTAACACAAAGTTTAGCATTCCAAAAATTAACACAAGGTTTAGCATTCCAAAAATTAACACAAGGTTTAGCATTCCAAAAATTAACACAAGGTTTAGCATTCCAAAAATTAACACAAGGTTTAGCATTCCAAAAATTAACACAAGGTTTAGCATTCCTAAAATTAACACAAGGTTTAGCATTCCAAAAATTAACACAAGGTTTAGCATTCCTAAAATTAACACAAGGTTTAGCATTCCTAAAATTAACACAAGGCTTAGCATTCCTAAATTAACACAAGGTTTAGCATTCCTAAAATTAACACAAGGTTTAGAATTCCTAAAATTAACACAAAGTTTAGCATTCCAAAAATTAACACAAGGTTTAGCATTCCAAAAATTAACACAAGGTTTAGCATTCCAAAAATTAACACAAGGTTTAGCATTCCAAAAATTAACACAAGGTTTAGCATTCCAAAAATTAACACAAGGTTTAGCATTCCTAAAATTAACACAAGGTTTAGCATTCCAAAAATTAACACAAGGTTTAGCATTCCTAAAATTAACACAAAGTTTAGCATTCCAAAAATTATCACAAGGTTTAGCATTATCACAAATTTATATAGGGATTAGGATTCAGTAAATTACCACGCGGTTTAGCACTATATAACGTTTAACGGCGGTAGCATTTTTGTTACGATTTAGCATAGGGTTTAGCAAGGCATAACATTTTAACACGTAGTTAAGTTTCACATCAATTAACACTGGGTTTAGCAATGAATAAATTAAAACATGGTTTAGCAAGGGTAACAATTTTGTTACGATTTAATATAGGATTTAGCAGGTATAAGATTTTTGTGACGATGGTGGTTTAGCATGGGATAGCATCTGCAACTTTAGAAACATTTTAACATGGAATTAGCAGGTTCTTGTTCGTCCCCTGTTAAATCCCTGGTTAAAATATCGGAAGTAATTGTAGATTAGTAAGATAATGAATTAATACTGACAATGGGCGATTGCAAATTTAACCGCCTCCGATTTGGCCGAAAGTTTGCAGACGTTCTCTAGTATGGTCAAAAAGACCTTGCAAAATATTTTGTCTCAACCCTCAACCGTTTATACTCCATGGCATAATACTCCTTTGCATGCATCAACCAATAAAAGAAACATGATATTTCTCATTTGTTTTTAAATTCAAATTCTACTACAAAATGGACATTTCAATTAATTGTTGTCCATCCATCCGTACTTTTTGGACATACCTTATATCTATATAACATTAGCTAACTTTATCTATCGGTTGAGTGTTGAGACAAAATATTTTGCCGTCTCTTAGACCATACTAGAGAACGTCTGTGCAAAATTTCAGGCAAATCGGAGGCGGTTAAATTTACAATCGCCCATTGTGAGTCGAAGAACACAAGCCGCCGGCCTGCGGCGTGTTCCGCTCCGTCACATACATTCGTTTGATGTGCGAACTAAGATTGGATTTAGCGTTAAATAAGTTTGCATGAAGTTTTTAACATGTGATATAGCATGATAAAATTGCTTGAGTTAACAGGATAAATATTTGTTACATGGGATTTAGTATTATATAAATTAACACGAGGTTCATCACTAAGTACATGAAAACGGGGTTTAGCATTAAATAAATCCAGAGGGATTTAGCATTACATATGGTTTAGCAAGGGTAACAGTTTGTTAAGATTTAGCACGGGTTTAGCATGGCTAACAGTTTGTTACGATTTAACGTAGGGTTTAGCAGGGGTAAGAACTTGTTTCGCTTTTGGTTTAGCATGGGATAACATGTGTAACATTTGTCACAATTTTAACATGGGGTTTAGCAGGTAAATGTTCACCCCCTGCTATATCCTTTGTTACATTTTTGGAAGAATTGTAGATTAGTATTATAAAAATAGGTTTAGTATCACCATGTTGAAAATAAATAGCGTGATGAAATGGGAAGTTTCAGATGAGCACAAAAAGGTTTTGCATGAAACCATATTATTTTTATTCAAAGTGCACAATGAGACGTAGAACACACCACAGGCCTTCGGCCTGTGGCGTGTTACGCCCCTATCACATGGTCAATAATCAAAATCATGGAGAGCGGCGAAATGAGATAAGGTTTAGCAATAAATAAGTTACCATGATATTTAGCACGCTTATTTCTTTCGCATGAGACTTATCACGCTTATTTATTTAGCATGGGATTTAGCAGGGTCAAGTTATCACGGGTTTAGCATCAACTAAATTAACACAGGGTTTAGCATCAAATAAATTAACACAGGGTTTAGCATCAAATAAATTAACAAAAGGTTTAGCATCATATAAATTAACACGGGTTTAGCATCAAATAAATTAACACGGGTTTAGCACCAAATAAATTAACACGGGTTTAGCATCAAATAAATTAACACGGGTTTAGCATCAAATAAATTAACACGGGTCTAGCATCAAATAAATTAACACGGGTTTAGCATCAAATAAATTAACACGGGTTTAGCATCAAATAAATTAACACGGGTTTAGCATCAAATAAATTAACACAGGGTTTAGCAGGGGTGACATTGTGTTATGATTTAACACAGGGTTTAGCAAGTGGAACATGTTGTTACGATTTTGGTTTAGCATGGGGTAACATGGTTACAAATTGGAACATTTTAACATGGGGTTTAGCAGGCAAATGTCCGCCCCCTGCTAAATCCTTGGTTAAAATTTGGGAAGAAATTGTAGATTAGTATTATAAATATATAGGTGTGCAAATTCTTGTGTCGATGAGGTAGCACAGAAAATGTTCCAAAAAATAGAAACCAAATTATACTCAACTTCTAAACTTATTTAGAGTTTTGTCGTAATTTCAATTAGTTTCATAAAATTTCGTATAATTCAGCAAATTTGGTAGCCTTTCTATTACAACCTGTAACTCGTGCTGTCGTTACATACAGAATTTCTCTTTCATATCATTTTTCAAAAGTTTAAATCAACACAGCAGCTTAAATTCTAATTCAACAAACAGCATACATATCATGAAGGGCAAATTAACTATCTGTTACAAAGTATGTTTTTCTCGGCACCGAGTATTATTTTCGGTCGTAGTGCTATTTCACAAAGACTCGTTTTAAAGTTTGGTTTTAAAGAAAACCGTTTGGCTAACTTTCTTTCATCCTATCATTACTAACAATTGGTGGCAGTAAGCTGAGGATTGTACATGTTGCAAATGAAATTTGTAGAGACCGATTTACACTGAAGAATGCACAGTAAACAATTGCGCTGTATTTTTGTGAAATTCAAATTTACATTGTATTTGCGCTTCATCACTTTCCATCGACACTATAAATCATTTTGTCGTATTTACTTCATGTCGCGACGTGTTAACTTGGCTAAAGCAAACTCACAGAACTGTCAGGAGAGACAACGACCTGTACCATGATTTTGTTCCATAATTGCGGTCAAATTACAAATGTCAGTTAAATCATACAGTGATACCGAAAGTAAATTTTTATGGTTGTTTGAATTCCTTCATCATTCCTGTTAACCATCCCAAAACTTTCAACTCAACCATGCATACACTTAAGGGTCATACCGCTTTCACATAGATTTGGTTCTTTTTATATTTTTTTCAGTTTACAATTTTCGGCGAACTAATAAAGCCTCGTTAGAAGTTATGTGCAAATAAATCCTGTCTGGACAAACTGAGGAGAACACACATTGCTCACACATCAAAGGCACGTTGTTAAGGGCATGAAAAAAAAATCACGGGTTTCGGAATTAATTATAAATTTTAACGATTGTTATAGTGGCATTGACTAAGAAATTCTAGTGACGAAGCTTTAAATGCAGTGAGCTAAAGGCAAAATTTGATTGCTAAACAGGGCACATAGACATTACAGAATTTGTTCACAAATTGTTTTATAATAGTAGCCCGATGTGAACTGAAAAAATATTGCACAGTAAGTAATTGCACCAAACGTTTACGAAATTCAATTTTGTATTGTCTTTGAGCTTCAATACTTTCTAACTATACAATGAATCTCACAACTAACCAGTTTTCATTGGATAAAACCTGTCTTAAAAATTTTGAGTTATTGTTATAGCCAAATTCCAAATGTCAGCTAAATCATACAAATAAATTATATATTTTTTTAAATGCCTTCACCATTCCTGTTAATTTATTTACCTCCAAGTCAACCACGCATATTTCTAAGGCCACTAGCCGCTTCAGAAAATAGATTTCGTTCATTTTCCCAGTTTCATCAGATAACTATTTTACTTGTTCAGTATTTGCTCACAAGCAAACTCTGAAGCAGAATTTGTTCACAAATTGTCTTGCAATATAGTATCTCAATGAGCATAATAAACAATTGCGCTGTATTTTGGCCAAATTCAATTCTAGATTGTATCCTCGATTCAGCGCTTTCCGTCAAAACTAAAACTCATTATTTTATATTTAGCTTCACGACCAGCTACATGACTATAGTGCACAGAGAGTGCAAAGACCTGCATTCTAAATTATTTTCACCACTGCAGTAAAATTACCAATATCAGTTAAATCATGCAATCAAATAGAAAATAAATTAAGTTTGTTTAGATTCCGTCATCATTCCTGTTAACAATCCCAGCACTTCCATGTGAGCCATGCATACAATAGTTGTTATCTACCGCTGAATCATAGATTTGGTTCTTTTTATTTCAGCTTACGATTTTCTGCAAACTATTAAAACCTTGTTAAAAGTTATGTGCAAATAAATTCTGTTTGGACCAACTGAGGAGAGCACAGAAGTTGTTCACACATCAAAGGCTCTTTGTTCAGTACAAAGACAAAATTCACGGGTTAGCGAATAACGGATTTTCAATATTTTATTATAGTGGTATTGAGTGACTAAGAAATTCTGGCGACGAAGGTTTAAAATATAATGAGCTTAAGACAAAATTTTATCGCCTTGCAAGGCACATGCAACATGGTGCTGTTCTCCAAGCGAAGTGTTCACACCCGTAAATTGTTCCATTATCTTGATCATATGGTGCTTAATTTTGGTACAATTTCCTGGTACTTCAAGAAAGCAAATGCAAATATGTGCGGCATCAAAAAATTGTGATTGATGATACGCACAACTTTTCACTGACGACGTGACCAACGTAACACACTTTTAATTGGAGTCAAACAAGTTTAAGGCTCTCTAGCATAGGATAAGAGTAATGCATTTAAAATTGTATTTAAATATATTCAACCCCATAACGACATCAAGCTTTATCGTACCGCGAGATAGTTCAGATTTCGAATTGGCGTGCGCAACTCCGTAGCTATAGCCGAAAAGTGTGCGTAGCGACAGCAAGTAGTTGCTGATGTATGCAAAAAGTAAACAGTAAACACATACGCACAGTGACTATGACTACCTAGAGCGATGGCTGGCAGTAGACGATTCGAAAAGAGCTGGAAGTTAATGTACTCACACAGCGTGTATAATTAAGCTTCACTTTATTTGTTAATTAATTGAAAAATTCGTATTGTGGGGTAATTTTTTAAAGGAAAATCGATGATAGACTCTTCATTAACATACTTCTTAATTTTTAGAATTTTTTTGGCGGTAGTATTGCCGCCATTTTGCGTTTTCTGAAGGCGCTAAAATATGCTTTTGACGTTGCATTCCTTTAAACAGAAAGGTCTATCACGACATTTCTCAATTCTTTTAACAATCTGCTCAATTGTTAGTAGCATTTCGATAATTAAATGACCAAAAGGACAGGCTTTTAAACGTTATTGAGATATTGACAAAAATACAGAAAAGTGTATGCCCAATCTGTAGGGAGCAGTTTTGGAGCTAGTAATTTCAAATTTGGCACACATATAGTACAACAGTTTCTAAGCATGGCGTTGGCTTGCGATTTTTAATATTTCAAAATTTTGGCGCGAAAATGAGTTTTTTTTTAAATTTAAAAATAGTTCATACAATTCAAAATCTAACGTCGTCATCTCATTCTACATGTGAAATTACATTATGAACAATATATTTAGTAATTCGAAACTCAGTAGTTTAATCGAACTTTATAAGGTAACAAAATTATTAGGTGTCACAATTCAAAAATGACACCAAACCTTTACATATACACAATTGATACGACAAATTTGTAAAGATTTTTTTGTCATTTTTTAGTTGTGACACCTAATAATTTTGTTACATTACTTATTCCGGTTAAACTATTGAGTTTCTAATCACTAAATATGTTGCATCCAATGTAGTTTTATATATAGAATGTGGTGGCGAAGTTGGATTTTGAATTTTATTAACCGTTTTTGAATAAAAACGAAATAAACTGATTTTCACGATTTTGGTTTCGGAATTTTAAAAATCGCAAGCCATCGTCATCGCCATAACACAAGATGTCGTGCGGCTATAAATACACGGCTTACAGATTCTGAACCCTTGAGATGTCGGCTTCAACAGTCAGTAACCATTTGTTAAAGATTAAAGTTCATTTGAATTAAAATTAGTTAACTTTGGCCGAAGTCAGCAGTTTTGATACTCTAACGTTGAGAATTTCAAAATTTGAACTATCCGCCGTGGTTACAACTCTATGTGTCAAAGTGTGCGTTAATAAACGAAAATTCTAAATGCATATTATTATACACTTGAACATCATCAATTATTTCAATGTATACATCATCGATGTTAAGAATAAACAGGTTTGTACCTCCTTTCAAGAAGAGTTTTGGAATATAGTGAGTGCGCAATGATTTAGTTCCTATTCTATGGACGCAGTTGCATCATAATTGTCACAGTTTTCCATTTTCTCTTTTCATTTGTTGATACCAGGAACGTCAAATATTTGTATTCTAACCATTACCAAAAGTACTCACTTATTGGTACTTCTACCGAGTCAACTCAACCTCGCTTAATAGTAACGAATTTGCCTCCGTAACATATTCGAGTGGTGCCACAGCAACGCATGGGCTACAGGCTCGAATATATATAAATAAATAAGCGATTCGAAGAGGAAGAGCTACTACATTCCTTTGGTTTACGTTCTCGTTTATTCTTAACATGAGCAAAAATCTTTTTTCATAAATAATTTAAACTAAAGTAGGCCTGGATTACTGCAAATTTTTCTGTGGTTAACGAAACGCAATAAACACAGTATAATAATGACGTTTATCGAAGACGAAAATGCATCAAGTCATCTAGAAGAGAAAATGTAATTTATAGAGATAATATGCAACCATAGTAATCACACTAGAAACTTCCAGCCAGCTACGCTTGGCTCAGGCCGATGTACAAAATAATTTCTAAATCATAACCATAAATCCATGGAAGTTTGTATCAAACACAAATCATGTTTCAACCGTATATGTATTTCACCGATATGTTCCAGCATGTCCCCTTCCCAGCATATACTTCTCCAAGTATTTAATACTTTGAAATACCCATTGCAAGGGAAGACAAAAGTTAATTTAAAGACATATTACAATCAGGATCATACGTTTGATTTAGCAGAGAGGAAGAGAGATATGAAAATGAGAATTTAAATTAATTGTTAGCAACCCAGACAAAGATTGAGCGCAACTACAGCAGTTCGTGATGCAGTACACGGCGCCACCGCTAATGTCGCATGAAAGTGACGGCAGGTAGATTTGGTAACGTTAGATATCGTATGGATCAACTTGATCTTATTCTGTCTAATTTGCACACCAATAATCACGCTGTCATAATTAGTGACAGTGATGTGGTGACTCACTATATGCCCAGCCCATAACATGTGTCCAGGTCTCATTGTTTCACTCACTGTCTCTAGGAATTCAGGCACTGTGATTTAGTTTGGTTCCAGCATAGAGCTCAGCCACCTGCATAGAGTAGCTTGAATTCCAGGCACATGTACTACCTCACAGCTAATTGTTTTTTGTGGTTTAGAATTTCGAAGCAACGGCCTATAAAATTTATTTTTTATTTCTTAAAGTTCGGATTATTTTAAGCATCAGTTCCGACAAAAGTTTAAGTAGAAAAAAGGACAAAAAATATTTATCTCCAGTCGGGATTCGAACCCCAACCCTCGATCTGAGTAGGCGGATGCTCTAGCCACTACACTCCGTAACACACCTTTGCATTGACGTGCAAAATCATCCCGTACACATTGTTATGCTTTGGGTTCGGTCGCCGTAATCACGTCATTGGCTCTTAATGTAGAGATATACTTCTCAATTTTTACCGATACAGTTCTCATCAAAATACCACTTCAATGACGACCTCAGATCTGTGGAGTAATATGATTTAAATGTAATAATGATGCTATCCATATGACAAATAAACTATTATTATTATTATTAGCTTTTTTTGAAAACCTTTTTCCATTTTTCCTTATCCACGTGAAGCAGGCAGCTTCCCGCTCTTTGAAGGAAACATCTTTCGTTGGACATTTGGAAATTTCAAACCGTCATGATAACTTAAACTCTTACTTATCAAACTATTCAAACAACATGACGACATTCTTCAATTATCTGTTTGAAACTGTGTCCTTATTTAGCAGCCACAATTCCTTTCTGTCGTATTGATATGTCAACAAGACACATTTTAAAGTTAACTATTTATGATAAATGTTCAAAGAACAATTGCGCTCTATCTTTATGAAATACCGTGCCGAGAAATTTTAACATTTTATTTATCTTTCATTACTTTGATTGTGTGCCATAAATCTATCTATATAGTCTTTAAATTACACTGTTTACTCATTGTTGTAATTACCTATACAACATAGCAGACAGACACCTGAAGCATTAATTTTCGTCTCTCTCTGCACTGAAATTTATCTGCCATTTAGATTCCACAACAAATCATTTATTGCAAGAAATCGATATCAAGACAATTTATTATTAATGATAGATTCCTTCGTCATTCTCGTTAAAATTCCTAACACTATAATTCCCACTGCGTATGTTTTTCAAGGACATCAGCCGTTTCTATATGGATTTCGTTTCCTTAAATCTCAAGTGCACTAAACCTCCGTCATTCTCGTTTCATTGTACGCGGTAATTGCGAGAGACAGGAAAATGAATTATGAACAGTGGTTCTTTCAGCATATTAAATGTCATGCTCATGTACATTGTGATACAAGTGCTTTGGAAATCATGGGGAAATGTCAATTCACTCCTTTTATAAATCTGTAAAAATAATAGATGACGGTAATAAATAATGTTAAACGGAGAACTTGAACACGTTTCATTTTTTCAATTGCAAAAAAATATGTGTTTGACTTTTTACATGTTGACTCCCCATCTCCCCATAACATCAAGCCATCTCTTAATCTTAATTGCCACTACCCATGCCACAGTATTCTGTGTATTCTACCTCTACGATTCACTAAACTCTGAGATAATAACTTTGTCGTCGTCTTGATGATAGAGTTAGAGTTAAGTTAAGCATGATGAAATGATTAAACGTCAACTAGAAAACGAGTGGATGATTTGAATTTTTAATTTATTTAGGGAGTGGGTACCATCATCCTCGTTAAAATGGGAAGGATTAAAAACGAAATTGGTCTTTATTTCCTCTTGTCTAGACCATATGCAAAAAACGACAAAAAATCACCATGCTGAATCAATGGATCTTTTAAGGCCAGATGAATCTGACCAAGATAAAGTTGGTGCAAATATAAACGTCGCCCATTAGGTACTGCTCCTCGTTACCTGTATCATTTCACTCGTACGAACAAAATGACTCAAAATGTGATTTTATTCCTAATATTTTGAATATGTTTCGTTTTTAATATTATGAAAATGATTTATTCAACATTGATCATGATCATCAGGAGCGACTTCATAAATTATATAATTCGAATTTGTTATGAAATCACTTCCTGTCGTAAAAATATAATGTACGTAAACGATGTTTGCAATAAATTCGTTTATATTTGCTATCTCATTCCCATATGAATGCGTGATGCACGAAATTCTTCCGCTAACAGAATACAATTTCCTCTGTGAACACCATTCGCGACTAAAAACTTGGAGATGTATTTTAGTAAATCTTCCAACTTTACAAGAGGAAACGGAGAAAACATTAATATTAAAACCACAAAGCATGGAACAAACTGGACAACAAACAGTTCCCGATTTTTATTCCTAACGTTAAGTAGAAAGTGAGTTTTCCAATTTATTTTTTCGGCTCTAGCTATACATATGAATGCTTCCTACGACCTTTCAACTCTATTAACAAAATTAAATGTGTGGTAATCGGCTGCGTCGCTTAGGTAGTACAGAAAGTTGCTTCAACCTGCAAAATAAAATCCAATTAATACTTAAGTGATAAGCACATTTGTATTTTTGTCGACATTCTAATTTCCAATTAGTTGCATAATAATTGAGATAACTCAGCAAATACAAATCTCCTAGCCGATCTTTCAAGCCATCAAAAAAAGACTCTACCATTATAATATTTTAACGAAACGGTGGCCCGAGAACCTGGTTATAACTCATGCTGAAATTGGATTCTGATTTTCCACTTCTATTCATTATTGGAAATTCCAAACCATCACAGCTAAAACTCTTACATAACTATTTACACAACAGTCGAAACGGAACATCCAAAATAAAGCGTGTTTTTTCGGTGCCAATAATTATTTTCAATCGTCCAGATATTTCACGAAGACAAGCTTTAAAGTTAACTATTTTTAGAAAATTGGCTGCGAAGCCTGTCATTTCACTGCTACTAGTACAAATCGTCTCTAGCAATCGAAAACGTAAAAAATTGTAACTGACTGGGCGTTATATAAATGACTGCCGTCAGCCTGTACCACGTCCATCCCATCATTTTTGGGTATTATTATATTTGGTTGCAATAAGCTGAGCAATGTACTAGATGAACATGAAATCTGAGGCGTCACTGAGACGATATTTGATAGTCATTTAAAGCAATAGTAGTCAATTCTTTTTGATTTAATGCAACACACTCCTTGTTGGTCACGGTGACAACACAATAATAAACATTTTTCAGTTGACAGAATACCAAATGGTAAAGTGTGCTATTGAATCCAAACTCACAATATATTCAATTTCGAAATGGCATAGTAGTATCTTGATGCAGCAAATACATAACAAATGTGGAGGAAATAGTAGCATGACTCTAGACCATGAGAAAGCAAAAAAGTTTATTGAATTTGTGTTTGTAATAATACTCTGTTGTGCGATGTAAAAACAATGTATAATAAACAAATGCGCTGTATCGTTTGGAAATACCGTACTGAGCAGTATTAACATAGATTATTCATCATAGATTCCTTCGTCATTCTTATTAACATTCCCCTCATTTCCACTCCAACTTCCTATGCTTTTCAAGGTCACCGTTTCCATATATAATTCTCTTTAATTCTGAAGTGTACTGAAACTTGCGTCATTCTCTTTTCTTTCTCCGTGGTAATTTTAAGAGACAGCGAAATTAATATTTAGTGGTCCTTTCTGCAGAATAAATGTAATTCAAATGTACACAGTGCTTTATGTGCTAGAGATATCATGGAGAAACGTCAATTCATTCCATTTAAAAATTTCGTTAAGAATATACGACCTTCAATATAAATACGTCAAGAAAAAGTTTTATTAACGTAAAAAGATTCCTCAAAAAACTGCTTAAGTTGTAATAAAATTTTGGGTAAGGGGTGCTATTTGAAAACTCGACACAATTTTTTGGAAACGTCACAATCGCGGCATGAGAATTTTTCAAATTGCACCATAAGTAAGATAATTTTAAGAACAAAATTGGTTTTTTGTATATACTGAAAAAAGGATTCATACTCCTGAAAAAAAACAAGTGTTCAAGCCAACAAATTATTCGTAATAGATAACGGTAAGAAATAATGTTAAACCAAGAACTTGAGCACGTTTTATTTATTCACCTGCAAAAAATAGTGCAGTTGCATTCAATATATCAACAGAAAATTGCAAGCATTTTTCCTCCTACGTTCAAGCATCGGCTCTGTGCAGTTTGACTCCCCATACAATCAAAACATCTCTGGATCCCCATTTGCCAAACTACCGTGTTTTGTGTAATCTTCTACTATCATTAACTAAACTCTGAGAATCTCAGACTGAGATAATATCTTTGTAGTCGTCTTGAGGATAGAGCTTGTATTCCTGAAAGCAGAAAGGTCTATCACGACCTTTCTCAATTCTTTTAAAAATCTGCTCAATTGTTGGTAGCGGTTACGTGATTAAATCCCAAAAAGGATAAGCTTTTAAATATAACGGTTTTTGAGAAATTGTCAAAAATACAGAAAAGTGGATGCCCAGTCTGTAGAGCGCAGTTTTTGAGCTAGAGATTTAAAATTTGACACACCTATACTATATCAAATTTCCAACATGGCGATGGCTTGCGATTTTTAAGATTTCGAAACGTTGGCGCGAAAATTAGTTTTTCCGTTTTTATTCAAAAATGGTTAATAAAATTCAAAATCTAACATCGCCACCTCATTAAACTTTTTAAATTGCATTATACACAATATACGTTGTTATTTGAAACTCGTTTAACAACTCGTTTAATAATAGTTTAACCGGAATTTGCAAAACAACAAAATAATTGGGTCTCAAAACTCAAAAATGACACCAAACCTTTGCATATTCACAATTTACACGACAAATTTGTAAAGGCTTGGTGTCATTTTTGAGTTTCGAGACCCAATTATTTTGTTGTTTTGCAAATTCCGGTTAAACTATTGAGTTTCAAATAACAACGTATATTGTGTATAATGCAATTTAAAAAGTTTAATGAGGTGGCGATGTTAGATTTTGAATTTTATTAACCATTTTTGAATAAAAACGGAAAAACTAATTTTCGCGCCAACGTTTCGAAATCTTAAAAATCGCAAGCCATCGCCATGTTGGAAATTTGATATAGTATAGGTGTGCCAAATTTTAAATCTCTAGCTCAAAAACTGCGCTCTACAGACTGGGCATCCACTTTTCTGTATTTTTGACAATTTCTCAAAAACCGTTATATTTAAAAGCCTATCCTTTTTGGGATTTAATCACGTAACCGCTACCAACAATTGAGCAGATTTTTAAAAGAATTGAGAAAGGTCGTGATAGACCTTTCTGCTTTCAGGAATACAAGCTCGATAGTTAGTTCTTAAATAAAATATCATGACATGATTAAACGTCACCTAGAAAACGAGTGGATGATTTGAATTTTCAATTGATCACGATGTATTATAAGACTGGTGCTCAGGGATCGCCGCTTCAAGCAGAGAATAACATACACAGACAAAAACACACGGGAAGAAAATTTTGGTCGTAGTTACAGACACAGCCGCAATGTCTATACTGTACCAATACTCCAAGTAAAATAGCAGCTAATACGAGGAATATTATTCTGCCTGGCTAAGTAACTCATTAAAAAGTTAAAAAGCTTTTTAAACTTTAATGATTTTTTGCATATGCTCCTTATTGCATCCTGTGCAATTAATGCAAAAATATTTTTTCTGTCAAGAATGCTCAGTATTTGTAGCAATTTATCAAGATAATTGAGTAATACCGTATTACTAATACGATAGCAGAATTTCTATTCAGTTAACTATTTGTAATAGTAACACAGATAACACATAAATTTATGCGTGCAGGATAAGTTTATCGTTTAAATTAGTTTACCATTTAAAAGCTTGTGACCATTCCGTGACCCCTACTCCGTTACATGTCGATCAATTGAACTAAAGCACAATACTAATCTTTCCTGTCATCTAAGGATCCCGTCTGCCATGTTTAAACAAAATCCGTCAAGCCGTATCAATAACATTGGCACCAACAGGCGTACATAACTAAATAATTAGGTGTATAAATAAATAAATAACTACGATTCAACTATGTACGCAATATAGTAGAAAATAAAGCAAGTTAAGTTGAGTAGCGCTTATCATTTTTTATAAACTTAAATTCTTATTTAATAGCAGGTGCCTTTGCCAGTATAGTTTTCGTAACTTGGTACCTGCAGCTATATAGCAATAATGTAAATTATGTCATAATAATTAAATATAACAAATGTAAGAGTTTAGTTATTCAAAATTGCTTAATTAATGTATTTAAGCATTCATTATATCTCAACTCTGCCCTAAGTAGTGCGTAATGTCGTATTTAACTAAATTAATTACTTGCATACGATGCTCATTTGCTTATTGACCATGTAATCTTTGTGTCTGCTTGGAGTATTGGTACACTACCGCCGCAGCGGAATTCCACTGCGTGAGAGCTCGAATTTTCTTCAGGTGATTTACTGAAGCCGATACACCAGTCTTATAATACATCGTGAATTGATTTAGGTAGTGGGCACCGTCATACTCGATAAAATGAGAAGCAATAAGAACAAAGTTTGTATATATTTCCTCTAGTCTTTAAAGCAAAGCCTGAAAAATGCATACACTCAAAAATTTCGAGCTTTTATTGAGGAAAGGGGAAACAATTGAAGAATTTATGTCTCGCCAGTAATTGTCACTTGAAATTGTAAAATTGAATAAAAATTATATTTTGTGAAATTTTCGACACGAACATTTGTATGTATAGATAATTTAAAGTAAAAGAGAAATCTACTGGCTGAGAAATTATATGGTAGTACAGAAATGTGCTTCATCTTTCAAAATAAAAAAACAATTTAGTGTATTTAAAATCATTTATAAAACAAGTCCCGAAATTCTAAATTTCGCGTCCACCACCCTGGCACCTCACATTGTGAGTACATACACTTATTTAGTTGGCTTAGGCATGACTCAAAGACCTTACGAGACATGTTTACATCAACTGGTAAATGGCGGCAGTGATATTCATGCCTCCGATATCTTGAACGTAAAAAATTTACGCAAAGTGAAATGCAGCTTGCTGAGGCCATTTTTATTGTGCCACTTTATATTTATCGCGAATAGTAATCCTATTACAGAAATATTAAGACTTTATCGAGTGGCTGTAACATTAAGTTTGTATATTGTCAGCAAAGAAATTCGTAGGTCAGATAAGAACATGTGTACGTCAAATGCTATTGAACTTCCATTTGGTTATGCTTCACGTCAGCTGATGCGACCGCTTTCTTTGTTTGATCCTAATTCAGAGAAAGGTACAGTCCTAAGATGTATTCTTGAAATGCCTGTTATTGATCAATGTACTGCCAGTAAGCACGACTACCAAACTTGTATTTAATGTACTCTCTTATTATTCCGTTCACAATCCTGTAACTGATATCGTTTTCGGTACCACACCGGTACTTATAGAATCATGTTGATATAAATAAGACGTTAGCAATTAACTATAAGTAAAACGAGAGTCGCGTGACGGTATGACGAAAGTAACCCGTTAATTGAAAAAAACATGTGTTCACAATATGCCTCATAAATATAAATTTAATATCGTGTGAACATCCGTGAGGCAGTTACAATTAGCATTCCATGAGGGTTCGTCGGAAAATTTATGTCAGGAACGAACCGGAGGTGTGATCCTATTCGGGGTTGGGGATATTATACATATTGGTTCACGGCTTGTCGGGGAGTATGAAGTCCATAATATGAACAGTGTACCACGTTGGGTGTGTATTATAACTGCGGTGTGTGCATTAGAGATGGGAGAGGTGGCGTTTCAAACGGCAGTGCATGCCTTGTAAATGGTAGATGTTGGGTAGGTTGATTGCTGGGTGGTTGCAGAGCCGAGCAGATTAATCCATTAAAGGGTAGTCTAACCTTTGTGGCATGTCGATCTTGGTTAAGCATTGCATCTCAAGTATTGGGTTAAGACGGGAGTCCTTACTATTGGGTTAAGCAAGATGTGTTTAGTATGGGGTTAAGCATGGAGTCTTTAGTATTGGGTTAAGCATGGAGTCTTTACAATGGGGTTAAGCATGGAGTCTTTACAATGGGGTTAAGCATGGAGTCTTTACAATGGGGTTAAGCATGGAGTCTTTACAATGGGGTTAAGCATGGAGTCTTTACAATGGGGTTAAGCATGGAGTCTTTACAATGGGGTTAAGCATGGAGTCTTTACAATGGGGTTAAGCATGGAGTCTTTACAATGGGGTTAAGCATGGAGTCTTTAGTATGGGGTTAAGTATTACAGCTAGGAGTACTAGCAATCAACAAATGCCGCTGGCCGAAGGCTTGTGATCCTTGTGGTACCCTACTATTAAACACAAAGCTTTGTGTCATTGGGTTAAGCATTGGGACTAGCATATCTGTAGGTGTTGAGACAGATTATGGTACAGCCTCTGTAAAATGAAGGTTAAGAATGGCGTTTGTAACATGGGAGTTAAGTATGGGGTTTGTAACATGGGGGTTAAGTATGGGGTTTGTAACATGGGGTTAAGTATTGTGTCCTTAACATGGGATTAAGCATATGCTCGCTTTTGGATGCTTAACCCTATGTTAAAGGCGGACATCAGTTAATCATAAATTAGTATTATAATCATTTACCTTTTTGTCGACATTCCAATTTCCAATTAGTTGCGAAATCAATACTAATTGAGATAATTCAGCAAATATAAATCTGCTAGCCGTTCTTTCAAGTCGTTAAAAGGAAGACTCTACCATTATAATATTTTAACGAAATACTGGCTAGTGAACCTGGTTATAACTCATGCTGAAATTGTATTTTCCCTCCGTTTTCATTATTCGAAACTTCAAACTATCACACCTAAAACTCTTACTCAACAAACTACTTAGACACCCTGCTCGACATGTGGAATACCTGTTACAAATCGTATTTTTATCGATACCGAGAATTATGTTGGGTCGTAGAGATATTTCACAACGATATGTCTTAAAGTAAACCAGAAGTGAAAAATATGGCGCGATGCCGCTCATTTCACTGCTATTAGTACACATTATGGAAGTTATCGTTAAAAGGAGAAACATAAAAATTGTAAATACCTGGGCTTTACATATATGAAAACCTTATACCTCTACCACTTCCATCCTATCATTTTGGATATTTTAAACATTTGGTAGCAATAAGCTGAGAATGTTTTAATGGTTGCAAATGAAATCAAGTATTGAGACAAGATATGGGATAGTCATTCAAAACAATGGTAACCAGTTCTTCTTGACTTTATGGAAGATGCTTTTTGCTTGTCGATATGGCTACGCAATAATGACCAACTTTACAGTTGGCAGAACACTAAATGGTAAAGTGTCTCGTGGCTGATTGACTGCCACGCACCTCGTGTTGATTTTTGTTCCACCGAATATTAACAAGCATGCTTGCAGGCTAAACCCAAGTCTATAATGCATTGAGTTTGGAAATGGTGAAGAGTAACTTCATTCTGCATGTATATATTAAACAGTGGAAACAATAGCGTGACCCTTGAGCACGACATTGTTTGTAAAATTCACTTTTAAACAGGTAGTCTTCTTTCTCCTTGTTATTATTTCTCCATACTTTTATGTTCCTCTATTGACTGATTAGCGATTAAATTTTACAATGCATAATGTAATAATTTTAATGACAATTGTCAAACTGACTTGAGGTCAACAATAGCTTCTGTCCAATTAAAGCGACAGAAGGCAAAACAAGCAGACAAGGAGCCTAAAGTGCACATACAGTTATCTTTCTTACAGTGTGTTTATGGTAGGAAGAGTTTGCAATTGTAGCCTGAGAGAAGGAACAGGACATAGAAACATGGGTCGCTTGTGAATATCACTGTTTTGATGTGTAGTACTTGGTCGTAAGACTGTCGGGGATTCATAAATTTCATCAGCAAGTCAGCTTCTAGCTCAGCGGTGATGTAAGCTTTCTTATCTTCATCGTAGTCATCATTCCACTTTTGAGCAGGAAGCTGATTGGCTGATGAGATTTATTTTGTTTCTTTAATTTTGTTGTGTATTCATTGAGTGCTGGTTGCATGAAAAACTGCATAAGATTTCTGCATTATATGGGTAATTTGTTACACCCGACATGTAATATTGAATGAATGAAACTGTTGAGGAATTGAGGAAACCATGTGGTTTGGGTCAACAGCAAAACAGTTTACGTTGTGTGAGGAAGTATACATAATCGGAAGAAGCGCCTGTGATTCAATTTCATGTATGTTTTAAGATTAGATAAGGTTGCTGAAGAGAGGCTAAAGGTTGACAGAACACTTAAAGTTTGAGTGTGCCAGTAAACTGTTGATTTTAATTCTCCTAAATACTTGCAATCATAATTGGCGGTTGAAACTAATTGCATAATATATTGAGTTTTGAAATGGTGCCGTATCTTCATTCTGCGTGCACATTTTTGGCATTTGCATTTTTATTTCAGTAATTTCCATGAGTCCTGCAAATACACATTACGTTTAAAATTACATTATTTATTGAACACTAATGCTGCCTAGCGAAGACTGTAGAATTCTACCACCTGCACCCATTGTTCCTCTTTTCACCGCGCCGAAATTTTAACCACCAATTAAGTGGTACAACAAATAGACTCTTTAAGGATTCGATGTCAAGACAGTTTATTATTAATTTTGTAGATTTGTTAATCATATTTCTTAAAGATTCCAATACTAGCTCCATTTAAAACATGCATATTTTTTAAAGTATCTTCGACCGCCACTCACGTAGATTTCGTACTTTTTATATTTTAAGAGCGACGAAACTTGTATCTTTTTGTGTTGTGATGGCGAGAAACAACGTAATCAACGCCCTTTTTCACTACTGAAGGATCAATAAATTCTAGTGGTGAATTTCCAAAAAGAAATACGTTAAAGATAAACACTTGTCAATTCCAACGTGATATTCGTATTCTGTTTAGTATTGATGCAGTTTCTTTGTTTGTCGGGAGATCACATTTGAGAAAAGGAATAAATAGGGAATGGAGCAACTATGAATGACTCGGTCTCTTGATTACAAAGTATCCATGATGCACCATGGTTTACTTTTATGTTGCGGAAATGATGAAAGGCAAAGAAGCTGTTATTTTATTATTTTATTTTAGAATCGGAAATATGTATATAATTGATTTATATATAATATCCCCAATAATAAAATTGTGCACGGATTGCAACGCAATTTTATTTTCTATATTTACGTAGCACATTAGGAATGGCACATATGAGACATGAAGTCAAGCTCTGACGACATTATATGAAAAAGGATGGGCCGGAGTTGATGTAAAGTTAGGGAGGTGAGTGGTTCAATTGTCTTTGTCTAGGTATTTCCTGGATGGAGTAGGACAAGTCAACCGATTTTGAAAATTTGTTCTGAGTTAATTACATGTATAAATAGAAACGACCTATTTTCAACATTTCAGCCATATAACTTGCATATTCTTGAAATTATGAAAATTTTTGATTCATCAAAAATAACAAAAAGTTTGCAAGTTATGGAAGTTACAGTTTTTCAGATAGAAATCTGAGATTCTTCACGAACGTAGTTAACTCTGAAATGAATAATATATGATTTTCTTATTTTTCTCAAATTGCGATGTTAAACAATGTTTTTGCAAGAAGTTGTATGGTTTAAATATTTGCCAACAATTTTCAAACTCAGACGTCGAAAATGTAATCCATGACAACAAAGAGTTACATGGTACTACTACGGGTGTTTGAGGTAAAAAAGTGTGAAATAAAATCTAAATTTGGCTAAACTTCATTCGGGCAATTTTTTCCTTTTACGTTCAACGTTCGACTCTTTTTATTTTGATTCCCCATAAACCATCTCCAGTAACTCCATAAGGTAGCACACATATAGGTGTAACGATTATTTAAAAATTGGATTTGGAATGACTCAAAAATGAAACACAACTTTCTTCAAAATAAATTAAAAAATTATTACATTCCGTATTGTCATATGTTAATGTTATTATTTATTGTCAATAACGGAAGTCGTGAGATACATGGCGTCATCCCGTAAACGATTAAACTTCCATTCTAAGTAACAAATTATTATCTTGAGCAGGAATATTTCCCTTTTATCCATAAACATTTCAAAGAATGTTCAATGTGGGTGGTGGTTCTGTCCATTAAAATTACTGGCAACAGAGTAGATCCTTTTGTTTTGAACAAACAGGATGAAACATTGGCCGCATTTTCAAGATTACTTTGTAGATAGTTTTGCTCCCATAAAGCGGCTTTGTTACATTAAAGTGACAAAAATTACTAATAAGGCACTCGTTACACGGACCTCACGTGCACACGCAGTCGTTGAGCAGTCAAGCTCTGAATTTCGATGTAACCTTTTGCTTAATTGAATTCATCTGGGTCACGTTATGCTAAAGTGGCGTCGAAATGGCCGCCATACTGAAAAACGCGATTGGTCTCATACATTTCAATTTTATATATAAAATGTTGTCAACACATCAATCCTTTTTTGTCAATTGAATGTGTAACATAATGGCAAGTAATTAAGCCAAATTTAATGAACAGCAGGTTTTATATTCCGGTAGTAATTTATGCCGATGAATCTGTAGTATTTAAATATGTTTAAGCAAATGTAAGATGTAGCAAATATTTTTTACTGCGAACAAATACTAATTTCTGACCTTTATACAAAATGCAGACTTACTGGGTAGAAACGTATTTTCTCAATTTTAACAATCATTAATTGACACTTATTATAAAATTTTGTTGGCTTTCCCAAGGACTCACAGTGCCACAGGAGAAGGGATAGCATAATACACATAACCATAAATGGACTTTATGTTCATCAAGTGAGCTTTTATTGCTGACATGTACAACACAACATTGACTAAAACATTCACTTATGTGAGAATTCATTGTAATCTGTATTAATTACAAAACCAGTAGATTAGCACCTTGAGGCGGCAAGGTAGACAAGGGCCAACATATATCAGCAGCTATTTTGTATTTAGGAAAGCCTCTTACAACTTTTTTAGAAGCCAAATCATTTTTTTCATATTTTAGTAGCATCGACCAATGATATAAAGAATGATAATCGATTAATGATCGACCAACACAATTTACATAGCGGGTTTTTGGAAAGAATGACAATAAAAGAACTTACAGGTACAGAGACTGACAACGTCACTATGACCATATCAAACATAAGTTATGTTACATAACTGATAATCCGCAATACATTTACACCTAGGACCCAGTACACGATGACCTACTACTCATAAATGATTCTAGTAATCATACGTCGTAACGATGGCGTTGAAATATTTAAATGCTGATGTGAATTTATAATGAGCGCTCGTAAACAATGTATCAGTTCAATCTCCCCTTCAATGCAAAAGAAAGTTAAACACATTGCTTTATTGTACACACGACATATTAGCTGATATTGCAATATTATCGTCAATCAGTGTAGAGGAGATTTTCTGGAATATAAGGTTATTCCAAACAACCATTTTCAATTTTTACCAAATGCTAGCCAATTAAGACAACAAATTGTTGGCAATAATTTTGGAGTTCCGAATCGCACCTACGATCAAGGGAACAGGGATCAAGATATTTTTTATTCTTTTCAGTACAATAGTGTGAGGCTTGGACACCGTCACAAATTGACACACCTCTGGATTTGTTACATTTTACAACAGGTACGTCACATTTTGGGTGCCCTGATTAGACATACGCTAACAATAACAAGTTTGAATTTGGTCAAGAGACAAGGTCACTGTAAAATTTGTTATGGGCATTAAAGCTACAGGCATGCAGGAAAATGGCAACACAAATTCCAACTGGTATCTCGCATAAATTTTCACGGCGATTTAATTTTCAGTACATCTGTGGTCCTAATATACTCCCACTGTGTATGGATTTGATTATAGTGGCGTCGAAATGGTCCACTTGAAATACAAATCTATATCTCTATATCTCACCAATACAGCTTTGAAATGTAACGTAGGAAGTACGAAACCCACTTTCGTTCGATAGTATGAGTTTCATACATGTACTGGTGTTAATGCTTAAAGTGTGTAAAATCGCAGATAACCTTACCATGCCAATCCGTTTATACCCCAGATGATTTTAGCCAAATCTCAGCAATATTATGATACTTGTGTTTAAACTCACCTTTAGATTACAATTTAAAGTTTTGTCTTCGTAAATCCACAATCGTCAAACATATGTGTCGCACGCTAGAACACATGTGCAGCGCAATGGCGCAATCTGAATACTCAAAAAGTTGTTGGTTATTAAATGCTGTAGAAGGTTGAGTGAATAAGAATGTTTTGGTAATTCATAGTAAAAGCATTGCTATGAATCATCCGAAAGTTTTACATTTGAGCAAATGTAAAAACTTTCGAGTAAAAGATTCTCCTTCTTTCACACTTCACGTATCATGAAAGTAGAGATGTAGTTTTGGTGGGTAGATATCAGAAATTAATTTATTTGTTCTTGTTTTTAATGGTCGCGTTTTTCAAATTCATACATAGAATTAATTACCACCAAAGTTGTGTTGGTGATGCCGGGGGCTCACAGCGACACTGAAGAAACGATAGCAGGAAATTTATAACAACTTTTCAATTTTAAAGACTTACAAGCAGTAACGTAGAGAAACGTTAATAATGGCGTGAGATTATAAATTCGTTGTGCTGAACACTGACAACAATAACTGCTAGAATTTGATGCGGAAAGGCCATGGTAAAATCAATAAAGAAACTGTATTCGATCTACGCTTCGATTGTCTCGCGCGTTATGTTATGTTTATTTTTTTCCCAATCAAGTGTATATGGTGACAAATCGTTCACGACCTTATTCGTATAATATTAATTGGATGAAAGTTTGTGTACTTCCTGAGGACAAAAAAGTGAAGCGACAGAGGACAAGGGACAGATGAAATGAACAATAATAAAAAATATCTAAATGATCCTTCTCGAACGCGAACAAATTTCATTTTCATGCATGTATGTTTAATGAAGTGTGTCGTTATAATGGGGAAATGCAATTGACACATTAGGTCAAATATGGAAAGGAAAAGACTACACTGGAAAATTACTCAGGGTAGTCTTGACTACTATTTAAAATTAATTCATTTAACCTCTACCATAACTTCTTTCAAGGCGTGAAATCTGAATGTTGATCACAAGTGATTTAGACGCTGAAGCCTTTAGTCGTCGTCTTGACATTACATTTCTACATCCCATTTCCCGGTTGCTACCCTCCAGGCTGCCAGAAACGACCTGCAGGAGGCCGCGCAAGGAGTCGACCTCCAGGAGTCCGGAGGCCAATTACAATCTCTAGGAGGCCGGAGGCCAATTACAATCTCTAAGAGGCCGGAGGCCAATTACGACCTCTAGGAGGCCAAATTAAATAGGACCTCCAGGAGCCCAAATAAAATACGACCCCCAGGCGGCCGGAGACCAACGGCCACCTCCAGTAGGCCACCGATTGGTCATAAAGCTAGTATTGAATTTCATGTATGTCACCTTATGAACGTGAAATATTGCATTGTATGGCTCAGCATGAAGAGAAGGGACATTTTGGTGGAAACGGGACATTTTGGTGGAATTGGGACATTTTGGTGGAAAGGAGGCATTTGGTGGAAAAAGGTATTTTGGAATTGAGCAGGGACATTTTGGAATTGAGCAGGGACATTTTGGAATTGAGCAGGGACATTTCGGAATTGAGCAGGGACATTTTTGAATTGAGCAGGGACATTTTGGAATTGAACAGGGACATTTGGAATTGAACAGGGACATTTGGAATTGAACAGGGACATTTGGAATTGAGCAGGGACATTTGGAATTGAGCAGGGACATTTTGGAATTGAGCAGGGACATTTTGGAATTGAGCAGGGACATTTTGGAATTGAGCAGGGACATTTTGGAATTGAGCAGGGACGTTTTGGAATTGAGCAGGGACATTTGGAATTGGGCAAAAACGTAAGAAGGAGCTATCCTTCGGCGGAGTAGTTTTTCCATACATTAATATGAGAGTAGCGGCAGGATGTACTCTTTTTGGCAAGTGGAAATGGCCGCCTGGAGGTTGTATTTTATTTGGCCTCATGAAGGTCGTATTTTATTTGGCCTCATGAAGGTCGTAATTTATTTGGGCTCCTGGAGGTCGTAATTGGCATCCGGCCGCCTGGAGGTCGTACTCACCTTCGTAGGTCGACTCCTTGTCCGGCCTCCTGGAGGTCGTCTTCGGCAGCCTGTGGGTCCTTCGCCCCATTTCCCATGGTGAACCATGAATCATGGTCTATGATACTATTTACAAACTACAAACCAAAATACAAAACGGCGCGAAACTCTTCTGACAATTACCTTGTTCATATCAAACCTATTGATCAAACTAGATAATGAAAGCGTTGAAATGGTCACATAAAAAACTTATTGAAGTGCGTGGATTTTAATTTTTTTTTAAATGTCGGCTACCAATTCTACATAATAAATTCAGTGTGTGTTGGTATAGACAAAAAAACGTCAAATTTTTTCGACGTTTGAAAAAATTAAACCAATTGGCGACTTGTTTAAGATAATACAGGTCATGTTTCAGGAGTTTAGCTTGTCGCTATCTATTATTTAAATGATAGGTTTATGGTAATGAATTATGGGACAAGTTATAAACGATATATATGTAAATTATATACAAAAATACTGAATGTGACTTTTAGATCAATTTGCAGATAACATTTTGATAGATCTACGTTCATTGTTGTGTGAGGCGGGGAACTCATGCGTGTATCGGTTAAGTAAACAAATATTCACACACGAGGTAGCGTAGCGTAGGAGTAAAAGTTTCTCGGTTTAAAAACTAGGAAGAAGCACTACTTCTATTTAACATCCTGCGGACGGTACCACTGGGGTCTTGTAGTCGGTATTGTCACGAGATCCGACTCGCGTCGCTGTGAACAATGATAAAAGTAACTCTTCAAATTTAGTGAGAAGGGCTCCCTTTTCTGACCGTAGCGACATGACCAATGATAGATGTTCGAGCAGACAATCATTTAAAGGATTTTTGCTGAATGCAAGCTTTTCTCCGTTCTATTATACGTCATCTCTATTTGAATAATTCATTGGAATCTGTATTCAGTATAAAAGCAGTAGATTAGCACCTGCCAGCGTCAACATCAATCAGCAACCAATTTACATTTATGGAAACACGTTAATACATAGACTGAGAACAACTAATATTGCGATCTTGCATTCACAAACTATTCCAGTGGTCAATACTTGGCAATGACGGCGTTGAAATTGCGAATGAAAAAATTCATAGTGAATGGACGTAAATTATGAATCAATTCAAACTCCCCTCTAAGCAAAACAAGGTTACCTATACACATTCCGTTAGTATACACAGGACATATTAGTTGATATTTCAAGATTATCGTCAATCAGCGAAGAGGAAATTTTCTGGAATATCAGATTATTCCAATTATAACCGTTTTCACTTTTTACGAAATGCTACTCAATTAAGGCAACAATTTTGTAGTTCCAAATCGTCACCTGGGGTCTAACCAACATGGTTACAAGTATGATGTGATTACAGAATAATCTACTGACCTACTATTCCTGGAAACGGAAGGCTTTGCAACTTTTTTTTCCACATTTTGCGCATAATTGGTACATGGAAGCAGGTCACTAAATAGTACCCAAATCGCGAAAGAACAGCCCTTAAACATTGATAAATCAAAAAATAAGGGCATTTTTTGAGAAATCGTTTGTGTGCTCTGTAGCCTACAAAACTTGACCTAGAAATCCCAAATTTGGCACAGTGGTGTAAAACACAATTCCCCAGAATGCGATTTTTGAGTTTTTCAGAAAAGGTAAATACATAAAAAGTTTTGGCGGGAAAACTATTTAATTCAAAAACGGTATATGATTTTGAATATCCGACAACGGGAGCATAATTAGTACCTAAAACTACGTTTTGTGCGTTATTTACAATAATACTAAACACAGTAATTTGCCTAGAATTTGAAATTAAATAAAAAATTTCGGTCACAGAACACAATTTTGACACCAAAGTCCTACAATATCTTAGAATCCACAGCAGTTATGTTATACTTATGTTATACTTATGTTATAATTTCAATCAAGAGTGGCAACGTTCAGTTGCATACATTTTGTTTTAACGGAGCGGAGCGTTCCGTTAAAACAAGATCGATGGCCTACTGGTTTTTCGTTCCGTCCAGCCACGAGAAGTTTATTGCGTGTTTTAATAGGAACGTTTCGGATTTAGTAATTTGTCACATCAGCATTTTTAGGATCAATTTAAATATCAATTTTTAGAACCAACCAGAGTCAGAATCTTAATTTTATGAATATAATTTAATAGATATGGTTTAATAGATCAATTATACAGTATTCACTAGTACAATTAATATTTGGGTTTTAGTTGTCCATGACTGCAACTTTAGGAATCTTGACGAAACTCATAATTTTTAGTTACTATACTAACCGCAAAAATAGAATCATCTTCTTGACACCATAAAATGACACTGTATACACAACAATCAAGCGTTTGTTTTATAAATATTTCATCTGATATTTTCCTTACAATGTTTTTTCAACAAATAATTTTGTGATAACTCATGTTAGGTTCTTTCCTTTTCCTATTTTGTAGCCAAGATGCCACGTAAGAAGAAACAGTCGCTAGCCCAACGTCGTCACAAAGATGCTATATCAATTCGCAGACTAAGAGAACAATCAGAATATCAGCGTCAGGAACGTGTGCGAAATCAAACTTATAGGCAGAAAAGAAGATTAAATGAAGACCTTCATGATGTCGATCGAGAAAATACTCGAAGATCTATTAAAAAACGAAGGTTAGATTGCAATGTGCAAATTGAAGATAAACGCAAGAACACGGAAGCTTGGAGGGAGCGTAGGCTAAACAAAGACCGACAGGATATTGAGCGTCACTGCAACAGAATCTCTATGCGAAAACGGCGGGAAGATATTGACGTTTGTGAGGCTGAGATTACGACTAACAGAACGGCAAAACAACAACGGCGTTTAAACAACGAGCTTAGAAATATTGATCGAAGCAGTAATAGGAAATCAATGCAGAAAAGACGTGCAGACTCAGAAATCAGAGACACTGAGATGCAAAGAGACAGACGTGCAAGGCAACAACGACGTTTGAGCGAAAGTCTGCGAAATATTGATCGTGGCATCAACAGGGATTCTATGCAGAAAAGGCGAGAAGATCACGAAACTAGAAACAGTGAGATGGAAAAAGACAGATTTGCAAGGCAACAACGACGTTTGAATGAAAATCTCCGAAGCGTTGATCGTGGCATTAACAAAGCATCCATGCAAAAACGCCGTGAAAACGTTGCCCTTCGCAGATCCGAAAGGATAAAAGACCGAAACGCTAAAGCTAATGTTCGCGCCAACCCATCTATTCGTGAAGTTGAAAGCCAACGCGATCGTGAGTCAAGACGAGTTGCAAGGTCAGATCCCACACGACGAAGGGCAGAGTTTTCAATCATTGCAGCGGGACAGGCAAAAAGACGAAAGGAGGTGGGATGGGATCATCTTCTCAATGAATTTAGAAGACAAATCCGTATGGCACCTGTCCATCCATGTACATGTTGTGGATGTACATATTATGAGGACAATATCAAAACGTTAAGCACGGACGACATTTCGGATGACATATTAGCTCAAGTGTTGTGTGTTCACGCTGACGATCCCAAGTTTTGCGGCACATGTAAATCACACATTGTGAAAGGAAAAGTGCCTCCACTTTGCTTGTCTAACGGTTTATTATTCCCCGAAATTCCAAAATGTGTTCAAGACTTGACATTTTTAGAAGAGCGTCTTCTTGCGCTCAGGATACCTTTCATGCACATTAAAGCTGTGGGATCCGAACAGCAACTAAAACTGAAAGGGAATATTGTCAACATAGAGAACGATTTAGACAAATGTGCTCAAGCTATTCCAAGACGTTTTGATGAGATGGCCACAGTCCAATTAAAATTCAAAAGACGTCTAAGTGACGATAGACATGTCTGGTACGAAGTAATCCGACCAGCATTCATTGAAAGAGCAAAGGAATATCTGATGCAACAGGAGCTTTATACCGAAAACAGTGTTCTGGCACGGGACGACCTTGTTGGTTATGATGATGATTCCCGGATAGAATTTGTAGTTCCAGTTTCAGAAAAGGATCATGATATTCAGCCACAGCCTGAGCATGATGAAATTAGCGTGGAAAACGGACAGTTCGTTGGCGACTTGGACGAAAATGTGGCGGTGGAAGAAACATTGATATTTAATAATCTTGGATCAAATTTCCTAAATATTGCGCCAGGAGAAGGAAAGACTCCGAAACCTCTCTACGATGACCCATATGCGGAGGAAATGTCTTTTCCTAAAATTTACGGTGGTCACAAACGTAAGATTAAAAAAGGAGTTAAGCTGACTTATACAGACATTGCCAAATCGGAATGCCTTCGAGAGAATCGACGTTCTGTAATTCCGTCCAAAGTTCTTTATTCTTTCAAGAAATCTTTTCACGAAAAGATGAGATCAGCCGTTCAGATTTACTTACGAAAACGACGCGGAAACGATAAGATTACTGCTGCACAAGTTCGCAACAAGGACTTTTTGCAAACGTTAGTTAATCACGACGAAGGATACGCAGTTTGGAAAAATTTACGATCGTCCCCATCATACTGGGCGAATAAAAGCAAGAACGTGATTTCAATGGTCCGCCAACTTGGCAAGTGTGCATTTTTTATTACATTTTCTGCCGCTGAGACTAAATGGACTGAGTTGTTGGTGACGCTCAAGAGGTTGCAATGTAAGGAACTAATAACTGAGGAACAGGCATCAGCTCTAAGGGCGGAAGAAAAAGCGGACTTAATACGCTCAGACCCAATTACATGTATTCGGCACTTTGACAAGAGAATTAGAAAACCGCATACAACATTGATGAAAAAAGAGAATGGAATGTTTGCTCCGTACAAACTAAAGGACTGGTTTCGGAGGACAGAATTTCAGATGCGGGGATCTCCACATTCCCATGGCTTGTATTGGTTAGAAAATGCGCCAGAATATGACGAAAGTAATCCGGCATCACACCAACAGTGCATTGAGTTTATTGACAAATACATTTCAGTGGATAAAGATGACAGCGAGCCTATGAAAGATTTAGTGAAGAAACAAATTCATAGCCACTCTGCAACTTGCAAATATAAAGAAGGGAAGAGAGAATGCAGATTCGGATATCCGCTGCCACCGCTTCCCGAAACGGTGATACTACATCCACTTCCGCAAGAAACATGCAGAGAAACCAGAAAGAAATTAAGGAATTTGTATCAAAACATTCAAAACGACTTGTCAAGTAGAATAAAAAATTCGGATAGCAACATCTCCTTCGAAGAGTTTATTCAAACATTTCCTGTTTCCAGGGAGGAATATATTATGGCTGTCCGTAGCTCAATCAAGAGAATCACAGTATTCCATCGTCGAGAAGTCAACGCAGTGTTTGTGAATAGATACAATAAACTACTTCTGGAGGCCTGGGGCGCAAATATGGACATACAATATGTTACAAACACATTTGCCTGTGCGAAATATTGTGTCAGTTATATCTTAAAGGACGATGGTGGAGTATCCAAATTACTAAAGGCGGCAAACAAGGAGGCAAAAGGGAACGCAGACATTCGTGAAAAAATTAAAATTTGCGCAAAAGTTTTATTAAATGGAACGGAAATATCCGCACAAGAAGCAGCTGGTTTTTTGCTTGGGATCCAAAACACACACGGTAGCAGACAAACAGTATTCATATCCACATCTCCACCGGAGGAGCGAACAAGTATTTTAAAAAGTTCAGACGCTTTGGCTGCATTAGATGCCGACAGCGAAGATATTTGTCAGAAAGGTTTGCTTGACCGGTACGTTAATAGACCAACTATTCTTGAAGACGTGTGTTTGGCGGAATTTGCTTCGTTTTACGAGTTCGAAAAAACGAAGCAAGGTCAACAAAATGCACCAGCGGTAGTTGCTACAGAAGACGATGAGTCGGATGCAGAAGAAAATTTGGAGGACGGAATGTTCAGGCGGAAGTTACCGAGATACCCCCTATTGGATAACTCTGGATATGTGCGAAGGCGATCAGTTGGAAAAATCATCCGTTTCCGGAATTACAGTCGTAAAGTAGATCCTGTTAATTACTGGAGAGAACAGCTTATGCTGTTTGTCCCATGGAGGAATGAATCCTTAGAGCTTCTAGGAATCGACGTTATTGAATTCGGAAATCTATTTCGCAATGAAATAATACAAAACTCCCGTGCATTTTATAAAGACAGAAATCTTGGGGATGAGGAAATACAAGCTTATGTTGATGAAGCTGAATCATATGACGACATTGCGGAAGGGAACGATCTTGATGCGGCATGGCAGGACGAAGAAGATTATTTAGTTGATGAAATGATTGCTCCAGCACAAAAGCGCAAGACCAATAATGCGGTTGAGAAATTTCTACCTCCAAATATGCTACCCGACAATGATTATCTTCGTCTTATGCGCAGTTTAAATGAGAAGCAAAGGAAGTTAGTTTTCGATTTATTACACCGCCTCAAAACCTCAGAGTCACCGTTTTTTACTTTCATGAGCGGCGGTGCAGGCGTTGGGAAAAGCCATGCCATAACGGCAATTGTGCAATCAGCTCTGAGGTATTTTAATTCACAGCCCGGGCCGGACCTTTCCCAACCGCCAGTTATAGTAATGGCTTTCACCGGAAAAGCTGCATTTAATGTGTTGGAAATGACTATTCACCACACTTTGCGACTTCATCCCAATCAAAAGAAATATGAGAAATTAGCAGACTTGGATGCCAGCACCCTTAACTCGTTGCGAAAGCAGCTTGGCGGATTGAAGCTAATAATAATTGATGAAATATCCATGGTCAGCGTTCGTATGCTTTTCGAAATTGACCAACGTCTACGACAAATTACCGGCGTCGATAAACCATTTGGAGGAATTTCTGTTTTGGCAGTCGGTCATCTGCGCCAACTTGCTCCCATTGCTGCCCCTTTCGTGTTCGACATTCCTTCCCATTTGCCAAATGGAAATATTGTCGGAAATTATCTCTGGAAAGACAACTTTTGTTTTTATGAATTGACCGAGATTATGAGGCAAAAAGGCGAAGCTGACCTCTGCAAGGCTCTGACCAACATGTCGGAAGGACGAATGGATGAAGGCGATGTCACACTGTTAAGATCAAGAGAAATTTCGGATACTCTAGTGCCTCCTCAAGAAGCTGTTTGGCTTTTTAAGACCAATGCAGAATGTGTAGCTCACAACGAGCTAGTTCATCAACAACTTGGAAGTGAGGGCGCTTTATCAACAGCTTCAGATTTCATCCAGGGTACGATATTTGTATTATTCGCATTCATGATCATATTTTTTACATATATACTTCCGCGTTTTGGAGTTGAGTTCATGTAATTTTCTAGTATACAATAAATTAACAAATGCAAAAATATTCTTTGCAAGGTTCTGGGACGGACAAAGCAAAGGAGTCTTTACTAGATGCAGCCAAAAAGTGGAACGTTTCAGAATGCGACGGGCTCCGATACGAAACGTATTTAAAAGTAGGAGGAGAATATTTCATCTCAACAAATATTAACGTAGCCGACGGTATTTTCAACGGAGCGACTGGGACTCTAAAAGCACTTGAATATTCTCGGCCAACTGAAGGGCACCCTGAAACGAAACCGGTTAGGACTTGGCTGGATTTCAAGAATCCACTCATAGGTGCCATGAAAAGAAAAGCAGCTAATTCATTAGTCACTCGAAGAGCGCAGCTTAACTCCAGCTACAGCAAATGGGTCCCAATTGAACGAATCAAAAAAACTCTCTCCAAGTCGTATATGTACGAGGGTCTGCAAGTAGTTCGAAGTCAAATTCCTCTGGTTGCCTGTAATGGGATGACGGTAGCTAAAAGTCAGGGATCTACAATGCCATGTGTCGTTGTGTCTACCAAGGGGACTGGTCGTCGGAAACTAACTCGTCAGGAGCTCTATGTTGCCTGTAGCAGGGCTACCGGGATAAGTGGACTTTTCATCAGTGGAACCTTTACTCCGCCCCATGCCCCAAACGAAAGCGACCCTGTAACAATTGAACTAGAACGTATTCAGTCATATCCATATACGTTCAATCTCCAGTTCCTTCAAGACATCCCAGAACATTACCATAAATTTTACTTCCATAATATTCAGTCTCTAGCCCGACATTTAGACGACGCAGCCTCTGATTTGTGTGTTACCTCCGCTGACCTCATCGCCTTTGTTGAGCCGCATTTGCTAAGATCTGACGACTTGAATTTTCCTGGCTATGATGTTGTTCACCGCACAAACTGCAGGGAGCTTCGACGCAAAAGACGGTTGACTATTCGAAACTCAGAGGGGGCTCTGTTGCTTTTGAAAAGTACAATGTTATATATTTAGAATAAAATATTAATTCTAAACAGTAGTGATGTTAATTGCTAATGATTTGCTTTCGCTTTATTTTATTGTTTTGCAGGTGGAACAGCAACCTGCTCAGCCACCTTCAACCCATCTCTGCAAACACAATTCTCGGAGGATGGTCATTGTATTTTCGTAACAACCCAGTACGGTGGACTCAAGATCGTCGTAATGTACAAGTCTCCACGCTTCCCAAAAAGCCGATTTTGTCACATGCTTAGTTCAACGCTTACATCAATCAACGAGGACGCAATTTATGTTGGCGATATCAACCTTGACCTGTCTGACCCAAGCAATCAGCAAGTAATCAACATATTCACAAAATATGGTTTGCAGTCACAACTGGATATTTCGGAGCCATCTACTAATCTTAAAACACATATAGATATATGCTTTTCGGATGTTCCATATTTAAATTGTTGGTTATATGAATCCTATTACAGCTATCATAAGCCGATTTGTGTAGTATGGCCAAAGCGTGATCACATTTTATAAGCCTTAGAATTATTCTTATATAACTCAAAACTATTGAAGAAAATGTATTATTAATTCTTAACTTAATGTGTTCTTCAATTCAGTTAAGCAATATGTATTTTTCGTTCTCATTAATTTTTTTGATCATTAGAAGTTAAATGTGTAAACAGTTGTAAACATGATGAATTTCATTAATGTGATTTAATTTTTAAGATGGATACTTTCCACATTCCGTAATTTATGTTTCCTCGTTGGAGTAGAAATAAGTATACAAACACGTACGTTAAGATGATAGTTTTAATTCATTTTGATTTAATTTTTAATGGTCCATTCTACGATGATTCAATAATTTGATTTCTCAATTCAATCAACTTTGTAAATATGTATATATATAAACAATCGATTTAATTTACATATGTGGGTCTTATTGCGGTTCGCTTCAAAATGATTCAGTAGTTCATGTACCCTTGATAGAAATCAGTTCTGTAAATATATTTTCACATACAATCAATTGAAGGACGTTATATGTTACGATGATTTAATTTAAAATTCTGTAAAATATTATTCATGAAAATAAAGTTGAATTCTCTTATATTAAAAAATATATTGACTAACAACGTTTATCTTTCTTAGCGAATAAAGTTGTAATTTACTGTTAAATCTTTTAATCAAAATTAATATCACAATTTAGCAATTAGATGAAAAAATATAGCCGATAAGTACAAATATAACTTAATAGTCTAAGATTGATATCTAAGTAATCGTAATGCATGTCATAATCAACAACACTTGCATACCTTCATATATTTGTTCTTCTTTATGTTATAAAAATTAAGCAAATATCGAAGCAGAATAGCTAATAATTTATTATCAACAATATTACACCTGGACATGTTAGTAGTGACGAAAATATCATATCAAACAACCGCTGCCGCCTAAATACAACAATTATTCGAAGAAAAATAGTAGTTAAGTTAATTAGTAATTGCCAATGCTTAAAACATGCCCCCGTAATTCAGATGTAACATAATGAGTTTAATAGATATACGTACCCAATCGTTTGAAGATTTTTGCGCCTTATTGATTATTAAGCTTTCAAACACATGTAAACATTCCTACATTTTCGTGCCCGGTTACGAGTATATGTCGCAAACTTCCGGTAGTTTTTTCATTCGGCTTACACCGAACTAGTTGAGTTTATAACATTCATTTGATTCATTTCGAGACACAAAGTTGAAAGGTACAGCGCTCGGCAAATGAAAGCAATAAAAATCCAGTGAAAAACTTCCGATCGATCCTTTTCGCAGCAGACTAAATTTTGTTTTAATGGTGAACGCATTAAAATTGGTTACCGTTTAAGTGTAGGTTAATAAACTTTTCAGCTGGACAAAACAATGCAGAAATTACCTTCGTAATATTCCTGTTATTTTGGCCGATGAAAGTAATGATTCGTCTCCAAGATAATACAGTTAACAATTACTAATTCTACTGCATTTTATTACTACATTTAACTGCGAAATTTGTCTTTTTCATTGCATCTCCATTGAAATATTCCTGCCGGAGACAATTGAAAACCTTAGATTTATATATTAGCAAAACAATGCGTCGGCTCAGCTCTGCTTATTGGATCAGCTCTGCTTATTGTGTCTTGTCCCTGTTGATAAGATGTAAGATGTTGACATTGGAAAAATGATGTGTGTGATTATGTGTGTGATGTATTTGCTGTAAATTACAGCCTGCAATGCATAAAATGCACCCGTACCGCTGCAGCTGTAAGCTCATACGGAGTTTCATCGGTCTTCGTAATAAGTAATGATGATATTAATATGTTTTGCGCTTATCAAAGAATGTTAACTAATATGCTGAATAATCTGTACACAAGCTTGGTGGGGACATATATGAAAAACTCCTATTTGTTTTGCGATCGCAATTGCCGACCACTATAGGTCATCAATTTTATGATTCATGATTGATTGTATTGACCTTGTTTGGATGGAATTTTTTGCGGTGAATTTGGATAGTGAGGAGATAGCTAGTGAAAACTATGACCACATGAACGTAAGCTTTGCCGCTTGGTGATTTTATGCGGTATTCATGTTAGATGCAACATTGCATAAATTTGTGTCCGTATATTGGCAATTTTTTGAACCTGACTCCCAATATAGAATGAACGAAAAAAGGAAAACTTGCACTTGAGTTAGCAGAGCATAACATTTTGTGAAAAGTGCATGGTGGGTTACGTAAATGTTGAAATGCATGTAAATTAAATTTTACGGTTATCTGCGAAAGGGATGCGTGTAAAAAATTTTGGAAGGACATTTGTTGTTTTTGTTAATGTGATTGTGTTGACGGCCGACAAATGAGACACAAAAATAGTGTCGACTCATCATTGGGTGGTGTATTTAAATAAACATCTTGTTAAACACAAACATGCATGATAATGATTCCGTGCATCTGTCCTTGACTAATTACTTTCACTGAAGTTTCAGACTCGCCAAATGATGATGTTGTCAGTATGGGTGATATAGTATGCTTTGAGCAACTTGTGTTATGTTAACAGCATCTCGGCAGAAAAATTGGTCATTTTGTTGGCTATATATTTTTATGTCAATCGTCTTGTTAAGTTTATTGAGTATCAAGGCAAATTTATTGATTATTACATGGTTATTTTATTTTATGAAGCACTCGATTCCATACAAGAAATTATTTTTTTGTATGACTGTATGTGTAACATTTAATATTTGTTACGACATTTGAAACAAAAACTTTATTGCAATAAAACTGGCACTGGTTGCGTGAAGCATGAAATATTCTCGTTAGCTTGAATCGTTTCCGGTGTGAAAATTTGTTTTTATGAAGGCAGTACCACGTTCTTCTAATTTGAAAGTTGAAATGCATCAATATGAATGTGAGCACGCATGTACGTATTTATTTTAAATTGGCCGCATGGATTTGGGTTGAAATGACAACTGTTGAATTTTTAGTCTCCCTCGGTGATGGCTGAGAGGATGCCACAATATACTGCATATTGAATTGGCGACTTGGTTTTAGCAGGACTAATGTATGCCATAATACAAATTCGGTTATTAATTAAACTTCACACAATTGAATTATGTTGCTCATTATAACACTCGCGACGTCAAAACTTGTATAATCAACCCTCTTGCAAGCCATTCTGCCGCCAGATCAAAATTGTCAGCGGTGGCTTTGGAGTTTTGTGCTGATCAGAAATAATTTCCCACTACGGCGCAATACCAAATTAAAGCAAATCGCTGTGTGTGATACGGCCGATCCAACACATCGATAACAACAGAGAGACGCATTGTTTGCAACAATGTGAACTTGCCCTATCCGCTGCATTTGGTGAGAAGTACTCGTTATTCGGCAAGTGGCACAATGGCAATAGCCATTTTTCAAGTGACAAAACACAGAAGACGCTAGTGCTTTGCTTGATCTACGTCTCTTTGAGTGAATCAAATAGACTGCCACGTGCTGTATGTTGATTTTCTCTTCGATAAATATTTACTACCCCACAGCAGCTCCATACCATATTCCACTTTGCAGCAGTTTCGTTTAGTTTATATCTTAGGGAATAAGGACAGCGCACGTGGGCGAGAGCCGTTTCAAAATATTTCGTTTGACATTCGACAGATATTTTATTGTGGGAAATTTGTATATTGCAGGCAACATATCTTATGTTGTTTGAAATTCCCCTTAAAAGAGGATGAAATCAGAAATGCAATTAATTTCCTTGTGCTTTCTGAGCATTTACGAAACAATTTGGGTATCGCAATACTAATTGAAACAATCGCAGTACGAAACAATTGAATGCAATGTATATTTTAAAGTAAATCTTGTTCACAGTTGGTTAAATATATATGGTTTGATTCATTGCTGGGGACACATATGAAAGGGGGCAGCACTCCGCGCAAGTAAAAGTAGTAATGATTCAATACGAAACTTTACGCAATGGTGAACTTTACCCACGGTAAATTTTGAAATAATAAATAAATGGCGTTACCCGTCAACATGAAATATTCCACCAACACAAGAACACGAATTAACCTCAGCGGTACTGTTTCTATTTTCAATGCCCAAATTTTATTATCGGTCCGCATGGAAGTACCAAATCTACCAAACCATATTTAGGTGCCAAAATGTTCATCTTCATTGCATGTCCGTTGAGAAATTGTTGCCGTTGACGAGTGGAAATCCATAACTTCTCAAAAAAGGAAAGGAGAAGTTTTAGAAATTAAATGGATGACTTTTTTGTTGGTTGGTAAACAAAATTGATTTCGTTTCTGTGAACCCAACCCATCGCAAATATTAAATAGTGTTACAATCATAGCACCTGCGGCACTACAACCAAAAACCTCAAAAATAACCTGCTGGCAAATTATTCTTCAGCTAACCTAAAATCGCCATTAGCGACGTCGAGATCTGCTAACATTTTGTCACCAATTTCTGTTGTGCTTATATGAGACAGTTGCTCTCTGGTCTAGTAACCATTAGAGACAAATCTCTGCGGGTGGTCCGGCTGCTTAATCCAAGCATTGACAACAAAGAAGAGGCACACATTGTTTTCAACAATGTGAACTTGCGCTGTTCGTCGAATTTGGTGAGAAAATCGTTATCCGTTATGGTGGCATGTAGAGAGTGACCAATTTTCCATGTGACAAAATACCTACCAGGATGATGCTTCGCTGCATCTCAGTACCGTTGACAGCCACGTGCTTTTTATTAATTTCCTCATCATTAAATATTTACTACTAGCCAACACAAGCCCCACACGATATTGCATTTTGTAAAGATTGCGTTTAGAGCTTATAATTTAAATAGACAGGAGGGAGGACACGCGACCGGGATCAATAACAAAATACTTTTCACGACATTTGTGCTTCCGCGCCAACCCTTGATTTATTTAAAAACGTTGCACTGCAATTAACAGATGTGTTGTTTGAAATTTCACATACATAATGGCAGAAGGAAGCAGAAATCACATTGATTTCTTTGTGTTTGTTAAGGCATTTATGGAAGAAGTTGAGAATCCCTTAATAAAAGCAAGTTGCTTTAAGCAACACATTTCACTTAAGTGTAATGCGAATTTGAAAGTTAATCTCAATCACATTGTGATTGGTGCAGGTGGTTTGATTCATTCCTGGAGCCGTTACAGTATAGGACAATGAAATTTGTAAATTTTATTATGGGGGATTCAGCCAGTTAAAATTAACGGCAACCTTCAACATTCCCAATTAAGATTACAAACTTTGGCACTGACTTCAAGAAACAAGAGTCCTCAAACTTAAAATAACACATTATTCTCAACGCATAACCTAGTTTATATTACTGCGATTTTGAGTGGGTAAATTTATAATTCGTCTCCAGGGTAACACAACACGCATTTGAAATTCTTTTAACACCTCAATTGAACCTCAACCTAGTCAGGAAAAAGTTAACGCAGTTGCCAAATGCAAATGCATGTTATTTCACTGTATTTTAAATAATCATTGAATGAATAATCAAATATCAGATATGACCTTAAGAGTTTTTCGTTGCGCAAAAAGGGAAATCGCCCATTCTACAAGCATTCGATGGCAACAATGGCAAACATTTTATATGTAGTGTATGGTTGGTTACGCAAGGAAATTACTCAAAGAGTTGAAATGCATGTAATTTAAATTTCACGTCAATCGGATGCGGATTGTGTACAAAATTCGGAAGGACATTTGTTGTTTTTGTTAATGTGATGTGCTGACGACCGACAAATGAGACACAAAAATAATGCCGACTCACGATAGCGCTGATGTATCCAAACTATCCAAACTTTAATGCAAATCTTGCAATGTGGTAGATGTAGGCGGTTGATTCATTATAGGAAACAAAGATGAAAAGGTATGGTTTCGCGGGCACGTAAAGTGAAAGGAGTAATAATTTATTGAGAAAAAATTCTCAGGGATCCTTTGTGAAATGAATCAATTTTGTTTAAAATTACTCTTACACAGAAAGGCAGTCTTTTATGATCTGACTGACATGTTTGTAATTTTGAATGGAAAAATCACAAAATCGTCAGCAAGATAACAAAATAAAAATTACAAAACTTACCGTATTCATGGCACAATTTCTGTTACGTTGGAAATGTTTGGGATGATTTCCGACGGAGAGGCAATGACAAGTGAAACGTACGACCACATAAATATTAGCATTCTAATACGGTATAAATTTTGGTTTGCAAATGCATTTCATATTGCACACAAGATTGCATAAAAATATCTGCGCCTGTGGATAATGCTTTCCACCTAACTCCCAATATTCAATGAATGAGTAAATTCGATGAGGAACCCTGTGGTTGAAGTCAGTCGAGGAAAGTGTGCGTGGATAATGCATGCTCGGTTGTTCGCTGTCATACATAAAAAAATCGACCAAATTTTGTTGCTGCTGCTGTTAAAAGATATTCGGATTTGTATCGCTCTTTCTAGAAAATAATCAATGATGATTAACAGTTTGTAATTATTCATAAATGCTAACTAGTGTTTTATATATTCTGTATGCGCACATGGTGGGGAATATTATAAACCTGATGTTTGTGTGCTAAATACAATAATGCCGACCATTATTGGACATCATGTATCATGATTCATGATGACAATGGCCTTGTTTTGTTGGAAATGTTTGGGGTGATTCAAACAGAGGAAAAGGTAAGTTAAAAGTATGATGCATGTAAGAATTTGAGGACATTTGTTGTATTTGCTAATGATTGTGTTGACGACCGACAAATGGGACAAAAAAATTGCTGACTCAAAATTCGGTTCTCGTATGTACTCAAATATACTATTATACATAAACTTGGATTACAGTCGCAGTGATTCCATTCATCTGTCCTGTGCTAATTTCTCTCACTCAAATTTCAGAATCATTTTGTCTTGCGTGAAACGTTGTTTCCCCGTTAGCTTGAATGGTTTCCGTTGTGAACATTTGATCCTATTATTGCGGTCTTAAGTTTTCTAGCTATTGTGAAAGTTGACATGCATGCACGCATTGTTTGCTTTTTAAGATTTGATTGAAATGAAGAATGCGCTGGCTTTTTAATCGTGGTGCGATGAGGGGCTAGTAACTTCCCAAAAATATTCGATAATAAATGAGTGACTTCTCGGTTGGATAAATTTATGTATGTTATCAACACTAACTTAGTTTCAGTGAAACCTAACCATTAAAGCAATTACGTCACTACCATGGAAGCTTTGAATTTTCTGACCTTCCGTCCAATAGTTTACAGCCAACAGAAAATCGCCAACAAAGGCGTCGAGACTTGGTAACATTTGTCATTGTTTGGTAATAAAAAAGAGCCACATTGTTTTCAACACTGTCAGCAGGCAATGTCCACCGAATTTGGTGAGAAACACTAGTTGTCCGTTATGGTGGCATTGAGGCAATGACCAATTTTCAATGTGACAAAATACCTAAGAATATGGCGCTTGTCTGGATCGCCGTCCATTTGACAGCCACGTGTTTTTTGTTGATTTTTACTTCATTAAATATTGACTCACGCCCCAGACGATATTCCATGGCTGTGTTTAGAATTTATAATTGAATGAGACTGGAGGGATCGAACGCGACAAGGAGATGTTACAAAGCATTTGTCCTTCTTCTCTCCCTCTTGTTTTATTTTAAACTGGTGCTCTGGAATCAACTGATGTGTTGTTTGAGATTTCACATAATGGATGATGGAAGCAGAAATAAGGTTGATTTCTTTGTTTGTTAAGGCAGTTATGGTACAAGTTGGGAATCACATAATAAAAGAAACACTTTTCAATTAAATTGTAATGCGAATTTTCTTAGATTTGAAAGTTAATCTCATTCACTATCTGGATGATGTATGCTCTTTGATTCACTCCTGAAGCCGTTACAGTTATGGCAAGGATATTTTACGGTGAATACGGCAAGTTAAAATTAACTGAATCAATTGCCATTAAAAAGTGCATCCCTTAGCAATATTTTCATAAAACAATAAGTTTTTAAAACAATACTTTAACTTCAACAAGTTACCTGATTTATTCTAGTGCAATTTGGAGTGTGGATAAATTTAGAGATTGTCTCCAGGATAACACAATTTCAAATTCTTTTAACACCACCTCAATGGAGCCTGATCTGTGTGGAAATCATTTAACAAGTTAAATTAACCACGACACTTGCCATTAAGAACAATATAACCTATAAAGTTGTTTAAATTACCTAACTTTCAATTGTTAGAGTTTTAGTGGGTAAATTAAAAATTTGTCTTCAAGATGACACAGTTGTTAAATGCAAATGCATGTTGTTTCTGAGGTGGTATTTCCAGGATCGGAAAGGTGACGTCAACTTTTTGGGGAAAATTTGTTCTGAGTTAATGGGAAAATAGAACCAGTTGAAATACAATTATTCTCAAAATTTCAGTCCTGTAGTGTGCATATTTTAGAAAATATCGACATTTGTGTTGCATAAAAAACAAGAGAAAGTTTGCAAGTTATGGAGGTCACAGCCGGTCAAATATGGAATGCTGGGCCACACGTGTTGTAGCTGTCATAATCTCCTATGTATTTTCATTGGTATTCATAATAAGTAATTCTGATAAATATACATAGGTGATTATGAATAAATGTTAAATATTGTGTTCAACATTCTTCAAACACACTCGGAGGGGGATTTAATAAAATAATTCGAACGCCATTTGTGATTTTTTGCCCTCTCTGTTGGTATGTGAAAACTGTGCTCTATAATCAATTAATTTGGTGTTCGAAACTTCCTAATTTGGACAGCTGTGTGGGCGCTTTCAGCTGAAATGGGCATTAATTTATTGACAAAAATTTCTCACGAATTCTTTGCGAACGGAAAAATTTCTCACTAAAATTAATCACAGAGAGACAGAGAGGACGCACGTTGACCTGATTGATGTTATTTCAATTTTGAATGGGAAAATTATAAATTTGTCGGCAAGATAACACAGTAAAAATTCCAAAGCTTACTGTATCCATGGCTTAGTTTTGTTATGTTGGGAATGTTTGGGTGACTTGTGACGGGGAGGAAATGGCAAGTGAAAACCACGACCACATTATTGAAAGTAAAAATAATTCATTCTAGGTTAAGAATGCAAAATATCCATTTTAGCCTCTAAGCTCAAGGAGCATTCATTAGTTAAAAATGTAGCATGAAATTCAATATAATAATATTCAATAGCGAGTGAATCGCTCTGCAATTTCATACATTTGTCATTTATCAAATATTCGTGTAGTTTGCACATTCCATCTGAATGGCCTAATCTACTTCAATTTACCTATAGAATCATTTCCTTTGTTAAGCTTACGTATTATTAATATCAATACATTTATATTATATTTATGCCATCGCATCCGGACGAAATTGTCTCTACCTAATTATTTATACATACTATTAAGATACATAATGTAAACACTTTTATGAATCATGATAATGATGGAGATGAATTTGATTTCTGTTGGTATGATTAAAAATTACTTCTCTCTCAACCGTTATTGAAACTACACTCATTTTATTCCACTGCGAATGAATTTAATATACCTACTCTGATAAGTGTATTTCACAACACACATGAATGTTAGTTTTCGTTGCTCAAGTACAAATGTTATATTGTAGATGCAATTCATATTGAACGCACAATTGTATAAAAATATCTGCTTCATTTGGCACTGTTGTGTACCTGACTCCTAATATTCAATAAATGAATAGGATGAGGAAGCTTTGTGATTTGAGTCAGTAGAGAAGAAAATCACATGAATAAACCATGACCGGTTGCGTGAAGGGTGCAAATGCGTGTAATTTAAATTTCACATCTATCTGAACTGTGTGCGTGTACAAAATTAGCAGATGGGATGACATTGGTTGTTATTGTTAATGTGATAGTATTGTCGACGGACAAATCAGAAAACATTACCCTGACTAAAATTTGAGTTACTACAAGCAAAACATAGTCTTAAGAATATATATTTCAAGCAACTTATGATTCTGAGCACCTGTCCTTAGCTAATTTTTTCACTGCTAACGGGAAGGTTGCGATGTACATTAAAGATAATAAATATCAACATCTCGGATTTTTTATTTTATTTACTTCTGATGAACTGGGTTGAAATGAAAAATGTGCTGGCGCTGCTAATCGGCCTGCCATGAACTATGAAGAGAAAGTGGAAAATGGTAATCATACAAACTTGGTTTCCACAAAATTTTCGCACAATAATTATTTCTAATAACACCACCTGCGGGCACAAGCATTGTCACACCTTCTGAGTATTTATTATGTTGTCGGCTTAATATTGTCAATTAGTGGCGTTGAAATCTGCTATCTCTTTATCATATACAATTTTTTCATGATTGTTGATATATTTCCCACTGACTTAATTGCAATTTGAATCATGTAGCTGTGGGTGGTACGGCCGCCGATCCAACATATCGATAACGAAGAAGAGGCACTATTCTTTAGAACTAGGCATGCGCTGTCCAAAGGCTTTGATGAGAAATACGCTGTTCGTTATGGTGGTGTAAATTCAATGACCAATTTTCCAAGTGACAAAACAGAAGAGGATGAATCATCGCTACATGTCAGTCCATTTGACGGCCACGCGCTGCTTGTTGATTTTCTGTTCATTAAATGTTTACCAGCTTACACCAACAGCAGCCCCACATGGCTATTCCATTTTGTATAAGGTTAGTCCAGTTTATGATTTAAAAGGGTTAGGAGAGAGAGAGCACGCGACCAGTAGCAGTTACTAAATATTTCGCATGGCATTTTGCGTTCATCGCTGTGTGGTTTAATATGTGAAACCGATACACTGAAATCAACTGCTGTGCTGTTTGAAGTTTCCCATAATATGCGCATCACTTTGTGAAAGCAACATATTTCAATTGAATGTAATATAAACCTGACAGTTCACATTATTCGCATTGTGATTGGTAGTTTGATTCATTGCTGTGTAGAAACATAAAGGAGGACAACACTGCACAAGAAACTAATGACTCATGCATGGTATTATATTTTCTTAAAAATGACCTTGTTCTAACAATTGTGATTTTGAGTGGAAAATATTCAAATTTGTCTCCCAAATAACACAGTAAACGTATAAAAATTCTAATTCAACTTCAACTGGGCCTCCACAAAATTGTGATTGTTGCAAAATCATTCAGTTATAAGAAGTTGCTGAATGCAATTGAATGTAATTTCACTTTATGTTACATAATTTTGCAATGGCGAAGCAAATTTGAGATTTGACGTTGATAGTTTCCCGTTCCAAAAATACTAACAAGAGAATCGCTCTTGTTGGAAACATCCGATGGATCATCCATACAATATTATAAATCACTTGACAATTTGGGTGCTAAAAATAAATAAGCCAATACCCTTAATATGACAAGCTGTATCCATTGCATTGTTCATTGTCTAAAACAATGGAACTGTAAGGAAGGATCCTACAGAAATACAGTAGCCAGTATTGTCACATGAATTTAGGCTGACATGATGCGCTTGTTGTACTCGCTTTTATGCATAAAATGGGGCACACGTCTTGCCTCCGTTATAGGCTCCTTCGGATTTTTATCCGTAATAAAAATAGGGTTTGCAGATAAATATTTGTTATTATGCACAAATTCTAGCTAGTGTTTTATATATTCTGTATGAACACGTGGTGTGGAATATTAGAAAGTTGGAAATGTTTTTGTTTTATATACGAAAATGCCGACAATGATTCGGCATCATACGTCATGATTCATGATGATAATGATTTTCGTTTGATGAAACTTTTCAAAGAACGACTTAAAACTACATGACATGAAACAACGATATCAACACATCACAGATCTGTTCAACTATAGATACGTCGTGCTGGTAAGTTTATTGGTGGCGACGTCTCGAATATTACAATTCAGTATTGATGAAGTATTTGATTTGCTGCACGAAAGTTGATAGATGGTCTGATTCATTAAGGTGAACAAAGATGCAAGATGACATCACTGCACACTACGAAAATGACTCAATCACGAAAATTTCAGAAGGCTACTTTTCGAAGAGTAATGCTTTTTCTTATGATGAGCAGCTAGTAATATGTACGACCATTTCTCCTTTAGCTAATGTCTTCACCGAAGTTTAAGGCGCATTTGTTTTAGCCTGTCATATCATTATCATCTTTGTTCATAGTAATGAAATTGTGGTGGCTTTTTAATTCGGGTGCGCGGACGGGAGTGGTGTGAACGCAGTGTACATCTTCTACTTAAAATTTCCCATGAAAAGGTCGCACTTGTACAAGATCGATAAAATAAGACACCAACGAGGAAAAAAGAATTTTCTTTATATCAGTAAAACGTGCAAGCAGTGACATGTTTTTGTTCTTTGATGGAAAACTCAACACCAGACAAATCATCCGTGAAACGTTGATGAACGTTTCTCCGTACTAAAACAAGTGATGATTTCATGAAAGAAGTCTTCACTGAATGTTAGAATTATTATCTAAAGCATGCAATCAAGTACTACCGAAGCTAACGGCTATCGAGCAATCTTTTGGCTAGAGACGCTGCGAACAAGTCAAGATTCAAAATAATGACGTCAAGATTGAAATTTTAGTAAAGGAGGTAATGCAAAGATCAAGTAAAGTCAGTGAACGTTTTGGTGACTGAACAAAGTATAATTTCATGGACAAGAGAATAAGAGAAGCAAGGAAATTGTTCCGTCTTAAAAGGTACATGCAGACCATGCTACTATCTCCTTCTTATGCCCCTCAATACCCTTTATGAGACAAGCTGTTGCCATTGTTAACTGTCACAAAACAATGACATATTAATGTAGAATCCTACCATACTCCAATGGTTAGAATAGACACATATACATACTTAAGTTGACGAGGCGTGTTTGTTGTATTCACTTTCACTCATAGAATGGCCCACACGTGTTGCTACTGTCACAATCTCCCATTCATTTCTATCGGACATCATAAAAAGTAATGTTGATGAATATATATATGCGTATCGTATTGTTGCATATGCAATATTTACCAGCTTGCATCAGCACCAGCCACACACGAAACCGATACCCAATTTTGCTTTATTAAATTCCGCGTCAAAAATTTAAAATAGACTGGGGGAAGCGTTCATGAACTTAGCAATTACAAAATATGTCCCGCGAGGGTTTTGATTCAAACTTTCGTTTTTATTACGTGAAACTGGTAACCTGCAATCAACTGACGTGTTGTTTGAAATATTACATATTAGGAGTCTTCACGGTTACCAAAAATAAGCTATTTTTTCTTTAAAGTGGCTGAAATTTGAAGAAAAACTTAGCTTCTCTATGAAGGCTAAAAATTTGAGACAAGTTTCACACAAATAAGCGCTTATTTTTAATAACCGTGCAGACTCCTATTATATCCATTAAAACCACCTTATATTTTTAGGGGAAAAAACAAGATTCTTTAACAATATTCCAACTCTAACTTTACAACTTCTACCAATATTCATAATTGAATTTGAGCATGGGCACCCTGATCACCTACTGATAGCATTACAGTTTCTGAGCGAATACATTTATAATTCGTCTCCAAAGTAATACAACCTTAATTGAACCTCAACACTGCTGGAACAATCATTGAGTTAGCGCAATTGTGAAATGCATATTATTTCAATTTATGTCAAACAATCTTCCAATGAATAGTCCGAGTTGACCTTGAGAGTTTTCCGTTACACGAATAGAAGAGGTTGCTCTCAAGCAAGAGGTTATTCCGAACACTCAAGCAAGAGGTTATTCCGAACACTCAAGCAAGAGGTTATTCCGAACACTCAAGTCGAACTAATGGAATGGACCAGCCTTTCTTTAATTTAAACTCATTAACTATGCAAAATAAATAAATCCGTCCATACACTTTATATGACACAGTTTCCGTTCTACTTGTAAATTGTGTTGAATATTCTGGGATTATATTTTAAAGATCCTATTTTAATTTTGTATACGGAAATGCGACCATTATTGTATATCATTCGTCATGTTTAGTTGTTTGGTGAGTATAATACGTATTTGTCGGCAAGATGCGTTGGATGCACCTCAATGATAGTGCATCTTTTTAATTCAGCTAGCTAATTAATCTAGCGAATGTCTTTCAATCAAGCTTCAGACTAGTTTCAAACTGTCACACCATCCTTGGTGATTTAGTCATAAACTACACAGATGAGAAGCGCAATTTAAATACAACTATCCAATAACACAATAAATATATATATAGTATAGTGTCAATGAATCGTCATGATGTATTTATTGGTGACGGCGCCTATTGTAATAAAATAATTCAGAAGTTTATAAGACAAAGAAAAGCTTGAACTAAATTTCCAATCCTGTACTTACGTAGGGATTATCAGAAGTAATGCATCAACTTTGATGGTACATATCTCAATGGCGATTTGTCCAATTACACTCAACTGCATATCATTAGATAGCCGGAGAGCAGAGCATTCGAACGATATATAACTCTCCGCATTATGCACATAAGGCTTAGAGAAAAGGCTGGGAATATCGCGCATTGTATTTTTCTCTAGCCAAAATATTCCTGCATCACAGGGTTTGCTAAATCTTTTGACATGAGATTCTGTTAACTTAAACTGAAATGAGGATAAAAAAGATGATGCGGATCCATTGCCATAAACATAGCTAGCAACTCTTGCGTGTCAGATGTTAGGTAGTGGTCCCTCTCCGCTGGAAAACATGACAAAACCGCGGCTACTTCTAAATAAACTGCACTAAAATTGAGGTCGCGGATTACGATGGGTGTATTTGTGACAAGATGACAGTTTCGATGGTGCAGTTTTTCCTCAAGGGTTCTTCATTGACCGGGAAAGCAAAATTTTATGCTTAGGAAAAGCTGGAAGTGGCCTACATCATAACCCACGGCCAAGACAATTGAAGTGTCGAAAATTGATGTTTCGAAAAAATACTGCGTGCCAAACTTCGAAAGTCGTCACGGACCAGGTACACCACATCGGTTTATCCAACTGTACCACTCTCTTTATAAACCCCAGCTTGCCCAATATCACTAATATTTGTTCTCCGAATTGAAATCTCATATGCGTGAGAGGTAGTTAAAGTCAAACTTACAAATGAAAAATGTGACACTTCATGGCTCGAACTCTAAGACCCGGCATTTCGTGTATGAGGCATCATGGTTCTTGAGGTAGGGTGGAAAAAGCTTGTAAGCGTCATGAGAAAGTATATACAAAACGTTGGTTGAATATGCTAAATAGTTTTGAATCTAGTGCAAAATGAAATTGATGCACTACTTCTGATAATCCCTTCGTATCTGTAGTTTGACTGCGTATTTGTGTGATTTATGAAATTTACGCGACAATTGTTTCCAAGCAAAATTGGCTGCAATAATAACTTGAAATTGATTGCGTGCGATGTTTTCTCTATTTTCTCGACTATGTTAATCGTTTTCGGCGTAAAAATTTGGGTTTCTCAATTTAATATTACGTTTCTCCTGTTAATGTGAAGGCTGAGGTTCATTTGATGCCAGCACGCGGAACTTTATCAATCCATATGCACCTATAGTAGCATAATTTTGCAGGAGGTTACCGCTTTTGACACCATGAAAGCAGCCAACGCAGCAGCAGCAACCACCATGATTTAATTATGAAAGCAAATCATTCACTATTTAAAGATTTTGGTGTAATTGTTACCTCTGTCGGTGGAAACTGTTCCATGCACCAATGCAACATATTTCTGTTTACCGCATGTCACTTTTAATATCTAACAGTTGAATCAAGCTGTCATCCCACCAACCATACGTGAAAATGTCACCTGACTCATGCAGTTACTGTTATAATCAAGTTTGGTCTTTCGTGAATTAGGCCAAGATAGGCCACATGATAATTTGCAATAATTCAAATATTTGTATATTGTCCCGACCACGTTTTTTACTTGATTAGCATGAGTTTTGCACCGCCGGCGGCCGGCGTTGCACTGTCAGAAGCAAATCACTGCGCGAGGTTCAGCTGGTGATCCAGCATATTGAAGAAAAAGACAATTGTTTTGTGAATGTCAACATGTTCACTTCAAATTTGAATTGGGGCAGGAGGATTCGCATGATGATAGGAGCCATTACAAAATATTTGCACTATAGTTCTGCTTGAACACACCAGATTACAAGAATTCGGAATACCTTCTTGGTATTACCGCTACTTTACGCTGGTAAACTTACTAATCGTCTCCAAGACAATGCAATGAATAAAATAAACAATTCTTTCCAATCTAACCACATAATATGGTTGCAATTTCGTTGAGTTAAAGCAGTTGCTTAAGGCCAATACATGTTATTTCGCATTATTTTAAATAGTACTTCTCCAACGGTGAACTCCATGTTGAGATTTTGATTTGACCTACAGAGGTTCCACTACTGGCAGGAAGGAGAAAGTCGCTCAAGCTGGAAATATTCAATGTGCCGTCTTTAGATTAATTTTAATCCATAAACAATTTTAATGCTCAAAAAACCAGCTCAGTTCAATAACCTTTTGTGTTAAATGCTGTTGCCATTGCATTGTCATTTGTCAGAAAACCATGCTAGTGCATGGTAGAATCCTACCGTAAAACCCGATTAAATGTGGGGAATTTCTAGAACTCTACCATTTATCTTGTGACTGCATGTTTAATGTATATTATTTTGTATGATAATTGAATCCAAAACGATTTAGTTGAAATAAAAAAGATATTGATTGCGTGAATCATGATGTTTTCTTGTTGGTTTTAATCGTTTTAGTGTGAAAATTTGGCTTCAGGAATGCAGTACTTCTTTTGCTATCTCATGTGATGGGTGAGATGCATTAAGATGAGTGTATCTACAAAATGAACGCAAATTGCAAGTCTAGCAAGTTTAGAACGTGTAAATATATATTTTTCAACAATTTGAGTGAAGAGATTATTGTCAACTTTTCCATCTCAAACACTGATATATAAGTTTCGAATGTGCTACTTGGTTAAAAATAGTAGATCCTTGTATCACAGAGTACAATAAACGCAAGTTGTTGTGATTGGAAAAGAAAGTTTAAATGCAAATGTCTTCAGCTAATCTAACGCTACGTATTTATTATGTGTGAAAGATATTCTACATACTATGTAATGCAAAGAGTCAACTTTCCTGCAACAACTTCACACAGCCACACATTTACTCCAAACCAAGATGCTAACCTATATGACCTATAAGCTGAAAAGCGGCGGATAAGTCAAACTTGTTCATAGTGGCACCGAGGTGACCGTAATAACATTGCAAAATGGATGTCAAGGAAATCTTTTCTGGGAGAAAGAAAAATTAGCGGTATATTCATATGATTAGTAAACATGTTATTCCATTGATCCAAGTATCAAAACGCCTCCTTTCATTTCATTTTGAATTCATGTTCATGGACGACTCGATTTGAAATTTGACCTTGGGAATTTCGTATTGAACGTAAGAAAAGATAGGGTATTGTGATGGAACCATTCAGGGAGTCACACGGATTTTATTTTTAAAATCTAAACAAATTGTGTGCTCAAAATAAGCAAACCCGTTACAATCATCTCTGACACGTTATTTTGCTTGCATTTTCTTTAACTTTGAGTAGTGCATGGGAGTGTATTTTTATTCAAAGTATATTGGACGCTACATTGGATAACAAGATATGTACAGATTGTTAATGCTTTGCACCTCACTCCGGCACACAATGATTGATTACGTTGAAAAGAGAAAGTGCTTTAAGTCATAAGAAGGCAAACTGACATGGATATTACCTGGTCGGTTACGTCAAAAGTAGAAGTAAATGTAATTTAAATTTTATTCGAAATTTAGGTATCATACGACTGCGCAAATAACAAAAAATTGGAAGTTGGTATTTGACAACGTATTCTGTGTTAATCAGGTTGTACTGACTATTGACAAATGAGACAAAAAATAATGCTGAGCTGAAGCTTAGTTTGCATATGAAAATTCATTGTTATCCTGCAGTTGTTCGGTGCACTTGTCCGTAGCAACTTTGCTTCACTGAACATTGACAAATATATTTATGCTGTATTAAATCGTCATATCAATGTAATCTGGGTGATATAGTCAGCAACTTTCAAAAATTTAATCGAAATCTTGAAAAATGCTGGGAAATTTTTTGATATGAGTACATTGGATATTAACAAATTTCAACAACTTTAGCTGGAGGTCAAAACTGTTTTTTGTTTCTATTGAATGACGGGGAAATATATGTTATTTAAAATATTTGCATCGACATTTGAACGTGTGAACGATATGAACGTAATGGAAACTTGCGTCATGCACAAAGTTTTTCCGTTTCCATCAACCCCCAACTGTTTCCAGTGTGAACATTTTGCGTCAGGAGTACGATCACCTAGGGTGAAATATGCCACCGAGACATCAAACTGACTCATAGTGGCGTCGAAATGGTGCTAATAAAATTACAAAATGGAGTGTCAATGAAAGCGTTTTCAGGCGTTTCAATACCCCCTTTATGTGACTAGTTGCCATTGATGCATTTCACTGTTAATTGACACAAAAGCATGGCGATCCTTGCCATAATCTTTCTGAAATGTAATGGCTAGAGAACACACAAATTTTTGGGAACATGACGTGTGAATAATTCTGTGTCCTGCATGAAACAGGCAACACGTGTTGCACCTGCAGTAGTAGTTACTGCTATAATAAGCTCCTCTGGATTTTTGTAAATTTCTTAATAAGTAATGACTCAATATCCAATTTAGTGGATTAGCATATTTTGATCTTTAGTTGTTCGACTGAAACTGCCATACATTTCATATGTGACATTAATGTGATTGACTGACGATCGACAAATGGAACAACAGTACTGCCGACACTATTTGGTTTCTGTACGTTTCTCTCTCGTTATACAATGCGTATGTTCCTACTACGTTTATCACATTTAAGGATATGTAGAAAAGTGCGTTGTTGGGATTGCATAAAAAGGCTAGAAATACAAACGTTATCGCTTTCCCTGAAGCTGTGTCTCGTCCTTGTTCACATGGATGATCTTTCTGCTCTTTAATGCAGACAATCGAACTCTCCTACAAACTTGAAATTTGCGGATACTCCTTTGCACACACCTATCGGAGAAGCAGTTACCTGTTACGTGATGTGTAACGGAAAGGTTACATTTGGTCACAGTGGCGTTCAAATGATTGTTAAAAATTATAAAAATGAGAAGCAGTGATGATGCACAGGATGATGTGGTGCACAGAGATGATTGTAAGTATTTACACAATCACTTGATTTCACCGTCTAGACTGTTCCTATGATGTATGCAGATGAATGCGAGCGACTTTCAATTTCCTTGCAAATATCAACTTTTTATTGTGTTTTAGTGCTTTGCCATAAATATTGTATCATTCGCAGTAGAAAAAAGTCACAGCGGGCGGTACAGCTGTCGATCCAAGTTATCCATAGCAGAGGCGTAATGTTTGGGGCATGCGTTATCAACCGGAGTTGGTGATAATTACTCGTTAACAGTTCTAATGACATAAAGGAGTGACTAATCTTCCGATTGAAAGAAAACCAAAGAGGATGTTACTTCGCTGCATTTCCGTCCGCTTGACGGTCACGTGCTTCCTGTTGATCTTATCTTCATAAAATATCCGCCAGTTTACAATTTAAATGGGCGACGGCGGCACACTGCGCCTGAACTGGTCCACTGCGATCAAGTAACACAAGCTTGGTTACATACATTAAACACCACGTAATTAATTATATGAACTCTAACAAGGCATCATTTGAAATATTTGCAAAATTGGAATACATATTTCGAGATTGCATGAAAAATGTTTCAACATCCATAATATGATTATTGTTAAAGTAATGCGACAGCGAATGCTATACATGTGGTTAGGTGAGGCAAGTTGATACAGATTCAATTCGTCTACTGTTGCGTGATAATTATGTTGAACCTTTTCTAGGGATGAAAACATTTGCATTGCATTTATTCTCGATATATTCTATTGGCAACCATTTATGTCGTTCAATAGTATTTTAATGTACGTACCTTCGGGAGTTACGGATGACTGCGCTTTAAACAATGAGCGGTATCTTTCCAGACACAGTGAGAAAAGCACATTATTCTTTTCGGCTGTTGTGATAAAGAAGTATTTAGGACATTAAGGAAATATTTCATCTACAAGAAGCAAACTATACAATTTCTACCACATTTGCAGGTCGACCTGAAATCTGTTTCGCACTAGTACAAATTTTGGCTGAAAAAATTGTTATTCGTCGTCAATACAAAACTACGCAATAAACAATTTAAAGTTTCATTGTCATGAAATTACCTACGTCTTAAAAGGAGAAAAGATTGTATACCGTAAATCTTCCCTTTATGGCAGCTGCCATAATTATGCAAAAATAATTTTGACCCCCTGCCAAAATAAGAGACTTGCCGTAATTAGAGAGCTGCCATAATTTCTCAAAATAAATTCTCCCTAGGATTAGTTAACTTTTACTACTAAAATTAATATAATTTTCACTATTGTTTAAAGCTTTGTGAAAATATTGGACAAAATAATGTGGAATTGTACCGGAAATCGGGCAAAATATGCTTTTAGATAATTATAAATTAGTAATATGCACTGAAAGTATTCAATTTAACGCTCCTGGCTTAAGTTTAGACATGTGGCATATGAGTTGTTTTCTATTAAATACATAACAAAAAATTGGGACTGCCATAAATGGAGACCTGCCAAAATTTTGAATTTTGTCCCTTGACCCCCTCCCATAATTAGAGAGCTGCCATAAATAGAGACCTGCCAGAACTAGAAGATTTACGCTATTCACTTAATAAATAAACGTCATGTGACTATATTTTAAAGGAGCAGCCGCCGTTTTGGCTCCTTCGGATTTTTAATGGTCTTCCTAACTAGGTACTTATAGAAATTTATGGTGGTACTTTTAATATTTGTGGTGACATTTGAGACAATAAATTGGTTGTAATAAAACCGTGATACTGGTTGCGTGAAACATGAGGGTTTCTCGTTAGTTTGAATCGTTTCCGGTATTTGATATTATGATTGCAGTATTACCAAGTTTTTGTTACTAATGCGAAATTGAGATGCATTGCGCGCACACAATACTTATTCAACGTCTCGACCACATGTATTTATTTTTAATGATTTGGGTTGGAATGAAAAATGTTGGATTTTTTATACTCGCTGCGATGAGAGGCGAGAGGATTCAAACATATTCTGAATATTGAATTGGCGGCAGACCAATGTATGTGACTAAAACATATTCGGTTCTAACGAAACTTTACACAATTGGATGCTGTTGCTCATAACAACCCTTTCAATATCAGAATTTGATTATGAACCTTTGTTAAGGCCATTTTGCTTCCGACATCAACTTGTCAACAGTGGCGTCCAGGTTGACAACACTAGTTTTCCAGGCGGTGCTTCGATGGGTACCTATTCTTTTAACTGTCACGTGCTGTTTGTTAATTTTCCTTGAGTGAAATATTTGCTTGCCTACATAAGCCACGCACGATATTACATTTTGTACCAATTTAGTTTATAAAGTTTATAATATAAAAGAGACTAATTGCAAATCACTGAAGAATCCAACCGTAATAGAACGGATAGAATATACACATATCTATTTTAGTTGACTTGACATGTGTGCTGTACGCGCTTTCATGCATAGAAAGGGGGCATGTGTTGGATTTTTATCTGCATTCATAACAAGTGTTGATGATAAAGATTTGTGATTATGTATAAATGTTGAGTAGCGTACTTCATATTATGAATGTACACTTATTTTTGAGATACTGGAAATGGATTCAGGTTTGCACACAAAAATATTGACCATTGTTGGGAATCATTCATCACGATACATGATGATAATGGCTTTGTAATTTTTTGTTGGAAATATTTGGGGTGAATTCAAACAGAGTACATGGCAAGAGAGACGTATGACCACATGAATATAATTTTTTGCACCTGGCTCATAAAGGTGGTACAGGAGAACAATTTGTGGTTGGTGTAAAGTAGGTTGCGCAAAGAGTTGAAATGCATGTGATTTAAATTTATGGCTATCTGAAGTGGATGCGTGTAAACATTTGCGGAACGACAATTGTTTTTGTTAATGTACTTGTTCTGACGACCGACAAATAAGGCAAACAAAATTGCTGACTCAAAAATAGGTTATCGTATGTTCTCAAATGTCATTTAAATACACTTGAATGGAAGTGACTCTGTTGATCTATTCTTAGCTCACTTATTTTTCTGAAGTTTCAGAATCAAGTTTTATTAAATCTCAACACTTCAATTGTTTGGTTGACTTCTTTGATTATTTGCAATACTTTAATATAATACAATAATTTCCGAAACAGTCAATTAAATATACGGCATTTCGACGGACATACTTCTTTATCGGTTCACTGTGTACATGTAAATGGATGATATTTGTGTTGGATTGAAAAATAATGTGTGAGCAAAACTAATTTAGCTTCCGTGAAACCAAACCGTTATAATTATTTTTGCTAATTACAACGCTTGCACATTACCTCGAAAAATTGCATTAAACAACCTCTGAGCCGCTTATATTACACCCAACCTAAAATTGCAAACAATGGCGTCGAGATCTGCTCTAAATTCTAAAGTCTTTGTTTTCTGGAACAAAAGTATTTCTCCGCCGGCGCAATAGCAGATTGAAACAATTCACAGCTAACGGTAAGACTGCCGATCCAGCATATTGATAACAAAGCTGATGGGCACTATCATCAATATTTCAGCATACGCTGTCTGTCGAATTTGATGAGAAACACTGGGTATCCGACGGATACTATCCGTTATACCAGCTTAAAGAAAATAGCCAATTCTCCAATTGACAAATTATGTCAAACAAAGCACATAAAAGGCTGATGCTTCCATTGAACTACGTCTCTTTGACTTCCACGTGCCTTTTGTTGATTTCGCCCTCATTAAATATTTACTATGCCTCATCAGCTCCACACGAAATTCTATTTTTTGTCAGATTAGCTACGTGATTATAACTTAAAAGGGACTGTTAAAAGCGACGAAATAGAACTGGAGCAATTAAAAAATATTTTGCACGACGCCAACTTAATTTGAGGTTTATATTACAAAGTGTTATTATTATTCGCAATTTATTCAATTCCAGCGGGCTGTACAAGTGCAATATGGACAAATGTAATGAAGTGTTTTTCAAACTTACTATTAAGTTGTTTCTGCTTTCATAAAAGATTTGTCAAGGTACGGCGACAGCAATTAATATGTAGAACTCACCTGTAATTCGGGGGTTTAATGAAATATGGAAGTGATGCACAGTACATTTTTGTCAACCATCTAATACTACTCTAGAAAATAGCACAGTTGTATTTTAACAGAAGGTAAATCCTGATTAACAACCCACGGATCAAACTTGCCTTTATTTGTAACAATACATGCATAACAGTAAACATTTTTAGTTCTGTATAAAGGCATAGTTGCTATTGTGCCGAATATGAATGGGGATAAATCTTTTTCTAAAGTAGGCCGTACAGTCCTCAGTTATGCTGTAGGGAAACCATTTGTCCCTTCTGTTGAATACGACAAAATATAATTTACCAAATGAGCATGGCATAAGAAGAAATTGGGATTCATGGTAATCAAAACAACTTTTGTTTACAGTGTCTATTATTTAATTTCACCAGATCAATAAGCATAACGAACCACCACTTAGCCAGCCCTGTTATCTTGAGGGCGAATAATAAAAAATCGTCGCCAAGGTAATACATTGTGTGTGGTGTGCATAACGCAAAGGTCACGCAGGTGCATAACATTGCAACGCTCGTTGAAAAGGTTTACTGCCGCGGATGAGTACAAAATCCTGAGTACAATATTAACAAATATTGTTTATAAATCGTTGACATTATTGTAAAATTATTGAATTGTTGTTGTAGACGAATATAAAAATAAATTTCATTTTTAATTATAAACATATTTGTTGCAATTAAAATTTCACGGCTATCTGATGGAGGTGAGTGAGTGAGTGTAAAAAATTGGCAGCGGGGATGCCATTTGTTGCTTTTTGTTAATGTATTGATTGTATTGATTAGCGACAAATGAAACAAAAAATAACGCTGACTTACTTCGGGCTAGTGCTACAACCAAACTATATTCTTCAATTCTTGACTTGTAATGATTGCCAACATCTGTCCTTAGTTAATATCTTTGCTTTAGTTTCAGACGAGCCATAGAATATGTTTTAACCTGCCGCACCATTAGCAATTGTTCACATTGGTAGTATCAGCAACGTAAATATTGGTTTGCATCAATAAGTATTGGATAAACGTCAAGATTGCAAGCAGTCTACATTCACAAGCCAAACCTCAAAACAACCATATACACGATACTTGAAGCGGCGAACGTACCTGTATTCAGATAAATCAATCCTATAGATGAGTTTATTCATCACGGCGTCTGGACAATTACAACATTTCAGCATTTATAAAAATATGATTTCCAGCACGAAATTTTCAAATTCATCAGGTGGCTGAATATAATATATATATAATAAATATTTACGCGTCGACATTTAGTACAATATTGATACTTGACAATTGATTACTGTGAAGCACGATGTTTTCTCGTTGGGATTGAAATGGTTTTGCGCTTTCAACGCGTTGAAAACGCAAATTATTATTGTAAGAACAGTTGTAGATGAGAAACCCCGTAATTTGCAATAAAATGGAATCATCAATGCTGACGATGCAAACCGGAAACCATACGACCTTTTGGTTAACAAAGATACGAACGACACAGATATCTAAATAGTGGTAGCAAAATCGATATATATTCATTAGCAGGCATTCGCACTTACGGCAGCAATAAAATGTATAAACGTCAACAAAAATCGAGAAGCAAGTAAAGTCAGTGAATGTCTTGGTTATTGAACGAAATGCAATTTCATGGGTAGGACTCCTGTCAAAGGAGAAGTTGAGAACAGTCCCTTCATAAAAGTTACTCATAGGTCATGATACCATCTCCGTTGTTGCGCTGCATCATCACATCAACTTGGGAACTAATTATTACACTATAATCATAGGTTACAAAAATGCATTTCTACATTTTTATTCTAAACTCCAAGTTTCTTGCCAAAAAATATATATAATAATTTCCAAGTTTGGATTATATAAGACCGTAAGTAATCGTTGATACTAGGATAATGGCTAAAACATAACTTTTGTTATATATATAGGCATCAGCAAAACCTGCATAAATTACTAAGGGTTGATCTAGATTATAAAATCGATTTCGCGCGCTTCTTACGCGCGCAGCACTTCACATATCGCCGTGAAATTTTCAGAGTATATTTACTATCATCTATTCTACGATCGTGCCAAGTTGCAAGTTTCTATCTTTAAAAATACCTCGTAAATTACAACTGGAAGTGGAAGTGTCGATAAAACATTAACGTCCGGAGTACATTATGTGATCAATTGCGAAGGTAAACGACGACATGCTAGGACTCAGGGACTTCAACAACCTAAGTATAGTTACGCTCGCACAAAACGCACTCCATAGGTCATCAGGAAGGTTCGGAATATGGCCACCAAAGAGAATCCCCCATCGCAAAATCAAATGGCGAAACGACTTGGAATATCAAGGCCGATTGTTTAACGTGCTTTGAGTGAAGATTTGGAATTTAAAAAACGTAAGAAAAGTAAATTGCACTGTCGCCCTGTAAATTGTAAGCCCTCCCACATCCAAAACCGGAAGACTAATGCTCTAAAGCTCTACGAACAGCGACTGGTTGGTGATAAATGGGAGTACGTGGTCACGCTTGATGGAGCACTCTTCAGAGTTGACTACTACAAGAGGAAAAGGAAGATTTGTTATGTTAAAAGTGAAGAGCAGATACCTCCAAGGTGGGTATGGGACGGGCTTTGGAAATGTCTAAATGAGGAGTGGGATAAGATTCCGACCGTTCTCGTGGGCAGGGTGTTTGAATCATGGAAGCGGCGATGCAGAGCTGTGGTTAAGGAGCAGGGCTACCACATAGAACGAACAAATCATTCAAAAATAATTTGTCTTTGAAAATTTCGTTAAAATTAAATCGACTTTATAATCTTGATCAACCCTTTGTAACCTATTTAAATTTTTCAATGAAAGTTTAAAACACAGACATAAGATACATAAGAGCTACTTGAATGAACGTTTCTCGGTTAAGAATTCATCGGTTAAAGGTAAGTTTCGTGCCTTCTATGAAACGTAAAACGTACGTCCTTATTATTGCATCAAAAAGTACTGCTATTACTGCCAAGGTTTCCGCTAAATCCGAAAGTACGTTTTTCTAGGTGCTTAAGAATGACGTTTCAATGATTTAATAATACCGAACTCTTAGAAACGCATTTGTAGAAACGTTTACACTGTCTTCAAAGAAATGCTTACACAACTCTTATACAGAACTCTACACAACTGTTGTAAGACATGCCATATGGCGTCGAAATGGTGGTTATAATACAAAGGTTTGTATTTTCTAAGGAGGAGTCGAGGAAAGCGTTACTGAAAAAAAACAAAGTGACCGGTATGCATTTATCATTCCTAAACAAAAAGCCTGAATCCAAGAAGCCCGCATGTCACAACACAATGATTTTTCTTGATGATTTTCGTTTTCGAATTTGAGTAGGTATTAAATTTGATCGTCACCAAGACAACAGTTTCCATCAAAATGGAAGATCGAATCCAATTTTTGATTTATCTAGTGGGTACCTGCATCATAAATAAGGAACGATTTGCTCTCTTTAGAAGCATTGAATATATCGTCATTATTTTTTCATCCCCAAACAATTTGGGGGTCCAAATAAATAAACTGGCAATGACAGAGCAAGGTATTTTCCTTCAGAAGTACAATAGCTTGAATACACCCTTAATGTTACATTGATACCATGTTGTGTGAAGAATTCGATTCCATGCAAAGAAATCGGAAACGTCCCTTGGTATCGAATTCATATGTTTGTGGTAGGTTTAATACATTTTTAGGATACATAGAAACGTGTCTGCATGCAACTGCATAAAAATTACAACGCACAACTTTGGCTTACTCAAAAGCTTTGGCTTTTCCAGATTCATATGAGTGATACTTATACAATTTTTTATTGCAAAAAATCAAGCTATCAAACCATCCAGATATCGTACCAACATTTTTACATTCTGCCATCTAATTACGACAATCATCTAGTGTGAAATATGCTACGATAAGTCAAACTGGCTCATGGTGGCGTTGAAATGGCGGTTTTAAATTTACAAACTGGAGATTCCAGGAAACAGTTTTCGCGAGAAAGCAAAATTTGCGATGTTTTTATGCATTGTATTTTGAATTTTCCTACAACATTCACACTACATGCTGTTGTGCGTACCATTTTGTGTAAAGAGCTCGTCATGAATTGGAAGGTCATTGAAACATGTCATTCATGATTGCAAGATAGTGTGTAAATGGACAATTGCACCTAGTTTAGGTGTATAACATTTAGTAAAACAAAATTGCCATAAACCACTATCAATTCATTTGTTATACACAAAAATTTACTAGATATTGATTTTATAACTTCCTCGGCAAAAAAAACATTCAAGCCTGATCGACTACTTGCGATTTTGAGTGGATGTAATATTTATTCGTCAGCAAAATGTCACATATCTCTTATAATACACACAAATTTAAGGGGACAAGCTGTGTGAAGAACTCGCTCTGATTCATAAAAACGACCATAAGTGATGCTGCTGCTGCCGTTAATGCAGTTATAAATTCATCTCAATCTTCATAATAAGTAATGACGATGTATTTTTTGCTTTTTCATAAATTCTAACTAGTGTGGTGGACAAACTGCATGCGCACTCGGTTTATACCAATAAACCGCGCTTTAGTCAGGAGAGGAGAAAATTTTGTTAAAGGCGAATGATCGGCGGCGTAAAGATTAGAAATGGATGCAATTTAGATTTCACAGTTATCTAACCGATGTGCATGTGACGAGTTTTCAGAAGGTTAGACATTTCTTATTTTTGTTATTGCGATTGACTGAAGACCGAAAAATACAACAAAAACATTTAACAATGCTAACGTTTTCGCTTACCCTAAAAATTCGTCTTGTCAATGTTCAGATGAATGATTTTTCTGCTATTTAATGTAGACGATCAAACTTTCCTCCAAACTTGACATTCGCGGAAAAACACTTCCACCAAGCCATGGAAACACGAGGACTACCTTTTATAAAATATGCAACAGAAACGCCACACTTGGCCACAGTGGCGTGGAAATGGTGGTTTAGGAACTAATAGAGAATCAGGTATTGCGTTTCTTTGAGAAAGCAAAATTTACTTGTTCCTTTTAAATTTGTACTTGAATACATTTCAAGTTTATTGAGCTGGCGCATCTTATGCTAAAATAGTGCAACATTTTATGAAACTCCCAATAATCGGCATGTTGTGTGATTTTTCAAAAGATAATAATAAATCGAAATCCAAAAAAAGAATGCTGGAAACAAAAATTTGACCATGTGAATCATTGTGTTTTCTCTCGTTAGTCCGTATCGTTTTCGGTACGCAAATGAATATTTTATAAAGGCAACACTAAGTTTTTTTTTGCAAATATGACGGGTTGTGAGGTGCACAGATATTATTGTAAGCTTTTATACAATAAATAAATATTCACGTTCTGGACTGTTTCGAAGATATATGCAGTTGAAAGGAAGGAACATTTCTCCATAACAATTCTAATTTCTGTACACCAACATGCTTTCTAGTTCGCGAGTGTATGCATTAAGAAATTACCTACGCTCTCCAGAAAACTGTTGCACGTCCAATTTATAAATAGTGGTATCGAAATGACAGCATTAAACACTACCTGGGTAGTTACCGAATGGATATTTTAAAATTGAAAATAGAGTAAGCATTCTATGGAAACCGGCACAGCCATTACTATGATAAATCAGAAACTTCAGAAATGGTCACTTTCCTCCCCTACATTTCAAATAATGTTTTTTTCCACTTTCCAATTAAAGTCTTACCACCGATAAGTTATCAAAAAACTTAAGACTTCAGAAACATGACCAACAAGAGAATTCTATATCTATACCAAGGTAGATGAATAGTCTTGGTAAGTTTATTGATTACGGCGTCTTGAGTATTACAATTCAATATTTATGAAGTATTTGATTTCCTGCACAAACTTTTCAAAGTCATACTTATTTTTCCGTTAACTCCATCAATGTAATTTTTTACTGCGGCTACATTTGATTATTTGCTGAATTATTACTGACAATATATACTTGGTATTGTTTGTGTGAATCAAGAGGCTTTCTTGTTACCTTCAATCACTTTTGTAATCCGGTGAACGTCTAAATAAAAGCGTCAGCATTGTCATATTAGGAAACAAGCATAGGAACCCTAACCTAAACCAGCTTGTCCGTCGAATTTGGTGAGAAACACTCGTGACCGGTGATGACGATATGAAGGCAATGGCCAATTTTCCAAGGGACAGAACACCGAAGAGTATAGTGCTTCGCTGGATCTCCGTCCCTTTAACTGCCACGTGCATTTTGTTGATTTTTCCTTCATAAAATATTTCTAGTTCACATCAGCCTTACACGATATAACATTTTGTATGCATCCAGTTTATGGTTTACCATTTAAGTGGAGCTGTTATAAACGGCTAAGGCAATCAGGAGGAATTATAAAATGACTTATTCGACGACAACTTAATTAATGTATGTAAGTTAATGTATGTATTAAGTAAGTACCTTTTCTGTTATTTCGGATTTCATAAAAGTGTCAAGTTTCGGCGACAACAATTAACATGTTCAAGTGGCGTCAGCACAAATAGTACAGATAAATAGGTATATGCTCCCCATGAAGCCGTGTTACTCACCTGGAACCTAGAAATTATTCATGATGAAAATGTCTGGCCTTGCAAAGACATGTACAATACAGGTTGAGTGTCACACAATAAAATGATAAAAATAGTACAGTTTTATTTCAACAGAATACAAATCCTACTGAAAGACCCATGAGTGTTACTTACGTCTAAAACAATTTTCCAGTACATGATAGCGAACATTTTGTTGTGCACAGTTAACTGTTAGAATGCCGAAAATGATAATATGGACTCTGAATGGGCGGCAATCTTGTTCTAAAGTAGGCCATTCCGCTGTTGTGTAGGAAAATCGTTTATAGATTTTGTGAAATACTGCGAAGTATCGTTAGTTAAAACCACATGGCAGCAGATAGTAGTAGTTTGGATTCTTTTTAAGCAACCTCATTTTAAAAATATAGAACAACTGAACCCTTAACCACACGATGAAGGCGCAAAGACTATCTCTTACCCACCTTTGCAATTTGAGTTAGTATTATATTAATTCGTCGCCTAGATAATACGCAGGTGTAGAAGGGTTCTTCTTGTTTGTCTATTCAGTGAAACATTACTGTCGCCGATGAGTCCATCATCCTTGTCAACATATTTACAATGCAGTATGACCGTTCTACACGTGAAGTAGGAAAAATTGCTACTGTGGCGGCAGCAAAAATGTATATAGCGTAGCGTGGCGTCAAACCATAAAACTACAGTACACAGGTTGTGAGATGAGTTTATGAGGACCTGACATTGTTTCAAAATTAGTGAGTTGATGTTGTTACCGAATGCAAAAGCACCTTCTTTCAGTTCATTTCTAATTTATATTCAAGGACGAGACAATTTGAAATTTAACCTTTCGTATCGTAAGTAAGATTTAATAGAGTATCTTGATAAAATCATGGAGTCAACCTAATATTTTTGTTATATTTAAACAATTTTTGTGCTCACAGAAAACAAATCAACCCGTCAAAACATTTTTTGTGACGTGTTGTTACGCTTGCAGTTTTAAAAGTCACAAAACCATAGCAGTGCATTGCAGTATAATTTTGAACCGTAGTAGTTACGGAATGTACATGAATTAAACCTGTTGTTCTGTGTTCTGTACTTGCTTTCATGCATAACATTGGCCACACGTTTCGTTATAAGCTCCTCCGCATTTTTATCATTATCATGATAAGTAATGATGGTAAATATTTTTGATTGTGCATAAATGTTAACTAATGCGTTGACTACTTTGGATTCATGCTTGGTGGGTATATTTTGGAAAAAGGATGTTTTTGTTTTCTATCCAAAAATATCTACCATTATTGAGCGTCATTCAGCATATTGATAATGACTTTGTATTCTTTAGTTGGAAGTCTTGGGGTGAATTCAGACGGAGAGGAATTGGCAAGTGAATAGTATATGGCCATATTAATGTAAGTTTAAGTAGCTTCTGCCAGGGTATTTTTATTCATAGTATATGGCTCCTGGTACACTTCATTGAATAAAAAGATGTGTGCAGATTGGGAATGTTCACCTGACCCCCGGTATTCAATTATTGAATACGTTGCGAAGAGAATGCACCTTGAGTCATAAGAAAACAAAACAATATAGATATTGCAAGATCGGTTACATTAAAAGTAGATATGCGAGGACTTAAAATGTCATGGCCATCTTTCGGCTGTACATATAAATAATTTCAGAAGGGAGCTTGAATTTGTTGTTTTTGTTAGTTTGACTGCCTGATGAATTTACTAAAGGATTCCCTTGAATTTTAATGAATTTATCTTTTATGTTCTTTCAATTTCCATCGATGCATTACATGAGACATATTTATTTTTGCAATGGTGAGATAGTTTAATTTTTAACACTACATACATGCTGTTTTTCTGTCCATTGTTTGAAGAGCTCGGCATGAATTTGTGTTTATTTAAATATTGATTACTGTCTTAGATGTTGATAAAATAGTGTGTAAGATGCAAAATATTATGTAGTGTAGAAATCGGTAAAGTTGCCTATCAACAATAAAAACAAATATACCATGAACAACTATTAATTTATTTGTTATACAAAAATATTATACAAGATATTCTTTAACAACTTCGTCGAAAACACAGCGTTAATGATAGACCTACCGGATATTTTAAGGATTTAAGTGGACACAATATTTACTCGTCAGCAAGATATCGCAATTGTATAGCATCTTTTTGAATGCAGATTTGGACGTTAACAGTCCCATTATGAGACGTTAACTTCAAGTCAGTTAGTAAATAACGCCCAAATGTGCAACTTTGGATCCAAAACATATTTTAGTGTCGCACTCAAATAATGCGAGTTTATGCAAATTTCTAATTAATTTTTTGTGATAAATTCAACGAATTATAAAAATCCAAGAAAAATTTGGTTGTAATAAAACCCTGTTATTGATTGCGTTAGGTACGATGTTTTCTCGTAAGAGGTTCAATCGGCTCCTGTGTGAAAACTTGATCCTATTGTTTCAATGCTAACAAATAGTCTTGTTAATTTAACTTACGGTTAGCAAGCATTAAGATGATTGACTACATAACCATAAATATCCTACGTTCAGCTCCAATGTATTTATGCATTATTAGAGAACTTAAATGAAATACAAAACGAGTTGAAAACGCTTCTTAGTCGGGGTAGGCTGACGGACAAGAGAGGGCGTCAAAATATCGAATAACGAATGGCTGGCTTAGCGTTGGCCAGATCATTAATCATCAATATATGTGGGTGCATTAATTTGGTGTATATGAAAATTTAACAGAATAATTATTGATGATGATTGCTACAATTGCGATATCCAAAACTAAAGGATTCTGACCTTCGGTAAATATTTTTGCTGCCGACTTAAATTTTGCAATAATTGTGTCGAAATCTGACATCTAGTTGTCATCGACAAGTGTTTGTTGTGCATATCGGAAATATTTTCCCTCCGGCTTGATAGGTACTTGAAGCATTTCAGTAGTTGCGAGAGATACGGCTGCCGATCCAACATATCGATAATGGCTAAGATGTATAGAGGCGCAACGTTTAAAACTATGTCATCGTGATCTGGCCACCGATTTTGTGAGAAACACAAGCAATCCGCCATGCTGGCATAAATGGAATGATCGCAGTTCAGAAGAATTATGTTTTAGCCTGTCATAGGATTATCATCTACGTTCATAGCAATCCAAATGTCAGGTGGTTTTAGAACAGATTGGCTGGACATGGTAATTACAAGCTTTTTACTTGTCAAATGATAACTCGTAACAAACACTTAAATGTCCAACGTAGGAAACAGGTAGACAACATATCTTGTGGAAAGCAAATCTAACGTCTTGGTTTGTTTACTGATTACGGTATCTCGAGTATTTCAACACTTCAGAATTTTTTAAAAATTGTTTCCTGAACGAAATCTCCAAAGCCGTACTTATTTATCCGTTGATTGCGTCTATGCAATTTATAATATCTCCGTATGCATCGTGATTTGAAGCAGTAACCATTCCTAGTCGAACCGTATTACAACAATTTATAAGCTCCAAGTTACGACGATTATATCTGTGCACGAGAATATCAATATTTGTAGTGAGTATTATGCATTATGGTGTATCGATTATTACAAAACCTCGGTGTCCGTTATGCTAGCATGAAGGCAATGATCTTCCAAAATTTCCAAACACCTAAGAGTATGGTGTTGCGTTTGGATGACTTCCCTGTGACTGCCATGTGTCTTTAGTACATTTTGTCCTCGTTAACTAGTTACTATCCATCATCAGCTCCACAAGATATTCCATTTTGGGCCAGTCAGATTGAATAAGGGTTTATAATTTAAAAGGGACTATTAAAAGCGACGAAATCAAACTGGAGCAGTTAAAAAATATTTCGCACATCGCCAATTTAATTTGTGGTTTAAATTACAAATGTTGATATTATTATTTTCAATTTCAGCCGGCTGTACAAGTGCAATATGGGTATTTTTAAAACTTACTATTAAGTTGTTCCTGCTTTCATAAAAGATTTGTCAAGTTACGACGACAGCAATTAATATGTAGTACTCACCTGGATCTAAGGGGTTGAAGGTATTATGAAGTTGATGCACAATGGGATTTTGTCAATCGGCTAATATTACTCTAGAAAATTGTGCAGTTATAATTTAACAGAATGTAAATCCTGATTAGAAACCCAATGATGTAACTTGCTTCTATTTAAACAATACATGCATAACAGTAAACATTTATAGTTATGAAAAAATAGTTGCTATTGTGCCGAATATGAAATAAATCTTTTCTAAACTCGGCCGTTCAACCCTGAGTTATGGTGAAAGGAAACAGTTTATCCGTTCTGTGGAATGTGAAAAAATATCATTTGCCAAATGAACATGGCGCACGAAGTAGTTTGGATTCATTGTAAATAAAGCAACTTTTGTTTAAAACAGTGAATCCATTTTAACCTTCACCAGAGCAGTAGGCGGAACGGTCAGACATTTTTTCGGTTGGAATATTCGTCTATCGGACTTGAGTTACATTGCAAATATTTCCATGTACATTTTTTTCATTGGTGCAAATTTTTACATTTTCCACTTTGTATAATTGCATGCAACATACCAATGAGATAGAAAGGATCTTTGCGACATGAAAAAGATTATATTATTATCAATCTGAAAGGTATGTCAGTGTACATTTTTTATGTGGAAAGCAGGGTTGCAAAGGTAGATTGTGCCTGTTAAAGTAAACCGAAAATATTACAGGTACTACACCGCATAAGTTCGGTTCAATATTTTACGTGTAAACGGAATATTCACAAGTTAAGTTGCAATATTACCATCGTGTTGCGTTAAACGGCAGGTTTTATTGTGACGAATTGCCATGTTAGCCACTTGGTGGAACAGAATTCATAATTACCAAATATTCGGCCTTAAAATTAGGATTGCCTAAAAATTGCAAGATTATTGTACTATATTGTACGATAATTTGTAAATCGGTCACCCGAGCCGCTATTGAGATACTATTGGTCATTTTATAAGATATAACAAGATGGATTAACTTGTACGAGGGAATTAAATCCTTCGTAACCTTTAGCAGTAGAAATTATTATTTTTATTTATTTAGTGAATTAAACAAACGTTGCGCTTATTCAGAGAAGTACGCGTTGTCAGACATGCATGTAGCGGTAACAAGGCGCATTGCCCCACGATCTGATGAGAAGCAAGTGCCGTTTTGCCGGTTTGTTTTTTACAAAATTCCTCTACATAAAATAAGGCGTGTATCATAATTACATGCTTTATTTTATTTCATACTTACTTACTATCTACAACATGTCCAAATCGAGTGAAAATCAGCGTTTAAACGTAATTTAACATGTAGATTACTAATGTAGTGCTTTTTAACTAAATGTTATACTAATTAAGTTAATTATAATTTAATTTAATTAACAGTTAACATCTAAACCACGTCCAAATCGAGTGAAAATCAGTATTTAAACGTAATTTAACATGTAGATTACTAATGTAGTGCTTTTTAAACTAAATGTTACACTAATTAAGTTAATCTATATACTTAATACAAATTGGATTTTTTGTTTGTGATTCTTAAAACTTTTTAGTTTCAAGTCGTAGAAAGTCGTGTAAGGTATTGTTTTGAAGCTAATACGATAGGGAGATGCAATGAATGTATCACAAGTCGAAACTAAAATCCGTTCACTGCCAATTTTGAGGTCAAAGGTCAAAAACTGAAAATTTCATTTCTTTCGTGCGTCAACTCGAAATATGATGCATCATTAGTGCCCCAATGAAATTACAACGGGCAAGTTGCCACTGATAACCGCGTTAACCGAATTTTAAAACGTTAACGGATTTTGAACAATGCTGCTAAAATTATGGAAGAAACGGTTTGTACATTTACTCTTTTTTGCATTGCACTGAAAATTGGTTCGCAGGTAGATTTTGATGCGTAGAATCAGCATCTGCCATTTCCATCAATTAGCATTGTTTGTGGCGCCCTCTGGAAGATAAAAGAGCGAGAAATTTTTGATGTCAGAATTAAATAAAAAATAGGTCGTTGGTACAATTAGGCACGTTCAATAACATGATGAAACCCGTTTTCAAACACACTGATCGTGACGCACCCAAAAATTAAAAAAAGGCGGGAAATATTTTTTTCATTCTAATTGGCGAAAAATTGACAGCTGTTGCTATCCAGCACGCTGATTAACATAGTGAAAAAATTAGCAACAATTTTTCTTTGCAATTCCGCGTGTGAGTTTATATTTTATTGACGTTTTTCCTTACAATACATTTATCGCATGGTGCCCTAAATATGTCAGTAGATGTATGTATATTTACTTTACATGTACATTAACAGAATAGGCGTTCACGCTCTCTAAATCTATACCAACGTCCCTATTTAGGGACAAGTTGCTAGTTATAATTAAATTTAATTAACAGTTAATATCTAAAACATGTCCAAATCGAGTGAAAATCAGTATTTAAACGTAATTTATCATGAAGATGAGTAATGCAGTGCTTTTTTAGCTAAATGTTACACTAATTAAGTCAATTATAATTTTCTGATTATAGTTAATACTGATTTTCACTCGATTTGAACATGTTCTAGATATTAACTGTTAATTAAATTAAATTATAATTAACTTAATTAGTGTAATATTTAGTTAAATTAGCACTGCATTTGTAATCTACATGTTAAATTACGTTTAAATACTGATTTTCACTCGATTTGGACGTGGTTTAGATGTTAACTGTTAATTAAATTAAATTATAATTAACTTAATTAGTGTAACATTTAGTTAAAAAGCACTACATTAGTAATCTACATGTTAAATTACGTTTAAATGCTGATTTTCACTCGATTTGGACATGTTGTAGATAGTAAGTAAGTATGAAATAAAATAAAGCATGTAATTATGATACACGCCTTATTTTATGTAGAGGAATTTTGTAAAAAACAAACCGGCAAAACGGCACTTGCTTCTCATCAGATCGTGGGGCAATGCGCCTTGTTACCGCTACATGCATGTCTGACAACGCGTACTTCTCTGCGCTTATTCAGGATAGACATAGGAATACATTGTGCAGCAACATGTTGAGTACAGAGATTTAAAGTCAGACCGTAGAATAGAATAGAATATAGTTCACGCCATTCATAAATAGTAAAAATATGCCACGCGTCTTCCTAAAAATTCTGAATGTATTAGAAAATCTAGCGTACACCATCACTCTTGACCGTCGTGCTAGAGGAAAAAATACGTGACCGATGGTGCCTTGACAGCAATGAACACCAAGAACAGCTCAAGCGTTTTACATCGTACTTTTTGTAACACATGTAATATGGTATATCTGAATACAATGGAACTGGAAATCCGTCGAAGATTTAGTACATGGAAAAGTACCACCGAAAATATTGGCGTGTGCAAATATAGTCCGGTAGAACAATAGACCGACTGGAGTAATGTCCGACTGCACGGATGCCCGTGTAACGACGTCCTTGGTGTAATTTGGACCGAAGAATAGCCATCAACCCGAACGGATCACCTGTTGAACTGCTGTGCCATTTTGAGTGAGTATAATATAAATTCGTCGCCAAAGTAATTCATTGTGTTTGCATTCGTTGAAAAGTTTTACTGCCGCGGATGATCACAAAATCCTTAGTACAATATTCACAAATATCAATTTATAAATCCTAGACATTGTTGTAAAAATATTGAATTGTTGTTCTAGACGAAAGTAAATATAAATATGATTTTTAGTTATAAACCCGTCCACATCTTCCTTTGCCCCGATGTAGTTACTAATTCGGTAATGAACTTCTACGGGTTTTTATGGGTCTTCATATAAAATGTAATGATTCATAAAATATTTGTGAGGATGATAAAATGTTTAATGTTAACTTTTGAATGTTCGGACTACACGATTTGTGGGGCGAGATTGGAAAAATATGTTTTTACTTTGTTTTATTGGAAATGATTTGGATGAATTCAAACGGAAATTAAAATTTTGCGATCTTACTATGGACTCACTTTTTACACAGCATTGCAAAAAGACGCATTTTTAATTTCACGGCCATCTGAAGGGTGTGCGTGTAAAACAATTGCTGAAGAGATGGCATTTGTTGTTTTTATTAATGTGATTGTATGGAAGACTGATAAATGAGACAAAATATATTGCTGTCTCACAATCGGGTACTACATAAAAGCGAAACTCTCTAACGCGATGCGACATGCTGCTACCATTACGATGTAAATGCCAAGAAACGATGAAACTGTATCGTAAGGCCTTATCGTAATGGAATGGCAAAAATTATAGCTTTATAGCTTGGTTTTGTTATGTTGGGGTGAATTCAGACGGAGTGGAAATGGCAAGTGAAAAGAATGACCACGTGAACGTTAGTTTTCGTTGCTCTTGTATAAATTTTAGTTTGCAAATGCAGTTCATATTGTACGCACCATTATGTACATAAAAATACGTGTATCCGTGGATAAAGTTTTGCATCTGACTCCCATTATTTAATGAATGAGTAGAAGGAGGAAGCATTGTGTTTGAGTCAGTCGAGGAAATATTTTGTGGCTAATGCACGCTACGTTACATGAAGAGTATTTACAAATGCGTGCAAAAAATTAGTTTGAATTCGTCAGTATATTTTACCAATAAATAAAACCGTTAAAATTGTAACCGTCGAGTGCAGTTGACTTAAGTGGTTCTTTGAACTAAAGTTAAGGCACCATTTTCACCGATTTACGGCATTTAACCTGAGCTTATAACAATTGGGTTTAAATGAAAAATGTGCTGGCGTTGTTAATCGGGCTGCGATAAACTGCAAAGAGAAAATGGAAAATTTGCCCAAATTTAAACGTGGTACTGATTTGCGTGAAGCATGAACTTCTCTAATTCGTTTGAATCATTTCCGGTGTGAAAACATATTTTATGAATGCAATACTTTGTTTTTATATCTAATGTGAATTTTGAGATGCATGCAGGTGAGTAAAAGATAATAAATACCAATGCTTGGCACATTTTATTTATATTTACATTTGAAGACTAGGGTTTAAATGAAAAATGTGTTGGAGGTAGTGTAACGGGTTGCGATGAACTGCGAAAAGAAAATGGAAAATGATAATTAATAGTAATTTAGTTTACATGAAGCTTTCGCTTAATAATTTGTATCTGATAACACCGCCTGCAGCCAAAACACCGACGCACCTTGTGAATGGTCATTCTGTTGCCGGCTTATTATTGTCATTAGTGGCGTCGAAATCATCTATCATGTTGTCAATCGTAACTTTTTGTCGGGATTGTCAGAAATATTTTCCCTTTGACTTAATATCAATTTGAAGCACATGACTGCGTGCGAGTGGCTGCCGATCCAGCACATTGTTTAGAACTAGGTATGTCAACATATGCTGTCCAACGGGTTTGATGAGAAACACACGATATTCGTTATGGTGGTATAAATGCAATGTCCAATTTTTCAAGTGAAAAAGCACAGAAAAGGATGGTGCATCGCTGGATCGTCGTCCCTTTTACTGTCACGTGCTGCATGTTGATTTTCTATTCATTAAATATTTACTTGCTTACAACAGACTCACACGGCATTCCATTTTGCATAAGGTTAGTTCAGTTTATGATTTGGAGGCTGAACGCATCGCACGCGACCAAGGCACTTGTTTTCGCCGACTGGTTTATTATGTGAAACCGATACTCTGAAATCCACTGCGGTGCTGTATGAAATTTTACATTTTTTGGGCATCACTTTATGAAAGCAACACATTTCAATCAAAAGTAATACAAATCTGAAATTAAGTATTATTCGCATTATGAAAGATGAATTGATTCTTTGGAAGATGACAACACTGCACACGAAAGTAATGATTCAATGACGAAAAATTCTAAAGGATTCTTTTCGCTCTAGTAAATTTAGTAAACCACCAGTATTGTTTAAGAACCAAACGAGACCAAGCATTTACCTTGTACATGTAACAGCGATTTTGAGTGGGAGAATATAAAATTTGTCTCCAAGATAATACAGTAAACATTTACAAATTCTACTGTAATCGCAATTGACCTCAACATTGTCGCAAAACCATTCAGTTAAAGAAATTGCTGAATGCAATTGAATTTAATTTCACTTATGTTAAGTAATTTTTCAATTGGTGAATCCAGTGTGTGATTTGACCTAGAGAGTTTCCTGTTCCACAAATAAGGAGAGAGTCGCTCATGTTGGAAGAAGTCAATGGACAATCATTTCATTGATATTAATCCCGAAACAATTTAGAAGCTGAAAATAATAAGGCCGTCAATACACTTAATGTGACAAGCTGTTGCAATTGCATTTGTTATTGTCAAAATCCATGGCACTGCAGGAAGGATCCTACCGAAATGCAGTGACCAGAACTGCCACATGTACATATATAAGTTGACATGATGTGCTTGTTGTGTTGGCTTCCATGCATATAATGGGTCACACGTTTTGCCGCTGCCACGAGCTCCTTTGGATTTTTATCGGTCATATTAAGTATGTCGTGACGATAAATATTCGTGATTATGCACAAAATCCTAACTAGTGTTTTATATGCATATTATGAATGAGCACGTGGTGGGGAATATTAGAAATATGATGGTTTTGTTTTATAAATGAAAATGTCGACAATGATTGGGCATCATACACAATGATTCATGATGACCACGGCTTTGTTTTGATGTATCAGCAACTGCAGTGAAGTATTTTTCAAAATAACTATTAAACTGTTTCTGGTTTCATAAAGAAGTGTCACGTTACGGCGACAGAAATTAATATGTAGTAATAACTAGAATATTTGATGATGGAGATAACTTGAATTCTGCGGGTTATATATGCGCTTGTAAAGTCAAGTACAAAACAAGTTGGCTATCACATAATATTATTCTACGAAATAATGCAGTTTTATTTGAACTGAATGTAAATCCTGCCGAATATGATAATATGTACCCTAAAAGGCGAGAATTCTTCTCTAAAATTAGTCGCACAATTGAGCCGTTATGGTGTAGGAAAAACGTTTATACGTTCTGTTGAATATGGCTCAATATTATTTACTAACTAAGCATGGCCCAAGAAGTAGTTTGGATTAATTTTAATCAAATCAAGTTTTGCTTTAAAAAAGTGAAACTATTTAAAGCTTCACCTTAGCAATAGCGAGAGAAATAACCTGTTAGACAACTTAACGATCTTGAGTGAGTAAAATATATATTCGTCGTCAAGTTAATACATTTTATGTACCTGTGTTGAAAATTGTTACTGTCGCGGAAGGGTACAAATATTGGGCATCATGATTCATGATGAAAATGTCTTTGGTTTGTTTTATTGGATATGATTCAGGTGATTTCAGACGGAGATGAAGTGACAAGTGAAAAGAATGACCACATGAATCTCAGCATCAGCTTTGTAACAATTGTGATAGTTACAGAAAGAAATGAAATACGTAATATGTAAAATTTAAATTTCACGACTATCTGAGTAAAAAATTAGCAGAAGCGATGACATTCGTTGTTGTTTTTGTGAATCTGATTGTGTTGACGACCATCAAAGGAATGAGACAATAAATATTGTTGTCTTACAATTGGGTACAAAAAGGGAAACACCAACAAACATGCACTAACATGATTCCATGCGTCTGTATATCTGATTTCTTTCACTCAAGCTTCAGACTCGTTTCCAATTGTCCCATCCTTGTCATCTTTAATCATTAAAGGAGCAACAAAACAGACAAGAACACAATTAACAACTGTCCAATATCAGTACAATATGTACCTAGTTATGTTGTAAATGAATCGTCGGGATCCATTTATTGATGACGGCGCCAATGGTACTCAAATAATTCAGAATTTTCTAAAATAAACAAAGCCCTGAACAAAATATCCAACGTTAACGTGAATTGGACTCTTGGTTTGGCTGTCACGAGAAGAGGTTGTCGCTAACTGAAGCTGGAAACATTGTGTCTATACTTTGTGGGTTAACTGAGATATATTTCATCGCACCAAGCTACCTTGCTAACAAAAGTAAATCATCAGCTACTACATACCATTAGCAGAAACATACCGCATCTTTTGCACTTCTCATACTAGAACTGTGTTTATACAACTGCAAGTCAGTTTGTGAATGTGTATCAAGGCTGCTTCAACATGACAACACACTGTTGAAATTGCCTGATGTGGATGTGTGAAAGCTGAACAAAATTTGCTAAGCACTAGCTTGAAATCAGTGAAATGCCATTCTCTTTAATTAAACATTTACTAAATGACATTATTTAAAAATCTGGCTAATTAATATATAAATAACACCAGAATAGGTCAAATGCCTATCCAAAATCCCTTCGCATCGAAACCAAAGGTAAAAAGAAGTCCCTTACGACAACCGCAAACTCCGAAAAGAGACAGGGAGGAGAGTGGGACTCCGTCTCCGTCAACGGCCAGTCAAAGTTCTAAAAATCCTAGATTCGTAAGCCCAACAAGTGCTCAAAGGAGTCTGGAAAGTGAGCTAAGCGATTGTGATACTAATTCAAGTTATAGTGACACAATTGATACGATGGATGAACAATTCCTGATTAAGTTGAAATCAATGATTAGTGATGCACTCGATGAAAAGTTCAAACAGGTCTTAGAACCTGCCTTGAAAAGTTTAGATGAAAAACATTGCAAACTCAAAAACGGCATTGAAGAGTGGAAACGTGAAAAAAACATCATTATAAGTGGACTGCCCGAGGACAGTACTGAAGACATCGCTAAACAATCCCAAAAAGCCAATGATGTATTTCAAAAAATTGGACTGAATGGAATGATGATTGACGACATATTCCGTCTCGGAAAGAGACAAGCAGGATCAACTCGACCTCGCCCCTTGCTGGTAAAGTTGCTGAAACTCACAGATAAAAAGCAAATCATGAGAGAGAAGAGGAAACTGGGACGCGCGGATGGAATCTACATAAACCATGACCTGTCAAAAGACGAAAGAGCAAACGAGAAACTGCTACGTGACTCCTTCCGACCCATGAAATCCAAGGATAAGGACCTGAAAATGTGGATTAGCCGTGGAATAATGACCATCAAGAAGAACGACACCATAGTTTAACGCTTCTTCGTGGACTCGGACGGATCGGTGAAGGAAATGCGGACCGCTACTGCAATGAACATCCCCTGAAGGACAGCGCTCATGGAACAACAAAAATCAACAAGCGTAATTAATATATTATTTTGGAATATTGAAGGCATTCATAATATAAGAAGCATGCATAGTGAGGATGAGGATCTTTTAATGAATAGTCATATCATAGCTTTGTATGAGACCTGGGCAGGAAAAGACAATACAACTTTTGTAAATCACTCCAAGATTTTCTGTCCTGGTCTCAGAAATTCAAATAAAGGTAGGCTCAGCTCTGGTATAACTTTATTCTACAAACACGAATCGTTAATATTACAAGCGGTCATTGAACAAAGCCCAAACATTTTAGTTGCTCGATTCAAAGCAGGTTCTCTATTCATAATTATAATGGTGGTTTACATTCCTCCTGGCAGCAATAACGAGCACTTGCTCGGAACACTGAAAATATCATCAATAATATATCAGGTAGCTTTAGGAATGATATTATAGTTTTAGTTGGTGATTTTAATGCTAGGACAGGCAATAAAACCGAGGTGATCTCAGAAAATATCCCCTCTGGACTCCTCCACAAACAACGTCAGTCGCAAGACTCATTAATAAACAGTAGAGGTGTAAAAGTTATCGATATCATGGATAATAATGATTTGTACATACTAAACGGTCGATCACACTCAGATCCAAAAGGAAATTTCACTTTCCTGGGCGCTCAAGGAAAAAGTACAATTGATTTAGGAATATTAAATTGGAATGGGGTCAAACACTTTCACAACTTTAAGGTGCGCAATATGCATTACTCATCTCATATGCCTTGTACGATTACGCTAGGCTCGGACATTCTACACAATAACAAGGACATTAAACCAAAACTTAGGTGGAAACAGGAAAAGAGTAATGAATTCAATACGGTATTACTACACCAGTTGAATAACGCTGCTGAGATGAATATGAATAGTTTTAGTCAGGCAATGTATAAAGCTGCGTTATCATCTGGAATGTATGTATGCAACAGAGAAAGAATAAACAAACCATGGTATGACATCACATGTTCTGAATATCACACAAGATGCAAGCAAGCGCTGCAGTACTTGCGTAGATCAAACTTCACTTTAGGCCACAGCGCATATCAAAAGGCAAAAAGAGAATATAAGGATGTAGTGAACTCAAAAAAAGCTGCTTACTATGAAGCGGAGAAAAACAAGCTAAAGAATATTAGGCATTCCTCTGACTTTTGGAGGACAGTTAAAAGTATGAGAAGGATACCATCCATCAAAAACCAAGTTAGTAAAGAAAAGTGGACGGCGTTTTATGAAGAGATCATGCCATTCGAAAATATGCTGAATATAAAGTACGAAGGAACGACTGATGAAGAAGTAGATGCTCTCATTACTCTTGATGAATTGAAAAATGCTATACACAAACTTCCGACTAATAAGAGTCCAGGTCCAAACTCCATTTGTAATGAATTCTTGAAAAACATGTCACAGATCGCTCAAGAAAAGTTGCTGAGTATATATAATGATGTACTACAGAGTGAAGAAATCCCAACGGAATGGTTGCACTCCTCCACTATTATGTTGCACAAAAAAGGTGATCAAGCAGAGCCGGGCAACTATAGACCCATTTCACTCCTCAACACATCACTCAAGTTGTTCACAAGTATAATGCAATCAAGATTAGTTAAGTGGGTTGATGAAAAAGAAATACTACCTCAATCACAAGGAGGATTTAGATCAGGACGCAGCTGTGATGATCAAATTTTTTGTATGAATGCAGCAATCCAATTAAATCTTAGGAGGAAAAGAAAGGTTTATGCTTTATTCATTGACTTCCAACGAGCATTCAATAGTATAGTGCATCAGAAACTATGGCAAAAGCTAGACAGTCTAGGTGTCCCGAGCAAGTTAATCAACATTCTAATGAATTTATACAAAGGTTCACATACTCAAATTGAGACACCTGACGGGCCAACAGAACAAATTAAATTAACAGAAGGTATTTTACAAGGGGAAATAATGTCCCCCCTCTTGTTTAATCTATTTATCTCCGACATTGAAAAGATTCTCCGAGACTCCGGTATCCCGGGGGTACGGATAACGCATAAATTTGACCTCCAAATTCTTTGTTATGCAGATGATATGGTGTTGTTGGCTGACACGCCAGGTCATTTACAACAGAAAATTGATATACTTCAGTCATACTTCGAGGAGTCTTGCCTTAAAGTGAATTTGAGTAAAACAAAAATAATGGTATTTAGAACGGGAGGTCCAGTAGGGAAAATTCGCTTCCTATACAATGGTGATCAAATTGAAATTGTAAATCAATATACCTATCTGGGCATAATATTCTCTAGCACAGGATTATTTAGTATTTGTGCCAATAAACTAAAGAACAAAGGGATGGCGGCATTAAACTCCGTCTTTGACATAATAACAAGGGGTAAAATGACTACTTGGAAAGAGAAAGAAACGCTTTTTACTTCAATATCCTCTTCAGTGTGCCTATACGGTGCCCACATCTGGGGTATTCGTTACATGGATATAATAGAACAAGTTCAACTGCATTTCTTGAAAAGAACATTAGGTGTGGGGAGGTTGACGGCGAGCTATTTGGTTCGATTAGAAGCTGGTATGTACAAAATAGGTATTAAAATTATAAAGCAAGCACTAAATTACTGGTATCGTGTATTACAGATGGATGACTTTAGGTATACTAAAATTTGTTTTCAAGCTCTACGTGACGAGGCAGAACGCAGTGTTGACAATAAATTCAATTGGTGCAAACAAGTAAGCGACTTAATGGAGAAGGCAGAGTGTACACATATGAAAAATATAAATGACCCAGCGGAATTTAGGAATATGATTGAGACAGCACTTTTGGTTTTAAAAGAAAAATACAGAAATGAGGACATAGCTAAAGTGCATGCCTCAGTAAAAAATTGTTATTATTCAGAGTTCTTACAGCCCAGCTCAGAACCACTTTTCCCAGCTAAGCATCTCACACTAGATACATGCCATTATAAAGCCAAACTAATTACACAGGCACGTATCAGCCAAAGAAGCTGTTATGTAGACAAATTTGCACATATATTCAGTGGCGAAGTGTGCACAATTTGCAATTTAAACGAAGTCGAAACACTAGAGCATGTAATAACAAGTTGCACTTTCTGCCGTACTAGCCTACCAAAAGCGATATGTCAACGTTCCACGTCTGATCCAAAGGAGATGTGGCTTAATATGGTCACTCCAAGCACTATATCAGAAGTAGACGAAACATTTTCTTGTCTATACACATCGCTCAAGAAACGAAAGTTCATACTACAAGAAAGCCTTAATTAAGTTACTTATATTATATGTATATGTATGATTATAATGAGTGTATTGAGTGCCTTCAATATTCCATCAATTCGTATATCCAAAGAACGCTAGTTCATACTTTTAATGTACTTCTATTATTAAAACAGTACTCTAGTATTAAGATAACCTTATCGTTATGTCTAAGCAAAAAAGCAAACTATAGTCACCATATCTATATTACTCCAAATAAAATAATTATTTCATTATCATAATTCGGAAGTAAAAATCCTAACCTTAATGTATCTGTAATGTATCTTAATGTCTGAATAACTCAATTTTAAACAATTATTTTCTATTGTTCATTTTATAATATAATATTAATCTATATTTATTCCAGTCGATATATGTAGAAAAAAGTGCATAATTGCACAAGTGCTTCTTCAGTATAATAATTCTGAAACTTATTATTAACCAAGAATCCAACTGATAATAACGTTATGTATTTCGTTGTTCTATGGGCGATTTGCCTAAAAGGACAGGTGTCTTATCGTTAATAAAAAAAATAAAAATAAATAAATAAATAACTAGAATATTTGATGATGGAGATAACTTGAATTCTGCGGGTTATATATGCGCTTGTAAAGTCAAGTACAAAACAAGTTGGCTATCACATAATATTATTCTACGAAATAATGCAGTTTTATTTGAACTGAATGTAAATCCTGCCGAATATGATAATATGTACCCTAAAAGGCGAGAATTCTTCTCTAAAATTAGTCGCACAATTGAGCCGTTATGGTGTAGGAAAAACGTTTATACGTTCTGTTGAATATGGCTCAATATTATTTACTAACTAAGCATGGCCCAAGAAGTAGTTTGGATTAATTTTAATCAAATCAAGTTTTGCTTTAAAAAAGTGAAACTATTTAAAGCTTCACCTTAGCAATAGCGAGAGAAATAACCTGTTAGACAACTTAACGATCTTGAGTGAGTAAAATATATATTCGTCGTCAAGTTAATACATTTTATGTACCTGTGTTGAAAATTGTTACTGTCGCGGAAGGGTACAAATATTGGGCATCATGATTCATGATGAAAATGTCTTTGGTTTGTTTTATTGGATATGATTCAGGTGATTTCAGACGGAGATGAAGTGACAAGTGAAAAGAATGACCACATGAATCTCAGCATCAGCTTTGTAACAATTGTGATAGTTACAGAAAGAAATGAAATACGTAATATGTAAAATTTAAATTTCACGACTATCTGAGTAAAAAATTAGCAGAAGCGATGACATTCGTTGTTGTTTTTGTGAATCTGATTGTGTTGACGACCATCAAAGGAATGAGACAATAAATATTGTTGTCTTACAATTGGGTACAAAAAGGGAAACACCAACAAACATGCACTAACATGATTCCATGCGTCTGTATATCTGATTTCTTTCACTCAAGCTTCAGACTCGTTTCCAATTGTCCCATCCTTGTCATCTTTAATCATTAAAGGAGCAACAAAACAGACAAGAACACAATTAACAACTGTCCAATATCAGTACAATATGTACCTAGTTATGTTGTAAATGAATCGTCGGGATCCATTTATTGATGACGGCGCCAATGGTACTCAAATAATTCAGAATTTTCTAAAATAAACAAAGCCCTGAACAAAATATCCAACGTTAACGTGAATCGTATCATAATTTTTGGGTATAATTTGGGTTTCATAATTTAATATTTCGTTTATGCAGTTAATGTGAAGCCTGAGATTCATTCGATACTAGATGGCGGATCTTCATCACCCATTAGGCATCCGCAGATGCATAATATTGCAGGTATTGTTTAAAAAAATATCAACACGCGTTATTCGATGAATTTGAAACGAAAATTTGAATGAGAAACACTCGTTACCCGTCATGGTAGAATAAATTCAAGGACAAATTTGCAAGATACACAATAACAAAGTGGATGGTGCTTTGAAAGACCTCCGTGCCACTGCCACGTGCGTTTTGTTGATCTTTTCTCCATCAAATATTTACTAGCCTACACCAACCGCACACGATATTCCATTTCGTATATATCTTTTGTTCAGTTCAAATTTTAATTGGGACTGCAGGAAGCGCATGTCCGCAGCAGCAATTACAAAATATTTTGCTTGACATATTAGCGCTTCTTCGTTGAAGAATTCTAAGAAATTGTATATCAAACTTGATAGAAACGAAATATTTCAATTGAATTCAGCAAAGTATCATTAACTAATACAATTACCCCCTTAAGCAATACTTTATGATTTACAAATTATCAATACATTTAAAGGCTACAAAAACCTTTCTACGCAAAATCTCAGACTTTGAAACTCCATAAGAAACTTTCGATATTAATGCGATTTGTCGAGGGTAAACTTATAATTCGTCTCCTAGACAACGCATTCATTGAGATAAGTAAATCAGTTTCCTAATAGCCATATTGATAACAACGGATCGGCCCTGAATCGAGATTAGGATCAGCCACTTCCAATATTCTAAATAAAAATCCAAATGCACCGGCATATAGATTTTGAGCTCTAGAATCATATTCCGATTTCAGATTTTTAGCCGGACCAACCGTTTGGCAGAAAATCAGTGATCCGATCGCCGGCTCAGCTCAAAAATGGCATTATCCGTTGTTATCGATATGGCAGTAAGGCCAGTGAATGTTATTTCATTTAAATAGTGTTCCAATGGCGAATCCAGATTGAGATTTAGCCATTTAGCGTTAAGAGCTTGCAGTGCTGGAAGAAAGGTGAAAGTCGCTCAAGCCTGAAATATTGAATGGGCCATCTTTACAATACTTTCAATCCATAAACAATTTGGATTCTCAAAAAAACAAGCTCAGCTCAATATCCTTGTGTGTGACATGCTGTTGCCATGGCATTGTTAATTGTCACAAAACCAGGCCAGTACATGATAGAATTCTACAGGAAACCCGGATTGCATGCATGAAATTTCAAGAACTCTACTATTTATCGTATGACTGCATGTTTAATGTATATTATTTGCTGCGATATTTGAATCCAAAATGATATATTTGAAATAAAATTAGGGATTTATTGCGTGAAGCACGATGTTTTCTCGTTAGCTGGAATCGTTTCCGGTGCGAAAACGTGGTTTTATTCACACAATATTTCGTTTTTCTTGGAACTTCGCGTTTACTCCAACTCGTTTTCATTAAGTCATTCGAAAAGGACAGTTACCTGTTGTAAAATATGGAACAGTAAAGTCACATTTAGCCACAGTAACGTCGAAATTATGATTTAACAATAATAAAAAGGAGAATCAGCTAAAGAGACAAAGCAACATTTGCTTGCCTTTTTCTAAATTTGCATTTTAAATCCATTTCAGGTTTATTGAGTTGGCATATGTTACATCAAAATAGTGTAACATATTATAAAGTAAATACTCTACATATTCCCTGCATGAAATTTCTACAACTAATAATTTATAGAACTCCCAGAAAAGAATGCTGGCCACAAAAACTTGGCATTGTTTGAATGAAGCACGGTGTTTTCTCGTTGGTTGGTATCGTTTCCTGTGTGAACATTTCATGAAGGCAACACTACGTTTATTAGGAAGTGATACGTATGATAGGGTGCACAGAGATGATTGTAAGTATTTACGCAATAAATAAATATTCACCATCTAGACGGTTCCTATGATGTTTGCGGATCAAAGGTAGGAACATTTCTCCATAAAAATTCTAATTTCTGCAAAAGTACACATGCATTCTAGTTTGTATTGGAGAACTATTCCTCATAGAGTCAAGTTTTTATAATCCTTTGCTGAAAATAATCCTCCGAAATAATAAGAGCTGGTTGTAGTGGTTCACGCACACACACACTCATTTTTATCAGTATTATACGCATGACGTTTTCATTATCTTCTACATGCAGCAAAACTCCCTTACAACATGATTTGTAGAAATTGTACAACACTTTACTGAAACCAAACCGCACCCTTCGAGAACCTACGTAATTCATACACTTTTCGCACATCGGATTTATATGTTATGGCGTCGAAATGACAACCAAACAATTACCTAGTTAGTTACCAAATGGATATTTTAAAGTGGAAAGTAAAGGAAACATTTTATGGAAACCAGCAGAGTGACTAAAGTATGTTCCCATAAGTTTAAAAATGCAATTACATGCCTTGATTTAGCAATCAAAGACTTTGAGTTTCCTCGTAAATATAAATATTTGTTGTGTTTTTGCCATAAAAATTGACCCACTGAGAGTAAAGCAGTTAGGAAAAGATCACTGCAGGCGGTACGGCTGTCAATTCGTTTTATGGATAACAAAGACGTGAAAATGTTTGGAGCATACCTTGCTTGTACACCGAATACACTTCGCTATATGTATCTCCATCCCTTTGACTGCTAAGTGCATCCTATTGATTTTATCTTCATTAATTATTTGAGTATAGAGCAACATTTTTTTGGACGATTGCCACCTTTGACACGAATGTTGCTAATTCTTGTGAAATGTGAATATTATGACAGGGTATGATAAGAAACTACCATATGCAAAGTTTCACTGGCCTTGCTCTACCATCTTACCTGTGGTGAGGGTGTGGTGAACCCTACACCAAATAAGGGTACTGAGGCAGTCTTCGGTGTAATATCTTGGAAACGGTTTATGATTGAAACCTGATGCTTTACACAAGTTAATATAGGGTTATGGTGCGTCGTTCAACATGCCCTGCACAACTGTTGTGGGTTTCGTGTTTGAGTAAAAAAATGTTTTGTCAAATTTCTGCACTTTTTGTTAAAAATTTTTATTTTTGAATAGTAAAATTGTCAAAACTTTTACTGAATTTGTGACATGACCAGATACTACAAACATAGTTGCATTCATGCAAAAACCGCGTTGAGATATCTGCAACACTTTCTGAAAAATCGACGAAAGAGTGTTTTCAAAATTTTAATTTTCAGTGATTGTCCATGTCTAAAAATTCATTTCTCCTATCATCTTCGACATAGGGGGATATGTTAACATGCATTCTGTAGCCCTTGAATTGCTCTATCTGATGGCTATTAGAACTGTACAATATGACTTTGTACATAGTCATGTAAGGTGATCTCGTCAAAAAATGCTTTTCGTCCAGAAGTATGCCCGAATTATATTACCGTACACAACTCCACTCACATGAAGAAATTTGAAAATCTAAAAAAACCCATTTTGCGCCATTTCATTGGCTACGAGATGCATGTTTATTCAAGTAAATGCTCCATCGTTGGAGGTAGCTACGCCAACTTCAGTGGACGCAGTTCGAACAAAATCGCTCATATGCCATTTTTGCCATCATTCAAATATTTACAAAAGTGGTGTTGAAATCATTTATAAGTTGTGATTTTCGCTAAATCCTTCAACACAGATATAAAAATGGTATTTTTGCCAAGTTACAGCAATACTGGAAAATCATTACAAGAGCCAAATGTATCGGCCTGAACTTTTGCTAAATATTTGCCGCCTCAATTGCTTAAGAAAACTTGGAATTTCGATCAGATTGAGATATAGCCAAATTGGTTTGCTTCAGAATAATTTAGGTATCTGGAAATAGTTTTCGGGGTAATAAACATAATCAAGCAGATGTGTGTGATAAACTATCGAACCATGGTGTGGTATAAAAATGCATCCTTTTCAAACTCGAAATGCTAGTCAAATGCAATTTTGATACACCGGATATTTGGCTGGACTGGAAATTATTTAGGCATGACAATTTGAAAGGCCAGTAAATTTCGAAGGCCTGCAAATTTGGAAGTCCTGAAAATTTGAAAGGCCTTAGAACTTATACGTCCTGAAAATTTATAAAACCTGAAATTATTGAAGGCCTGGCAATTTGAAAGGTCTGAAAATTTGAAGGGCCTGAAAATTTGGATGGCCTAAAAATTCGGAAGGCCTAAAAATTAGATGGACCAGCAAAATTATTTAGCCTGTAATTATTATAGACGACCAAATTAAATTTAGCAAATTTTAATGCCTTTAAATTTGTTAGACCTGCTAATATTTTTGAAAAGTTTGGCCGGCCAATTTTCGTACCTTGTAAATCGTTATTTACCGTCCGTCGGTACGGCCTCTAAATCGGGACGGCTTGAGGAGTGCTCCTCACATCTCCTCGCCGTAGGAACGGCCCTGGTTACCATATTCACATTGAACACATTAACGATTGTGCCGTTATAGCGGAGTACAAGAAGAGTTGTAAGTAGTTGTGTTGAACACAGCAAAGTATCATTATCTAGAACAGCTTCCATAAAAAAAACTTTGGATTGATTGAAATAATATAATCACTTTTCTAGATAATACAGTATAAATTTACAGATTCTACTGCAACCTAAACGGGACCTCAACTTTGTTGTAAAATGTAATTTCACTTTATGTTAAATAAAGTTTCAATGGCAAATCCGGTTTGAGATTTGACCTTGCGAGATTTCTGTTGTACAAATAAGGAGAGGGTCGCTCACAGGCTGGCTCTCCTCTGTCACGGTGCACATTCCAACACAGTAGTTTGTCCAGAGCGGCAGGCTCTGCCAAGGAATGTGAACGAATTGCCCTGCAACCAGTATTGCCAACGACCCTGTTTTTGACAAATTTCAAATTATACAATTATTAGGAGAAAATTGCTACACTAGTAGTTTCGAGTGTGGAGAATTCAATGCGCACAATGATTTTTAAATTGGAGCTGACCTGTGACCTCTGAGGTCAATTTGAAATCCAAGGTCATTGAAAAAGTCGGAATTTCGTGATGAAAATTAATACGCTCGTAGTATTGAGTGTGGAGAATTCAATGCGCACAATGATTTTTAAATTGGAGCTTACCTGTGACCTCTGAGGTCAATTTGAAATACAAGGTCATTCAAAAAAGTCGGAATTTCGTGATGAAAATTAATACGCTCGTAGTATTGAGTGTGGAGAATTCAATGCGCACAACGATTTTTAAATTAGAGCTGACCTGTGACCTCTGAGGTCAATTTGAAATACAAGGTCATTCAAAAAAGTCGGAATTTCGTGATGAAAATTAATACGCTCGTAGTTTCGAGTGTGGAGAATTCAACGCGCACAATGATTTTTAAATTGGAGCTGACCTGTGATCTCTGAGGCCAATTTGAAATACGACGTAATTTAACAAAAGTCGAAAGTACGAAATCAAAATTAGTACGCTTCTTGTTTAGAATATGTAGAATTCAATGGCAGCAATGATTTCATAGTCATAACCTGTGATATCTTTTGTCAATTTGAAATTCTAGATCAAATGACAGAAATCGGGATTATGGGCAAAAATTGCCATAGTGGTAGTTAGAACATGTCGCATCCAATTTCATCAATATTTTGTACGTTAATGGCTTTCCAAAACTATTGAGATCCATTTGAAATTCTAGGCAAGTATGGAATTGAGTAGTCAATGTAGGAGTTTTGGTGCCATTCTATATATACTTTACTATATACTATTTATCATTGATGATCAACGTGTTTGCATTTTAGCATAACGAAACAATAATTATATAAGTGTTTCAACCATTTTGGCGTTTACGACATTTTTTGCTGTTTATTATGTGCATACATGCGCTTGCTATAGGAAATAATTCTGCAGCATTTGAAACATACTTGGTATATCCAGGGTGGGAAATGTGACGTCAATTTTTTTAAACTCTGTTCTAAGTTAATGGGAAAATAAAAAGAGTTGAAAAACACTATTCTGAAATTCTCAGTGCGGTAATTTGTTATGGAGGTCACAGTTATTGAGATTTTACTGAAATTGTGTTGGTTAATAAAGGTTTCACCCGAAGTTTGTTAATTTAAACATTATACTGCAATTGTCACACTCCGACCTCGAAAATGAAATCCATGGCTACAAAACCAAATATTAAGAAGCCTGATGCATTCTGAGGTACAAATTTGAAATTTAAACTAAAATCGGTTACATATTACTTCCAGCAAGTGCTTCTTGCAAAGAGAAAGTTTGCATATACAGTTTAGCACAGTAAAATTAAATCATTTTTTCAAAGAAATTGTGAAAGCAGATTTATGGGAAAGCCATCTTTCCACCCAGTAGCCATTGAATACATGTATATTTCCTATCCAAATCTACCAGAAGGTGGAAAGGAAAGTGAAGAGTAATATCTCAAATCAATAGCTATTAAACACCAGACATATCAGTTTCGTAAATCTTTCCGTGACAGTACAGTCAGGTTGAACATCGTGTGCTTTCTTGAATGTATTTGCAATGTGGTTTTAAATGTTTTAAAAGAGAAAATAGAGAACAACTCTATTTATAGACCTATTTGCCGTCGAGATGATCCGTATCTTATCCCATAATCATTACCGGATAATGATTAAACACGTAATGTAAAAACAAATACACATCAGCAACAACCATCCTCGCTCGTAGAAATTGAGTTTCACCCACACAAAAAGCTTTCGGCAGTGAAGTGAAAGTTCCAGTGCTGAAGACCAAACTCGGAGTAGGTTTCTCATAATTTTATGAATTCAATACAGTTCTCAACCCAAGTGCAATGAAATATTAATACATTTTTGATGATGTACACGGCGTATTTAAATGCTTTTAAATTGTTTATTTATTTCCTTTTGGCATTTTGAAGTATGCCGTTGAACAGAGCTAATTCACTTTTCTATACAAATGACAGCAGTATTTTTTCTTACCAGTACTATTGATTGCAGTATCAACACTAGTGGACGTAGTATTTCCAGAATCGGAAAGGTGACGTCAACTGTTTTTTGAAAGTTTGTTCTGAGTTAATGGGAGAATAGAAACTGTTGCAAAACACTTATTCCCAAAATTTCAGACCTGTACTTTTCATACTTTAGAAAATATGCACATTTTTGTGTTAACAAAAATAACAAAAAGTTTGCAAGTTGTGGAGGTCAGTTTTTGAGATACAAATCTGAGACTTGGCATGGACGTAGTTAACTAAAATAGAAAATATGCGATTTTCTTATTTTTCTCAAATTGTGTTGTTTAAACAAGTTTTCATCAAAAGTTTGTTAATTTAAACATTGTTCTGCAATTTCCACACTCCGACCCCAAAAATGCAGAGCTTGTTATCTACTTGGTCTGAGATAATAGATAAAGATAACAGATAATCACCTAAAAATTTTCAGATGAAAGATACAGATGATAGATAACCATCTAATTTTCAACAGATAATAGATACAGATAATAGATGCCATTTAAAAACTCTTCGGATAAAAGATACAGATAATAGATAACGTATAGATAAAAGATGACGACAAAAACTTGCACAAATGGAAATTATGACTAGAAATTTTCGATATTTCGAACGCAATTTTGCTTTAACAACTTGATAAAGCTCTAATTTTACTATTTCCTCCACACATTTTACAATTTTGATTGAAAAACGTACACTTTTTAGCCAAACAAATAATTTATTTTAAAAATCTTGTACATTGATTTTGGCTAAGATAATAGATAAAGATAATAGATAGTCTCCAAAAATTTGAAAGATAATATATATAGATAATATATATTCCTTTGAATTTTGACAGATAAAAGATACAGATAAAGATAATTATCTTATCTGTATCTATTATCTTATCTTTATCTATTCCCAAAAAGATAACAAGCTCTGCAAAAATGTAATGCATGGCCACAAAACTAAATTCTGCGACGCCAATTGAATTTTTCGATTCGACGCCAAAAAATTTGAAAAACAAGATCTACATTCGTTTAAATTTTACTACGGACAGTTGTTTATTGCGAAGAAAAATCGTAAGAGTTTGCAGATACAGTAAAACGTAGTCAAATTATGTCTTTTTCCAACATTTCTACCTCAAAATCCAATAGTCGCCGCAATATTCAGTTTTGTGGTCACGCATTACATTTTTGGCGTCGAAGTGTGGAAATTGCTGAAGAATGTTTAAATTAACAAACTTTTGATGAAAACTTTTTTAAACAGCACAATTGGAGGAAAATAAGATAATCGCATATTTTCTATTTATGTTAACTACGTCCATGCCAAATCTCAGATTTTTATCTCAAAAACTGTGACCTCCACAACTTGCATACTTTTTGTAATTTTTTATAACTAAAAAATGTGCATATTTTCTAAAATATGAAAACTACAGGGCTGAAATTTTGGGAATAAGAGTTTTTCCAACTGTTTCTATTGTCCCATTTACTCAGAACAAACTTTCAAATACAGTTGACGTCACCTTTCCAATCCTGGAAATACTACGTCGGTGAGTTTTTAGTTGTTCCTTTTTTCTCATGCCAATAACATTATGCATCGTTCTTATTTAACCACTTTATAATTCTACAAGGGGGTAATACAATATTATGGCTAATTACGAGCCTCATAATATGAGGGCTCAACATTTGGTCTCCCAATTTCTAACATTTAATAACATAACAAACATTTATTATAAAAAGGAGTGAAAAATATCGCCATACAATAAACGTGATCTTCAGCTAATCTTAATTTTTGGAAAAATTATTTAAGCGCAGGGCCCCAGTAATTATCGCAGCAAACGATAAGTCATTAAAATGAAATTAGCAATTTCAAATGAAAGTGTTCGTAGATGGAACACATTTTATTTCTGCGGCAGAATGTACATACCGTTAGCATTTTCCGTATCATATGTTCACGTTACAACGTGCCCTTGTCATTAGATAGCCCACAACTATTTCGTCGATGAACGTGTTAATTGTAAAATCCATTTATATATTTTCCAGTTCTGACATCACTGTGTTGAACAAAAGTTTCCTCGAAGTAATAAAATGAAAGCAACTCAAAAAATATTTATATTATGAGAACTCATCAAAAGTTGCTTAAGGGCTAACAGGTATTCTTCATACATGACAGCACCACTTTATCAACTGAGCAAAAACTGAACAAACTGTGTTGTATATCGATCACATTCAAATTATAAAATTCAAAACCAGTGTAAAGATTATTAAATGCTCATGGATTAATTAAATGTTAGATTGGAAAAGATTAATGATATGATCGCAGTTAAAAAAATATTGCCCTAAAGATTAATCATTTCCAATTTTCCAATACAGTTACAAAATGTTATAGTTTATATTAATATTAATTTGACACTGCGGGCAATCGCAGTTATCACAGCAATTACTCCGAACGCAATGTTGGTAATTGGTTCCCACTGCTTGACTCGACCAACCTGACTCTCCATAGTCGAAACTACCTGTATATTATTTTTCATCACGAAATTGCGACTTTTGATAATTGACCTCGGATTTCAAATTGACCTCAAAGATCACAAGTCATCTCCAATTTCAAAATCGTTGCTGCCATTGAATTCTCCTTGTTCGAAACTACAAGCGTATTAAGCTTCATTAAGAAATTCCGAATTTTTATGAATGACCTCGGAGTGCAGGGTGATGCGCCACACACCCTAGCACCGGCTGCCGCTCTGGACAAATGCGCCAGAGGAGAACCAGTATGGTCGCTCATGTAGGAAGAAGTCAATAAAGCATCCTTTCATTAACATTAATCCCTAAAAAATTTAGATGCTATGAATAAGTAAGCTAATACACTTACTGTGTTTTATCGGTCATAATAAGTTTGAACTGACGATAAATACTTGTGCTTTTGCATAAATGCTAAGTAGTGTTTTATTATATATTGTATATGCACACATCGTGGGGAATATTAGAAACATTATGTTTTTTATATACGAAAATGAAGACAGTGATTTAGCATCATATGTGCATCATGATTCATGATTCGTATAACCCTTGGCAGCGTAAGTTTGTGGGAAAAAGTTTCACTTAATTATGGTACCGTGTTCATATGGCGTGATCGCTTATGTTGCCAACCCACCTCCTTCAGCAGCAACTTAATTGCTTAAGCTTGTGTGCGCAGTTGAATGAACGAGTTATCTTGTCTGCTCTCACACAAGTTGTTCGGATTGCCATTAAAAACGATCCGTTTGGCCTCAACAAAGTCAAAGAAAACAGACGGAATTCCACAGACAACAGGCGATGCGATGCCGAGATGAACAGAGCTGATCAAAAATAGCCAATGAAAATGCTCAACCAGTTTTGAGGCCATTTACGGGGATGGTTTCTCATTTGGGAGGAGGCTTCCTTCTCCTTCTGCATTTCATTGTATGACTTGACGGTGATTCTGCAATGATGAACGACACCCACCGTCTGGGAGCGGTGTCCACCACAAATGTCACAACTTTGATGGTGAGTAGTGGGTAGGTCCAGCATGCTCTCGAAGGCATAACTATTACATGATCTCCACTGGAAACCCGAATGAGAAGACTAATAAAGGAGGTGGGTTGGCAACAGAAGCGATCACGCCATATGAATATGGTACCATAATAAAGTGAAACTGAGGACTTTTTTCCACATACTTACGCTGTTCAGGGTTATATATATTTCATGGATATCTGAAGGGTGTGCGTGTAAAAAATTTGCTGAATGGATGTCATTTGTTTTTTATGTAATTGTATTGACGTCCGACAAATGAGACAGAAATATCGCTGACTCACAATAGAATTACTACAACCGAAACAATAACTGCAACCAATAATTCTTTGCAACTGCAAATCCGAGCATTTTTCCTTAGTAATTTATTCACTGAAATTTCCGAATATTTTTTAGCCTGTCACATCATTATCATGTTTGACCATACAGTCATCGACAGCAACACGAATGTTAGGAGACTTTGGATAACATTGGCTGGATATCGGAATTTGCAAGTTGTTGACGTGCCGACTAAAGAGCTACATGAACCATTTACTACTGTTGATCTAAACCAGAGATCCCATAAAACTATACATGAGTAAAATGAATCGTCTTGGCAGGTTTATTGATGACGGCGTCTCGAGTATTACGATTCAGTATTGATGAAGTATTTGATCAACCTTTTTCTTAAGGAGGTAGCGAACAAGTCAAACTTCTAAATAATGGCGTAAAACTTGTCATACTAAGAAACAATCATTAGTGGCTACAGCATCAATATAAGGGATAGTCAAGAATACAAATGATTCAATCAAGGGAGCCAGCTTAGTTCTTGCTTTAAATTACATATCGTGTATTATTATTGCGAATTTCCCCAATTCCAACTGGCTGTACAATTGCAATATTGGCAAATGTAAAGAAGTTTTTTTCAATCTAACTACTAAATTGTTTTTGCTTTCATAAAAGGTTTGCCAAGTTACGACGACAGCAATTAATATGTTGTACTCGGCTAGAATTTTTGGAGGACAGAGGTCACGTGAAGATTTCATGTACTATTGGATGTTTGTGCTTTTGAAGACATGGACACATTGCTATAAAATTGACACTTCTCACCTAATGTTATACTAGAAAATAGTGCAGTTTTATTTTAGAGGAATGTAAATCCTTCTTAAATACCAATGGATATAACTTGCTTCTATTTAAAACAATGCATACATAACAGTTAACATTTATCGTTATGTATAAATATTGCCATTATTTTGTAAACGATGATAGGAATAGGTCAATTTTCTAAATAATGGCGTCAAGATTGTAAAATGTTCAGAAGCAAGCATTAGCACCTGCGTAATAAAATGGATAATCAAGGAGCCAACCAAGGCAGTAACTGCAGTCAGTGAATATTTTTGTTATTGAACAAAATACAATGTCATATTTCATGGATAGGAGAATCCAACATCTTGATAACAAGACAGACGGGGATTATCTTCGACAATACCAATATGCGTTGTCAGTCACTACGTCCCTTTAACTGCCACGTGGCTTCTGTTGATTTTGCTCTCGTAAAATATTTTATAGACCTCATCCACTCCACACGAAATTTCATTTTGTGTCAGATTAGCTAACCGTTTATTAAATTAAAAGGAACTATTCAAAGCGACGCATGTCAGCTGTTGCTACTGTAATATATATTTTGTTGTTGCGAGTGACTGATTTAAATGACTTAAACGCCAGGAATTTATGACGCCTTAAAAAGTCAAATCTGCAGGACCCACGGTTCTAATCTTACGTCGAACGGTGTTTCAGAGATGCGTTCCTAACAGCCTCACGCTCAACAAGATCTCAAGCAATGTGCACTTTTTCCTATGCAGCAATAAACTCCTATCTTGATAAGACACGCTTTACTGATAAGAACACTGCTCCTTTATTACAATCAATCTTGAAACAATTACTAATCAGTGGTTTTTAACAGTTTTTAGAATTCTTAACTAGTATATTTGATTTACAGCGTATTTAACTTAACGCTAACAAAAATCTTACAGAAAAAACTTATTTTCCTGGAGCTCTGAGTTTATCGGTCTCGGAAGTCAAACTCACACTGAACTTATTTTCTTCTTTTTCTTTCAAGTTCAACTAATACCATAATACATAAAATACTTATTTGCTATACTTACAGCTAGACTTACAACAGAACAAGAATAAACTCGATCTCACAAATGAACGGCGAGCAGTTCGCACTCTAACTGCACGACGACAAAAACGTTTACATACACACATACATACTTATTCTAAAAGTAACACGCAGTCGGTACAAAACGTAACCTATACGAAATACATCAAACAAAGACACTACTGAAACGATGCAAAAGTGCCACTTGAAAAGATACAATAATGCCAAGCTGAAAAGATACAATAATGCCAAGCCGAAAAGATAAAATAATGCCAAGTCGAAAAGATGAAATAATGCCTTCTGAAAGACTGCAAAAATGCTACTCTAATCCTTCATCCTCCTCGACATATTTCTCACGACGACAACTTAATTTGTAGTTTAAATTGCAAACTCTGCTATTACAATTGTTTGTTTCTTCAATTCCAGCCGGGTACACAGGTGTAATACTGGCAAATGTAAGGACTTGTCTTTCACAGCACCCATCATATTGTTTCTGCGTACATAAAATATTTGTCAATACAAGTCAAATTGCGACGACAGCGATGGACATGTAGTAGTAACCTTATGGAATTTTGGAGGACTCAGGTAAACTATTCGCCAAGCATTTGAGATTGTGAAATCACAGAACAAGTTGACAATTACATAGTATAATACTATAAAATTGTACAATTGTGTTTTAACAGAATGTTAATCATGCTTAAAACCTATGGATGTAACTTACTTCCATAAAAAACAATGCATACATAACAGTAAACCCTTATAGGTATGCATAAATAATTGCTAGTGCGCTGAATTTGATAACATACAGCCTGAATGCAGAGAACTCTTTTTCTAAAGTAGGCTGTACAACCCTGCGCTATGGTACAGGAAAAACGATTATACTTGCTGTGCAATACGAAACAATATCATTTACGAAATGAACACGGCACAATAAATACTTTGTAATTTAAACTAACTTTTGTTTAAAAATTGAATCAACTTAAACTTCACCAAACCAGTAAGGAGATGGAAAACTTTATGTCCAGCCTTGATAGTTTGAGCGAGTATAATATAAAGTCAACGTCGTGGTCGTGGCCATGGTAGAACATTTTATGTACATTTGCTGAAAAATTATTTCGTCGCGAATGAGTACAGCATCCTGAGTGCAATTATTTATAAAGATAAATTTATAAATTATTCACATTGTGGAAAATTTATTCAATTATTGTTGGTGCCGAAATACAAATTTTATTTACAATTATATCATAAGGCTAAAGAACCAGTTTGAAATTTGACGTAGAGTATTCCGTCCGGTAAGTAAAGAGAAATAATCTATCCTTCTGGAAGAATTCAGCTAGTCGCCCATAATTTTAATTTAATCATTAAACAATATTGGTTCTCAAAATAAATTAACCCGTAAATACTTAACTGTGAAATGTTGTTACATTGAAAAGCTGCCGTACGTATTACTACCCCCGATGCAGTTACTGCTCTTGGTTTATCTGTAAACTCTTCTGGATATTTATCGGTCATCATCAAAAGAAGAAACGATGACAAATATTTGTGATCATGCTTAAATGTTAGCAGTTAACTATTGGAGCGATAAATAAAATACTTTGGATACACGGTTCGTGAAGTGATTTTGGAAAATGATGTTTTGGTTTTGTATTCGATAATGCCGACCCTAATTGGACATTGTGATTCATGATGATAATATACTTGTTTTGTTTTATTGGAAATGATAGGGGTGAATTCAGTTGGAGATGAAATGACAAGTGAAAAGTTTGACCACGTGAATGTGAGCTTCTGTAACTTTCCTGATATTATTTTGCGTTAATATTGCACACAACATAAAGATATGTGCATAAAGATATGGGCGTAAATGGGTAATGTTTTGCACCTGACTCCGAATTCTAAATGAATGAATTAGATGAGGAAAGCTTGTGTGTTTGAGTGGTTAGAGTAAAGGATCACCGATTGCTGATAGTTACGAGAAGAGAAGAAATGCGTGCAATTTAAATTTCACGGCTATCTGAAGGTCGAGCGTACAAAAAAATTAGCAGAATGGATCAGAGTTGTTGCTTTTGTTAATGTGATTTTACCGACGACGGACAAATAATATTGCTGTCTCACAATCTGTCACATTAATTATCATCTGTGATCATTTAGTAAGAAGCTAAACATTCAATAATCCCAATTGACCACTTTCCCATAATAGCATGTGAAATCAATCTGGCACTTTGTTTACGAATTGTCGTGACGAGTTTATTAGTTACGGCGCCTATAGTGTTACATTAATTCACGTCATTGTGTTATAAATGCGATGACCAGTTTTTCAAGGGTCAAAACATTAAAGTGGATGGTGCTTTGAGAGACCTCCGCCCTTTTTGTTGATTTCCATTAAATATTTATTGGCCTACCCCAGCCGCACACGATGCTGCTTTTTGTATCGATTCTGTTCAGTTCAAATTTTAATTGGAACTGGAGGGAGCACATGTTAACACGAGCAATTTTTACAAAATATTTTGAATGACATATATGCTTTTTCTCTGTTCCTTTTTATTATGTAAAAAATCACAAAAATCTAAAAATTACTAAAATCCACTGACTTATTCTTTGAAATTCCAAATAATGTGGACATCAATTGATTTAAGCAAAACATATTAATTGAATTTGGCAAAATATCGTTAACTAACACGATTTTCATTTTAAAAAATGCTTTGGATTTATTTAACGGCTACGATAAATTTTCTGAACAAAATTTCAAACTTTCGAATGCAAAAGATACCTTCTCGTTAATGTAGCCATGTGGCACGGAAAAATTTACAAGTGGTCTCTAAGTCAACACGGTTAAAAATGTTCGAAATGTAAACACAGTATTGTTTGGAAAAACATTAAGATTGAGATTTGACATTGACAGTTTCTAATGCTGGAAGTAAGGAGAAAGTCACTCGAGCTGGAAATATTCAATGGACCATCTTTACATTAATTTTAATCCATCAACAATTTGGATTCTCAAAAAACAGGCTCAACTCAATACCCTTTTCAAAAGGACCTTTTGTGTGTCAAGCTGTTGTCATTGCATTGTAAATTGTCGCAAAACCATGCCACTGAATGGTAGAATCCTAATCCTACCGTAAAGAAATGGTTAAAATATGCACATATATTTTTTATGAGATAATGTGTGTTGTATGAAATGCATGAAATCGGCAACTCGTGTTGCTCCTATTATTATAAGCTCCTCCGGATTTTTATCGGTCTTCAAGATAAGTAACGATGACAAATATTATATGATTTAGGTATAAATGTTACTAGAGTACTGAATGAATATTCGGCATGCAAGCTTGAGAGAGAAGGTTATTGAAAAAATGTGTTTTTGTTTCGAATACGAAAATGCCGACCACTATCGACGATGATGGCTTTCCTTTGTTTATCAGACCAGACTTTAACATCTTGGATCGTCAAACGTATGGCACTGTTTCTATAGGTATTGTGTACTTCCGCCTCCATACATATCACTTGTGTTGGTAAATATATTGGTTAGGTACATTAACAGCATTAACTGGTTCAGCATTTTGCAAAAACCCCATTACCTGCATGCAATTTTTAGACTTTTACGATTCCTCACAGCACTGCATGTTTAGTGTATTTCATTTGCGGAGATGTTTGAATCCAAAATTACTTTGTTTTATGAATTATTGATTGCGCGAAGCACGATGTTTTCTCGTTGGTTTCAGTCGCTTCTGGTGCGAAAATTTGGCCTTATGAATGCAGTACTTCTTTTGCTAGCTAATGTGAAATCTAACACGCATTGAGAGGATCGTATCTCAAATCTCAAACACTGACACAAATTTTCGACGTGCTACTTGTATCTTGGAATGCCATCAACGTTCGTCGTTGTGATTGGAAAGGAATTTATCAATTCAAACGTCTTTATTAGAAATGAATGGTCCTTCTAAAGGCAAAGAGTAAAACTTTCCGCCAACTAGTTTACAACACCCCACCCAACCACACATTTACACCAGACTGAACTACCCAGCTCATTCAACCTGTTGAGTGAAACGACGCGGACAAGTCAATCTTGTTACTAGTGGCACCGAAATTACCGTAATAACATTACAAATGGATTGTCTAGGAAATCTTTTCTGGGAGAAGGCTATTCTTTCCATATGGGATTATAGCATTTATACGTACGAACTCATTTGGTACTTGTTTTGACCTTTGACCTCACATGTAATCGCAATAAGGGTCAAAATGTCCCAAAAAGTGGGCGCAGCAGATCGCCTGTACAGCCAACAGGATTGCAGTTAGTGACCCAAAGTTTTTTGCATCGTTATAACCCCAATTGATATGGTCACTTCGATATGAAGAATAATGCACAGGAGTAGGGCAATGTGAGAAACTCATATTTTAGAATGTAAATTTGAAAAAGTGATCAAAGCACTACCTAGATAATTTATTTCTGATGCTAATGCAGAAAAGATTTGTGAAATATCTTTAAAACTCTCGGCTGTAGAGCGTGCACCGTGCAGGCACTTTTGGGAACGTTTTTACCCGCGGCCCCGGTCCACGGTGGCCCTGGGGTCAAATATTAGTACCATTTAGTTTCCACTTCATTATACTACAATCCTACAAACAGAGTGTGGAATTGTGGAAGGTAGTGTAGGTACACATCTTATTTCTAAAACAATGTATGCATCATGACAAACATTTACGGGTATGCAAAATAATTGCTACTCGGCCGAATATGTATGAATGTATCATTAATGAGGAGACACCTTGCATTAAATTGGTACAAATCTGCTGCTATGCCCTGGGCTTTAATATTGGACTTTAAATTAGGACTTTAGCATATCGTTGAGCTAGACGAAAGACCTGTCTGTATAAATTGTGGTTTTTAGTGCTTATAATACTAATTCGTCGCCAAGGTAGTATTTTAAAATTTCAATTCAATGATATTAAACATGTTTAGGTGCGCCCAGGAGGGTTAGCCTTGATTGCTCATTCATTGAAAATTACTGTTGCATGTGAATCAAAAATCCTTATAACAATAATAACAATATTGGCTGAATGCAAATACTAATTTTATTTTGTTTTACATTCAAGGACGAATCAGTGTGATATTTGACCTTGATAATTTCTCGGTAAGGAGACGCAGTCAATCATAATGGAATCATTATGAGAGTCATCCTTATTCTTATTTCAATCCCTAAACGATTTCGCTCGAAATAAATAAACTCGTAAATACCTTAGTGTAACTTCTTTTTAAATTGGATTCTTAATTGTCACGAAACCATGGCAATGAAAGGTAGAATCATTCTAAAATGCAATGGATGGAGAAAACACATTATTACAGTATCACGTGAGACGTACCGAACTCGCGTTCATGCATGAAATCGGCCACACGTGCTGCTGAATTTGTTGCCGTTATAAGCTCCTCTGGAATTTTATTGGCATCAGTAATGAGTAAATACGTGATGATAAATGTTTATGATTATGCATAAACGTTAACTAGTGTTCTGAATAATCTATACATAGACTTAGAAAAGTGATATTCGGAGATGATGGAAAAGGGATGCTTTTGTTTCACATTCTGAAAAGCCAACAATTATTGAGCATCATGTATCATGATGAATGGCTTTGTTTTATTTTGTTTGAAATTATTGGGACGAATTAAGACAGAAAGGAAGTAGCAAGTGAATGGTATGAACACATAGATGCATATTTGTATTTGCAGGCTTTGGTAATTACATTTTTTATTCATAGCATATTGCATGCAACATTGGATAACTAAATATGCGCAGATTGGTAATGTTTTACAACTGACTTGGAATATTCAATGAATGATTGTTGCGAAGAAAGCATGATGAATGAACAAACGAATGAATGACGATACCACCTAATGACCTGTAGCAAGATAGCTACAGAAATGTCCAACTTGCTCACGGTGGCGCCGAAATGGCGGTTATAAAATAGTGGGAGTCAAAGAAAGTTAGAAGAGGTATGAAATGTATTTTGACAGCTTGACGGCAGGGTTCTATCCTCATGGACTCGACTGAATTTGTGATTTAAGAATAGAGCCTTGTTATTATAAATTACGCCAATTCGCGTATTAACAAAGTTGTAATGAAGTAATTTTCAGCAATTAAAATGTTTGTGGTTACAGACTGTTCATTACATGTCAACAGTTATAGTAAAGAGTAATTACGTTTACACGTTGTGTAGAGTGCAGTAAAGTATAATTAGCTACAACAATATTACCATATTACACAATATCTTTAGATTCATTTTGAAGCAAAACTTGCAAGAACTCGGTTTTACAAATTGACAAGAAATATTGCGTGTCGTGACTTTGTCGTAATACATAATTGTTGGGGTAGGTATAAAATGCAATGTTCAGCAAGATACGTCAACCATATTACATCTTTTTAATTTATGAAGGTTCCCAGATTGCATGACCATAAAAAAGGTAGTCATGGAATTTAAAAAAAAATAGATTTGACAATATCCACCATCCAGTTTCTGTGTTTGTGTTATCACTACTCATCTCTGAACAGTTAGGGCCAGAAAATAAATAAACCCATCAATTTCCTTCATGGGACTAGTTGCTGCTCTTAGCATTGTTAAATCTAGTGTTTATTTTTGATAAATTCAAAGTATCCGGGTTTCCGCGAATAATTTCTAGGGGTTGATCAATGGTAGTTTCTCAGCCTCAATAAGCTGATGCTATCCACAATTACTCAACCACATCCTATAATCAATATGTCAGATTGATCTAATTAACCGGTGCATGATACACTGTTCTACTAATATTTCAAATTTTTATTATTTTTCAAATAGGAAATATTATTGTAATGATGAACGCTATCAAATCTGTTTTATTATTTTGTAGGACAAAGTAATTGTACTATGTAGTTGCACGATATATGCCAAGGTGTCATTAAATAAAACAATCTCAATTAGAACGTATGTATTTGCTTAGTATTTAAAGGAAATTCAGGTTTTCAAAAACATGTTTCAGATTTAATGTCCTACATTCTCGCAACAGCGGATTGTCGAGTGACCTTTGCAGCAGCATTGCATTTTTGAGTGTACAAACCAGCAATCCGTCTCTCAGATAATACAATTAACCAGTTAAAATTATACGACAATCTTAAGTGAACCAAACCATTATTACAAAATCCCTGAGTGCAGTTGCAATTTGCAATGAACAAAAGTATTTGAGATATGACCTATAGGGTTTTCTGTTCCACAAAAGTGGAGATAGCGGCTCGTGCTGGATACATTCAATGGTCATTCCTTCCTTTAATTTTGATGTATAAGCAATTTGGAATAAATTTGGATGTTAAAAATAAAAACGCTCGTCAATGTCCTTTATTTGACGAGCTGTTAGAATTGGATCCATAAAAACAGTAGCACTGCGTTATATAATCTTACCGTAATGCAACAACTCGGTTATACTCGTATATTGATTTTGACGTTATGTGTGTATTGCATTCGCTTGCATTCAAAGGATGGGTTACAGGTGATGCTGGTGCTGTTATAAACTTGTGGGGAATTTGATCGGTGTGCATAATAAATAATAAATATACATATTTTGTGACTATGCATAAATTTTAACTAATGTGATGAATTAATATTCTGTACGCGCAGGTGGTGGGGCTCGCACGTATACTGACACAATAACGTCTTTGTTTTGTATTCGAACATACTGTTCATTATTGGGCATCACTCATCATAATTCATGATGATTACGACTTTGTCTTATTTCACAGGAGATGTTTGGGGTAAAGTCAGACTACGAGGAAATGGCAAGTGAGAAGTAGGACCATATGTAAAGGTAAGTTTGTGTAGCTTTTACGATTTTATTTTGGTTTCACATGACACGCAACATAGCATAAATATGTATACCTATGTATGTGCATACATGGGTACTGTTTTGTGCATGACTTCCAATAAATATTCCACCATGATTGCACTGTGTTGCGAAATGCCCAAAAAATTATTATGACTGCTTTCTTGGCTTCAAGTTCGAAGGGCCCAGATAACACATATGTATATTTATTATATACAATTGGAACCTGATCTTTCCGATGGTGAAGGTTTCAGACCGAAAAATGTGAAATTATCCCGCTTTTATTCAAAAAACTATGAAAAATAGGTACTTTTTTCAAAAAAGTTTGTTTTGCGGCAAAGTGCGCGCCTGGAGTGCCAAGTGGTTAACAGATTCGAAATCAGCGTCCTTTTTTACCCCTACTTCCATCAGCACTTTGTCACTCCAGGCGCGCAATTTTGAATAATTATTTAATTTATGGACTGATTTCGAGTTTGGTTACGGGGTCCTTCACTAGATATGTATGCAGGCTTGCAAGTCAAGTGCAGAAAGAGGGTGGCACACAGACATCAATTTACATATATAAGCTGATTTTTAGTACCTTATGGCCTAATTCAAAAATTTTGTTCGCCACCCTCTTTCTGCACTTGACATGCAAGCCTGCATACATATCTAGTGAAGGACCCCGTAACCAAACTCGAAATCAGTCCATAAATTAAATAATTATTCAAAATTGCGCGCCTGGAGTGACAAAGTGCTGATGGAAGTAGGGGTAAAAAAGGACGCTGATTTCGAATCTGTTAACCGCTTGGCACTCCAGGCGCGCACTTTGCCGCAAAACAAACTTTTTGAAAAAAGTACCTATTTTTCATAGTTTTTTGAATAAAAGCGGGATAATTTCACATTTTTTCGGTCTGAAACCTTCACCATCGGAAAGATCAGGTTCCAATTGTATATAATAAATATACATATGTGTTATCTGGGCCCTTCGAACTTGAAGCCATGAAAGCAGTCATAATAATTTTTTGGGCATTTCGCAACACAGTGGATTGGGATGAGGAAATTTTGTGCGTTTAGTCAATAGAGTGGAAATCGTTGTGACATAGTCTTTGGGAGTTCCCGAAAAGAGTTGAAATGCGTTGAGTTTTTGAAGGGATGACATTCGTTGTTTTTGTTGATGTGATTGTACTAACGATTGACAAATAAGACCTAAGATAACTCTGACTAATCGGGTACTTTTCATGTAGTCAGCGTCAGCAAAGTATAGGTATGCTAGCTATCGTTTTTAAAAAGTATGTAGGAAATTGCGAGATTTTAAGCTGTTTATTCATGTTATGACTTCGAATACATATGTATTCGATACGCAATGTATTCTACGCGCTTTCATGAACAAAACCGGCCACCCGTGTAACTGCCACCCCGACGCAGTTACGGCTCCTATAACAAGCTTCTCGGGATTTTTATCGAACTTCATAACAATAAATTATGATGAATATTTGTGATCCTGATTAAATGTTTATAGTGAACTAGTGCGCTGAATACTTTGAATATTCGGTTTGTGGGATGATTTTGCAAAAGGATGATTTTGTTTTGTATTCAAAAATGCCGACCATTATTATGCACCATGATGCATGATGACAATGTCTTTTTTTGGTTTTATTGGGAATAACTACGAAGATGAAAGAGAAGAAAGGCTTTAAGACAGAATTTAATTATCACGGCAATCTGAACGGCAAGCGCGTAATTAATTGCCAGAAGGGATAATATTTGTTGTTTTTGTTAATGTGAATGTACTGATGACTGACAAATGAGTCACAAAATATTGCCGTCTTACATACAGTCAGTTACTACATACACGCTATGCTGTTTAAAAAAGTTCATTTTGCCATGTAATGATTCCAGGTATCCGGCCTTACCTAATTTTCGTTCACTTAAGTATCAGCCTCGTTTCAAATTGTCGCATCATTAACTTCTGTTGCCATTTAGTCAGCAACTATACCTACAAGAATAAAAATTTACCACTGCACATCACATGCATACACACACACACCTAGACCTGTTTATAAGAATCATGCTGACCAGTTTATTGATTATGGCGCCTAAAATATTAAAATAATTCAGAATTTTATAAAATAAACAAGTCATTGATCTAAATTTCCAATGCTATACTTTTCTATCATTTGACTGTGTATGCGTGATTTATAAAATTTTCACCGATATTTGATTCCAAGAAAAATTGGTTGTAGCAATAACTTGGAAATGATTGAGTGAGGCATGATGTTTTCTCTTTTCTCGTTAACGTGAATCGTTTTTTCATGAATCGACATAATTTCTGCTTCTGCATTAAATATTACGTTTATCCAGTTCATGTGAAGGCTGCCATTCATTTGATGCCAAAAAGCGGACCTTAAGCACCCGCAGAGGAGAGGAACGTAAGTAAGGAGAAAGTTGCTCAAGCTAGAAACGTTCAACATTACATTACTTTTAATCCATTAAAATTACTCAAAAACCTGCTCAGTAACCATTTGTGTGACAAGCTTTTGCCATTGCATCGTTAATTGCAACTAAACCATGCCAGTGCATGATAAAATCATACCGTAAAACCCGATTACATGCAGGATATTTATAGTATGATTGCAGGTTTAATGTTTATTATCTGAGGCGATATTTGAATCCAAAATAATTTAGTAGAAATAAAGAAAATAGGTATTGATTGCATGAAACACGATATTTTCGCGTTAGTTTCATTCGTTTCCGGTGTGAAAAATTGGCTTCATGAATGCAGTACATCGTTTCTAGTAATTCGAAGGGTGGGATACATTAAGATGATAGCATCAACAAAATGAATACAGTTTAAAAGTCTTGCTAGTTTTGAAATGTGATCTGTATACACTTTGTCCCAGAACCAAGAGATCACTCGTTTTTTCACCATAACTCCAACACGAAACGAGGCAGCGGCTTGATATTATGCAAATGTGATATACTAGTGACAAGGTATTTATGGTATATCACATTTGGATATATCTCATTTCTATATGCGGTTTACGAGAAACACGTGAAATTTGGGTGTCCCAGAACCAAGAGATCACCTATTTTTTGAGATGTTTTTTGCGATTAAAAGACACAATACATTAGTGTAATACTGAGAATAGTGATTTTTAGCTTAAATAACTTCAATCCAAATGATTTTTCATCATACCACTCATTTTTGTAAAATTTAGGAAAAAGTCATTTACACGAGAAAATTGGTCTGTTGATACATGCGCCCCTCCACGACACCCAGGTCGTCCAATCTTTGAAAATGATAGCTTATTGAAATCTACGGATCTTATTTGTTATATATATTCTTGATCTGTCTTCCTGGAAATCTGTAATTGTAATAGTTTCACAAGTGTAAGAAGAATCAATACAGTGTCCATTTAAAATTCATTAGATTCTGACCACTAACGTTGTGAGCTTGCACTGGCAAAAATGTGTGTCAGCAAGGTTCACTAGATACATGATTTTAGGACACCCCAACTCACTTCTTCAAAATAGGAAGCAACCTGTAAAGATTGGATGACATGAGTGTCGTGAAGGGGCATATGTATCAACAGACCAAATTTCCCGTGTAAATGACTTTTTCCTAAATTTTACAAAAATGAGTGGTATGATGAAAAATCATTTGGATTGAAGTTATTTAAGCTAAAAATCACTATTCTCAGTATTACACTATCGTATTGTGTCTTTTAATCGCGAAAAACATCTCAGAAAATAGGTGATCTCTTGGTTCTGGGACACCCAAATTTCACGTGTTTCTCGTAAACAGCATATAGAAATGAGATATATCCAAATGTGATATACCATAAATACCTTGTCACTAGTATATCACATTTGCATAATATCAAGCCGCTGCCTCGTTTCGTGTTGGAGTTATGGTGAAAAAACGAGTGATCTCTTGGTTCTGGGACAAAGTGTATATTGTTAAAGAATTTGAGTCAAGAGAAAAATGTTTTGGCTATTTTATCGATCTGTGACCAGGGAGAAAGTTGATGTAGAACAATATTCAATTGAGTACTTGGGGTTGACCCATGTGAGCAAACACAATTGTATATGAGTGAATCTTTAGTGCTATAATTATTGCTGTTCTTCCATCAGTTGGATTATGTAAGACCAAATTGCCCATCAGTTTGCAACGAAAAGTTATAAATTTGCAAAATCAACGAAAGATTGATAATACTGACCAAATGCCAATTTTTAATGTACCAATTTTATATGAAAAAAACATGAAAAATTGATTCGATCTAGTTTTTAATTGCAAATGCATGATAATGCTTTGTTTATATTAGAAACATTATTAAAAGTCAAATCCAATTTTAGATTTCCCCGCTTTCATGCATGAAATCGGTCACAGGTGCAGTTACTGCTACAGCAGTTACCGTAGTTAAATCTTCTTCGGGCGGCTGTATTGTAGTGTAGGACAAGAACATTTTTACTCTGTAGTTGCAGGAAATATGGCAAAGCTAAACTGTCATTAATTAAAGTAATTTCAATTTGGACGAAGATATTTTGGATTTAAGAAAAATTCAGGGTTTCAAAACAATGTTTCAGCTTCAATGTTACAGATTTCCCAACATCGGAATTCTTAATCGACCTGTTGAACAAGTATTGCCGATCTGCATTGTCTTGAGAAGTAACAATTTGTCTCCAAGATAATGCAATTACCAATTAAAAATTCCAAATGCATCACCAAATTAATTTGTGTGATGGATATAATGTATGCGCAATAGGTTTATGGTAATAATGTATTTGTGGTGTCCGAAATGTATTGGGTGAATTCATACAACGAGGAAATGGCAAGTGGAAAAAATAAATACTTGAAATAATTTTGTTAAAATTTTGTTATTTTATTATATATTCTTATACCAGCAACATTGCATCCATGTATTGGAAACGTTTTGGACCTGACTCCCAATCTTCAATGAATGAATTGGATGAAAAGTTTGTCTTCGAGTTAACAGAGAAGAGCATTTTGTTAGTGGTGAATGGTCGATCTCCAAAAGAGTAGAAATGCATGTAATTTTAATTTTCACGGGCTACAATTTTTACCTTACGGATGTGCTTGTAAATAATTTGCAGTAGGGTGCAAATTTGCTTTTTTTGTTAATTCGATTGACTGACGACCGATAAATGAGATAGAAAACATTACCGAGTCTCAATTAGGTTTCTGTAGGGTTCGCTCTCAATAAATAATGCACATGTTCTTGGTACGTTTAGTACATTGTAGGATACGGTGAAATGTGGGATTGCATCAACCATTTATAAATTAAAACCTTTCACATGCTACTTTTTGACCAGCATTATGCGAATGCCGTATCAATCATTTCCAGTATACAAAAATCCACCACAAAACAACGTCTACATGCGACTTATGATATTCAGAAAACTGAAGCGCATCTGATTTATATATAATGGCGTCGAAATGACAACATAAAAGCTACTTAGCTAGTTACCGAATGGATACTTTGAAGTGGAAAATATAGGAAGCATTTCATAACAGAAGGACTAAGGAATGTTCCGATATCTTTAAAAATACAATTTCCTTGATTTGGCAAACAGATATTGCATCTCCTTGTAAACATCATCCTTACGTTGCGTTTGCCATAGCATTGTCCCTGTGGCAATAAAGCACTTAGAAAGAGGTCACTGAGGCTGTCGATCCTACATATCGATTGTAACGCAGCGTCTACACGTCATACGTCACGTATAAAAACAAAACACAAAAGCTACAAATCTGTCGCAAATGTACAAAATCGTCGAAATAAGTATAATATTGACAAAAAACAATTTTTAATGTATATATTTGCATCAGGAACACCTGTATGGGTTCAACTATTTCAGATTTTCCACTGGGAATGTCAAACACAGACGAAAAATGCCCAAGCCCTACTTGGATAAAACTTTCTCATTAAATGATTCGTATGTTCATTGTACGTTTCGTACATTTTAGGATGCGTAACTGCGTACGTCGTTGCGATTGCATCAACAATTTATAACTGCCAAAGTTTTCGCTAGCTCTGAAGCACATCTACATTATCTCATCAAACAATTTTGGTCAATAATTTATATTTTAACATATGCGATTGGAAGGTCAAAATTGCCAACTATGGCGTCCTAATGCACGTTATAAAATTACAAAAGGGAGAGTCTATGAATACGTTCGCGGGAGAAGGCAAAAATACCGGTATATATTTTGCACGTATTTTTACAGTCTGTCTTGTACACGTTGTTTGCGTAGCAGTCAATAATGTTCAAAGTATGTTCCACAGGTAATTTTACTAATGTATGCATACTTGATTACGTTACAGGTTACATGTTTAAAGTACGTTTTTCCAGGTACTTACGAGTGATGTGAAGATTTAAAACTAACAATCAAACTTCTAGTAACGGGTTTGAAAATACACTGTCATACATGGAAAACAATATCAAACCAGCACCTGACATGGAATATGTCGCAGATAGATCAAACTTATACATATCGGCGTCAAAATGCGGGTTATAAAATTACAAAAGGAAGAGTCTAGGAAAACGTTGCAGGAGAGAGCATTACTTGTATGTATTTTGCATTGCATTTGGAGAGTCTACCTTGCACAGTCAATAACGTTCGTTCGTTTGTTTTATCATTTTTTGGACAAGTCAAATGAATCATACTAACACTGCGATTCTGAAACGTGTTAATTTTTCACTCTACGATTCCGTCGTCTGCCGTGTTTGATGAGAAGGCTGAGTAAGCCGCTATTTAATCGTCATGGGGTAATGAAAGGCATTGACCGACAAATGGATCAAAAGTATCTGCTGACACACTATTTGGTTTCTGTACGTTTCTCTCATTAAATAATACATGTGTTCTTGGTAAGTACATTTTGGTATACGTAGAAACGTGCATAAACGTTGGGATTGCATAAAACGTTTATCGAGGCAAAATTTTTCGCTCATCAGGAAGGTGTCCTATCCGTTCATATGAACGATCTTTCTGCCATTCAATAATGACAATCATTTTCCTACATTTAAGTCTGATGTTTGAGGAAACTAGGTTACCTCAGCCACGAAATAGAAGAATTACCTGTTGTACAATATGCAACGGGAATACTTGGATATACTGGCGTCATAATGGTGGTTTAGAAATTATAAAACAGAGAATACTTGCTTTTAAGGGACAGCAAAATTTGTTTTTTTAAAGTTTTCAGTTGAATAGATTTTAGGCTTTAATGATTTTTAGGATTTTAAGTTGAAACATCCTATATTACAATAGTCCAGCGTTTTATGAAACTCCCAATTTGCTGCATGAAATTTCCAAAGTATTTATACAATAAATAAATTTAACCGTCTAGACTGTTCACAAGATGGGGGCAGATGAAAAGGAGAAACATTTCTCTATAAAACTATACTTTCTATATATGTGCATGCATGATTGATTGGGAACGTAAGTAATTAGGAATTATCCTCCCAGAGTCAAGTTTTTTTGATAATCCTTTGCTGAAAATACCGTTCCACAAAAATAAGGACTGGTTGGACTAGTTCCCGCATACCAACGTTCAATTTTTTACCAGCAGTGATGACCTTTTTATTATTTTCCTCATGCCGCAAAACGCATCTATAACTTGGAATGCAGAGAGCTTAGAGCATTTTACTGAAAAACATCACGTTGACGAGAGGAACCTAGCCTATTGGTAAAACTGTTGCATATCCGATTTATAAATAATGGCGTCGAAATGACAACACATATAAAAAATACCCAGCTAGTTACCGAAGAGATACTTTACAATGGAAACTAAAGGAAACGTTTCATGACAGAGTGACTAAAGTATGTTTCGATAAATTTTAAAATACAATTTCCTTGATTTGCCAAGCAAAGACTTTGAATTTCCTTGCAAAGGTCAACCATGTATTGTGTTAGCCATAAATATTGTCGCACTGGCCATAAAGCAGTTAGAAATAGGTCACTGCGAGAGGTACGGCTGTCCATCCTACATACCGATAACAGAGCAGAGACGTAGTGTTTGGAGCATATGTTATCAACCGAAATTGGTTTGAATTATGTTGTAATCGCTGTGGTAACAGGTATGTTGTAATGATATTCTCTTTTGTTGTTACCGTAAATCGTTCTCGGCGTACAGATTTATGTTTCTAAATTTGATATTACGTTTCTCCAGTTAATGCGAAGGCTGTTGTTCATGTGATGGAAGCAGGCGGATCTTCCTCATTCAATAAGCACCCACAGTAGCAGATGGCTACCGCATTGAAACCATAATTTTAGTGATTTAACTAGGGAGACAAATTATTTATTTAAACATTCTGTAATAATTGTTACATCTGTAGGTGGAGAATGTCGTATGCACCAGTGTTAAATTCAATCTGTCCACCATAAGAACCTAAGAGTTAAATGAATTCGTCATCCCACCCACCATACGTGAAAATGTCACCTAACTAAAGCAGTTACTGTTACAATATAATCAAACATATATGGTCTTTCGTTAATTAGTGAAAGAAAATCCACGTGCTAATTTGGATAATACAAATTTTAATTATATCTGGAGGAAGTACATGTCGACAGGAACAATTGCAAAATATTTTGCACGACATTTGGGAATTTAATCTGTCCCTTTTTATAACATAAAGCTGGCGCACTTCAATCCGCTGAAATATTCTAGGAAATTTCACATAATATGTGTATCGCATGATAGAAGTAAATCATTTCAATTGAATTTAGCAAAGTACCATTAACTAATGCAATTCCATCTTAAGTAATGCTTTTTATGCTTATTTATAGGTAAATATCTATTTTCTAAAAATAAATTCAAGAAGTGAAACACCTTATTGGTATTATTGAGATTCGACGCTGCTAAACCTATAAGTCGTCCCCGATTTAATACAATACAAAATTACAACTTCTCATAATCTAACACATCATTGTTTTGACAATGATGCAGCGGCTTTCCTTTCCTGTGCTTCAATTTCTTGGGACAACCACGAAGGGAGATGAAATGGCCAGTGAAAATTACAACTATACATTTACATGTTTACGTGGCGTTTGTGATATTATTGTGTATTCATATTGCATGCAACATTACGTAAATACGCATTTACTGCGATATTTGAAACCAAATCCATTTAGTTGAAATAAAACATAGGTATTGTTTGCGTGAAGCACGATGTTTTCTCGTTAGCTTGAATCGTTTCCGGTGTGAAATGCTATTTCCACGAATACAATATTTCTTTTTTCTTGTCAACATAGAGTATGAGATGAACTGATTGCATGTACACTATAAAAAAGTGTTAACATACATGTGAATCTTGCAGGTGTTTATAAAGAGCTTTGATGAAAAGAAAGATGCCTAGGATTTTTAATCTGTGAGTAAGATGACCTGGAAGCGTGGATGCAGAAAACATATGGACTCGATGACTTGGGTTAGGCTAGACCCATGTGAGCAAAACTAATTCACTACTACTTGGTCACTTGAATTATGTAAAACTACTAGGGCTTATACAGACTACATCGGCCAAACATGAAATTCCATGGTGCAACAGTATAGTTTGAACTGATTAATTTAAAAGATTCTGGTATTCTGGTTTGTGGTCTTCTGTTGGTTGCATTATATGAAACAGGTGTATTACAAATAATTATAGCGTTTTTAAAATTACCTATCACTAAATTCCAGAGGTATCTGTGGTACAATGAAATTCGAAATGCATGCAGAGATAGTTAGTCACGTCATAGTTATTGTGTGGAAGAAGGACATTTGCACATTGTGTAGAATACGGCAAAGTTATGCTATTTTATGCAAAAAATCTGACATCAAAAAACACCCAAACAAAAGACTTCGTAAAGGGACCTTCTAGCTATTTTACAAATCTGAGTGACCATATTGTCCATATGATCGCAACAGCGAAGCCCTCATTTATTTTCATAAATTCTAACAGCCAATGAAACTTCTAGCTGACGGCCTGGCACAGCCAGCTGATATCACCTGACCGGCAGCTAGAGAGTGCCATTGGCTGCTGGAATTTATGAAAACAAATGAGGGCTTCGCTGTTGCGATCATATGGACAATAACATGTATTCGACACCAAGATAACACAATATTAAGGGACCATCGATAGCTTCGTTTTCATGCATGAAATCGGTCACACGTGTTTAATTACTACTGCCGCTATAAGCTCCTCTGGATTATTATCAATCTTCGTAGTATGTAATGATGATGTATTTTCTAGGTACGTCAATGCTAACTAGTGTTTTTGATGTTGTATGCACACTTGGGTTATGGCAATAATGTATTTATTTTGTCGGAAAGGTTTGGGCTAATTCAAGTATTAATGAAATAGCAAGTGGAAAATATGACCGCGTGAAAATATTTTTTTTTTTTAAATATTTTAAATTTTATTACGTCTTCATATTGTCATCAGCAGCTCACAAACGTATGTATGTATTTGGAACGTATGTTGCACCTGATTTTCAATATTTAATATATGTATTTATTTAACACTTCGCGCTTGAGTCAGTTGAGAAGAAAATGTTGTTAATGGTGAATGATCGGTTACATAAAGAGTAAAAATACATGTAATTTCGATTTCACGGTTATCTTACGGATATGCATGTAATGAATTTTTAGAAGGGTGGACATTTGTAATTTATGATAATGCGATTGACTGAGGACCGAAAAATGGAACAAACAAATTGAGACTCACTATTTGGTTTAAGTACGTTTCTCTCTCATTAAATAATGCATATGTTCTTGGTACATTTAGTACATTTTAGGATTTCGTTTACGATGAAGCCGCGTCTGGTCCATCCTTATATGAGTGATCAGTGATCTTTCTGCTATTTAATGCAGACAATCAAACTCAAGTCGTAACTCGTTTACACTCAGCTACCTACATAGGAGAAATACCTGTTGTCAAATATGGAACAGAAGAGTCACAATAGGTCACTGTGGCGCCGAAATGGTGGTTTAAAACTTAAAGGAGAATCCGCTATCTTACAATTAGAGAACCCAACAGCAAAATTGTTTTTTTTTATTTGTACTTGAATCTATTTCAGGTTTATTGAGCTAAAATCTAGTATTAAAGTACTGAAACATTTAAAAAAGCACTCAATTCGCTTCATGAACTTTCGAAAGCTAATAATTTATTGAAATCCGAGAAAGGATTGCAGCCACAAAATATCGACATTGATTGCATGAGGCAATATGTTTTGTCATTAGTTGGTGTCGTTTCCGAACATGGGAGGGAGGAACATTTCTCCTTAAATATTCCAATTACTGCGTACATGCTTTCCCAGATGCAATCGTTTGAAATTTGGAATTATTCATTACAGAATCATGTGTTTTGATAATCCTTAGTTGAAAATACGGTTCCTCATAAATAACGTCTGGTTGAAATGGTTCACGTATATCCATGATCCATTTTTAACAGTATATATTAAAGACCTTTTTATTATTTTCTACTTGTAGCAAAACTATCCTACAAACTGTTTGTGGAAAGCGCACAACATTTTACTGAAAACTTGGCGTAACCCAATCCGACCTTCGAAGTTCAAGAAACGTTGCACATCATAATTTATAATTAATGGCGTCGACATGACAACATAAACCTACCTGGTTAACGATTGGATATTTTAATATGGACAGTAAAGGAAGCATTTTATGTTAACCTGCAGCCATATCTTTGACTGTCACGCAAGTGCTGCCCCTTGACTGTATCTTAACTAAATGTTTGCCAGTTTACAATTTGCAAGGGTGGCGGCGGCACACTGCGCCTGAACTGGTGCAATGCGATAAAGTAATGCGTTCGTTGTTGACTATTTATATCCCAAAACATGATGCCATATCCAACTGCTCTGTATTCCTGACATTTGTGTCCTGAGGGACGCCGGATTAGGCATGCATCTACTTAATTGCGTTATTATTATATGAATTCCAGCAAGTCATTTTACAGCCGCAAAACATATTAATACGGTTGGGCCATTCGAGATTACATACAAAATGTTCCTACATTCATGAAATTACTTTTGTTGAACTAGTGGGACAGCAAATACAATACATGGGGTAAGCTTACGCAAATTGGTACAGATGCAACACGTTTAATGGTACGGAGAAAGTTGTGTGAACTTGGTTTGAAGATGCGAAAATTAGAATGCAATATTCATTGATTCGCGATTCATTGCATTGCACCAGTCAAAGTATAAAATTATTTATTATTAGACTACTGTGGCTGTAAGCATGTGGCTTAACTTATTCAAACCTTTTATCCGGTCTCGTAGCGTTTTAATGGACGCACCTGCTGGCAATAGGGATAGCTATCGTCTATATTAATACTAGATCCGACATGCGGCGCAATAAACAATCATCAGTATCTCTTCAGAATCATTGAGAGGAGCACATTATTCTTTTCGGCAGTTGTGATAAAAAGTATTTTGGATTTCCTTTAAGCAAATTTTTTATCTATAAGAACCCATTCAGCAACTTCAACCACACTTGCAGATCATCCCGAAGAACCTATTTCGTAGTATTGCAAATTTTGATTGGAAAAATTGTTAGCCGTCGTCACTCCAAAACTACACACCACATATATGTAACTTAAAGTTTAATTTTTAATGAAATTACGTCTTTAAAGTGGAAAAGACTCTTTTGGAAAAGTGAAAAGACTACGGAATAAAATAAATGCAAATGTGTTATTTTATCCCGATGCTGCGTCTTATGACAAGACTCTCATGAGTAAGTACATAGCTTAGCTACTGACGGTTGTAACGACCATCTCAAAATCGAAAATAAATAGCAGATTCGTATTCTCCATGGAAAATTGGCCTACAAATGATTTTTTTTAAATTGGGGTAAGTTGAAACAACGGAGTAATTTGAGACAGCAATTTGCAGCCCAAGGGTCGCTAGGGCAACGTTTTACGGCTAGGTAACTTGACGGATCTGGCTGAAATTTGGCATGAACATTCCCATAAAAATTCTCTAGACTGTTCAGGAACGGTGTTTTCGAAATTCAAACAGGGGTCGTAACGGGAGGGATCAAAAGGTCAAAATGCAAAAAACTTTCAAAAATTCACTTTTGAGCGGTGCAGGTGGATTGCTAGTGCCACCAGGAGTATTTTTAACGAAGACACCATGTCTCTAAAATGTAACGCCCCCGATCTGTATGACTTTTTCTAAAAACGGACTTTTATCCCCTCAAGGAGAAGCTCAGAAAACGAAACCGCATGTTTCTGCGTTTAATAATTTTGAAAATACAAGCATTTGAAATTTTTGTCGGGGTAGTCACATTTTGACCCTTGCCGCTCCGACCAGAATGAATATTTTTAATTTATCTCTCCTGAACAGTCGAGAGGAAGGATAAGAGAATGTCTATGCCAAATTTCAGCCTAATCCGTTAACATCCCTAGGAGTAAAACGTTGCCCTGTCAATTTACTTCCTCTCTCTGACCTTACGACTGGCTTGGTTCCGACGCTAGGGCAACGTTTTACTCCTAGGGATGTTAACGGATTAGGCTGAAATTTGGCATAGACATTCTCTTATCCTTCCTCTCGACTGTTCAGGAGAGATAAATTAAAAATATTCATTCTGGTAGGAGCGGCAAGGGTCAAAAAGTGACTACCCCGACAAAAATTTCAAATGCTTGTATTTTCAAAATTATTAGACGCAGAAACATGCGGTTTCGTTTTCTAAGCTTCTCCTTGAGAGGGTAAAAGTCCGTTTTTAGAAAAAGTCATACAGATCGGGGGCGTTACATTTTAGAGACATGGTGTCTTCGTTAAAAATACTCCTGGTGGCACTAGCAATCCACCTGCACCGCTCAAAAGTGAATTTTTGAAAGTTTTTTGCATTTTGACCTTTTGATCCCTCCCGTTACGACCCCTGTTTGAATTTCGAAAACACCGTTCCTGAACAGTCTAGAGAATTTTTATGGGAATGTTCATGCCAAATTTCAGCCAGATCCGTCAAGTTACCTAGCCGTAAAACGTTGCCCTAGCGACCCTTGGGCTGCAAATTGCTGTCTCAAATTACTCCGTTGTTTCAACTTACCCCAATTTAAAAAAATCATTTGTAGGCCAATTTTCCATGGAGAATACGAATCTGCTATTTATTTTCGATTTTGAGATGGTCGTTACAACCGTCAGTAGCTAAGCTATGTACTTACTCTCATCCATCTTTATATGAGCGATCTTTTGGTTCGTAATGCAGATAATCAAACTTTCCTACGAACTTGCCGCTTGCCGAAACCCACTTACACGCAACCATCTAAACAAGAACACTACTTGTTATATTTGCAACAAAAATCCACACTTCCCCTCACTGGTGTCAAAATAGGGGTCATAAAATTACAAAATGGAGGGTTCAAAAAACGCTTTTGGAACAAAGCAAAATATGCGATACGTATTTTGCGTTGTATTTTGACAGTATCCGTTGCACAGGTCTTTATACGTCAAAGGGTTATCCCATACTATCGTCACTATCCTTGTATTTGGCAAGTATTTTAATATATTCACTCTACGGGCCGCTGCAAAATTTATTATAAATTTTACTGGATATAATATTTAATCGTCACCAAGATAACCCGACGATTCGAGATGAATCGACACGATCATGTTACAATTTTAAATGGACTAAGTTTCTATATTACGCAATGACTGAAAATTACTGCTGTAGGTTGTTGCAATAGGTATTTATTTTTCAATGTTCACAATTCAGTTTGGATGTTGCCATTTTTCATCTTTATACAGTTTGTGCGCACACAATTTATAGGCCCTGCAATTTCCATAATGTCACTAGTTGTTTGCATTGCATTTCACTGTTAATTGCCACAGAAGATTTGGCAATCCCCGGAATATTATTTCTTAAATGCAATGGCTGGAATGCACACAAACTTCAGGGACAATGTTGTGTGACGAATTCCGTTTCATGGATAAAATCAGCCACACGTGTTACTGCTACTGCAGCCATAAGCTCGTCTGGATTTTTATCAATCTTCGTAATAAATATTGACGTCATATTTTCTTGGTTATTCGTAAATCCTAATTAGTGTGATGCATATACTGTATGGCCGTTTGGTTTATGGCAGTAATGTATTTGTTTTGTCTTAAATGTTTGGGTTGAATTCATACAGTGAGGAAGTGGCAACTGAAAAATATGACCACGTGGTCGTGTATTTTTGCCATATGAATGATCTTTCTGCTACTTAACGAAGACAATCAAACTTTCCTACAAACTTGACCTTTGCGGAAATTTATTCACACGCATCCATAAATATTGAAAAATACCCTGTAATAAAATATCCACAAGAAATGTCACACTTGGCCACTGCGGCGTCGAAATGGTGGTTTAAAAGTTATAAAACTGAATATCAGGTAAGGGGTTTGAAAAAAGCAGCTAAGCAAAATTGGCTTGTCTTTTTAAATTTGTACTTGACCCCATTTGTGGTTTATTGAGTTGGCACGTATTCTATTAAAATAGCGCAACATTTTATGAAACAACAAATTTGCTGCATGAATTTTAAAAATCGAATAAATTTTATAAGTCAAAGAAAAAATGGTTCAATACAAAGACTTGTATTGATTGCGTGAAGCACGATGCTTTCTCGTTACTTTGCATCTTTTCCGGTGTGTGAAAATGAAATTTTTTGAAAGTCAACTCTACGTTTTTAGCTAGTGTGATTGATATTTTGGTTTGCACATATATGATTGTAAGTATTTACACAATAAATATATATTCATGTAATGACTGGTCCAAAGTTATATGCAGATGAAAGGGAGGAACACTTCTCCATACGAATTCCAACTTCTGAACGTGCACATGCTTTCTAAGTTGCGAACGTTTGCAATTAGGAACTATTCCGCACAGTCATATACTTTGATAATCAAGGGCTGGTTGTAGTGGATTCACGCACACATACGCTCCTTTTGTACAGTATTATACGAATGACATTTTCATTATTTTCTGCCTACTCTAAAATTCCCCTACAAAATGGTTTGTAGAAATCACAAACAATTCACAAACACCTTGACATGAGCAAATAATTACCTTCCGACCTGTTAAATCTGTTGAGCGTTCAATTTGTAATTAATGGAGTCGAAATTATAACATGAGCAACAACTTAGCAAATTACCGAATGCAATGGGATTTACTTTAAAATGGAAAGTAGTGGATATATTTTATGGAAGCCTGCACTTACAAGGGAAGTATTAGAATGACCATATCGATATGGTCTTATGAGATATGCTATATTTATCAATTTTTCGCGATAATTTTGATGGGCATATCTGTTTTCCCAAATGGAGCCTTATACTCGCTCCACAGTGAATTTTTGCTTTCTAGATATTAGTTAGTACAGGAAATATTATGCGACGTAAATTGTTTCCACTTATACAATTCCTTGAATATTGACAAATATCCAATTTGGTACCAATTTGTAGCATTTAGATACCATGTACATCAATTTTGTTCAACTTTGGCAAAACCGAAAATTTTGAAAAAGTTGCAAAGAGGGGGTCTTACCTCACTTAATTTCACCCATGTTAATTGCTATCTAGAAAGCGGGAAAATTTCCCGCCAAAACTAACAATTGGCTATCTAGCAAATATAAGACTCCATTTGGGAAAACGGATCTGCGCATCAAATTTATCACGAAAAATTGATAAATTTGCCATATCTCACAAGGCTATATCGATATGGTCAATCTGATACTTCCCTTGTTAGTAAAGTGATTAAAGCGTGTTTCGGTACCTTAAAAATACAATTTCCTTGATTTGGCAAGGAAAGATTTTGAGTTTCCTTATAAGCATCATCATGTTGTTTGCCATAAATATTGTCCCACTGGCAATAAAGCAGTTATAAATAGATGATAAGGGGCGGTACGGCTGTCGATTCTACATATCGATAACAAAGCAGAGCATCGATAACAAATGTTGTTGCACGTACTGCTGCAACTTCCGGTGTTTAAGCTCGTCTGGATTTTTGTCAATCTTCGTAATACATAATGGTGATAAATACTTATAATTATTCATGAATGTTACCTCGTATACCGAATATGCACTATGCACACTTGATTTAGATTTATGGTAATAATGGTTTTGGTTTTTTGTTGTTTTTAGCATAAAGGGTGGTATTTAAGCATAGAGGAAAAGGAAGGCAAAAAGTTCGACCATGTGAATGTAAGCTTCAATAGATTTTGTGATTGTATTTTTTTCATAGTACTTTTCATAATACATTGGATTCCAAGTAGTGTGCACATTGCAAATGTTTTGCATATGACTAAGCATTCAATGAATGAATAAGTTCCAAAGAGAGAGTGTTTTGAGTCATCCGAAAACAAAACTGATTGGCAAACTGTCGGCAGTGCATATAAATAATTTCAGAAGGGAGTTGACATTTGTTTGTTTGTTTGTTCAGTAGGGAGTAACTTTAAAAAATCAAAGGACGTCTTGAAAAAAACGCTAGGAAAGTTTTTTGATATCAGAATATTCTATATTCAGCAAAATATTCATCAACATTTCCTGCAGATCAAATATTCACCGTCTAGACTGTTCTTTTCCTAAGATGTATACAGGTAAATGGAAGGAACATTCTCCATAAAAGTTCTAATTTCTGCACATGTGCATGCATTATAGGTTGTTTTATTCAATGATTTGATTTAGCTAGAACAGCTTCAATAATGGAGTACTATGGATTTATGTTAAGTAAACAACAAGTTTTAAAAACGTTTTTGTCATACCGTCTTTAATATTACAACCAAACCTTCTGCATATAACTACGAACCTGGGGTAGAGAATTAATAAGTTATCTTCAAGGTAATGCAATGGTAATGCATTTACAAATGCCGTTGCAACCTCTACGGGACCTTAATATTGTTGCAAAATCATTGAGTTAAAGAAGTTCCTGAACGCAAATACGAAATTACGCACAATTTGTTTAACATGACACAGTTGTCGCCTAATATTAAATGAATGAATAGTATGAGGAGCCTTGTCCATTGAGTTGGTAGAGGAGAACGTTTTACGGATAGTCTATGGGATAGTACCTAAAAAGTTGAGTTCCATGTGATTTAAATGTCACGGCTATCTGATGGGTATCCGTGCAAAAGAATTGTTGGAAGGGATGCCATTTGTTGTTTTAGTTAATGTGATTGCATTGACGACAGACGAGTGAGACAAAAAATAACGCTCACTCACATCGGGTTGGTACTACAACCAAACACTATAATCTGCAACAAATAATTCGTTGACTAGTACTTATAGTAAGCATATGTCCTTCATGCAACTAGTTCAATGTTCCTAGCCTTGTTATATTTTATTTATTATCATATGTCCATGTAATTTAAAACTTCCAATTATAAATTGCCCACCTTTCCACCTGTGTACGACTGCATCAATCTTTCTCGTGAGTTTATTCATTACGGCGTCTTAACTATTAATATACTTCATCATTTATCTCGCAACAAATTTCCAAAGCCGTACTTATTTACCCATTGACAGTGTATATATGTAATTTCTTATAATTACTTCAACATAAGAACACAAGAATTATTTGATATCAATAAAAACTTGGTAGTGATTGCGAGATGTTTTCTCGTTAGCTGGTATCAATTCCGGTGGGAATACTGGGATTTCTGAACAACATTATTTTTTCCTGCTATTGGAATTGTTGAAATACAATCGGATGATTGCAGGTATAAAATAAAATTTCAACGCGTAATCCATCGGTAAGCATTTAGATAAAAGAAAGGCAAATGCCTTGAATTTTTCAATTGGGTTGCGACAGCGGTAACTGTTAGAATCGTGCATGCTGGAATCATTCAATAGGTCCTCCTCACTTTTTATCTCTAAAGAATTCGGAAGCTTAGAATAAATAAATCCGTCAATACCCCTTCTGTGACATTTGTTACCATTGGATTGTTGATAGTCCCAATTTGAGACAAGTCTCAAGCCAGACCCAGTGTTTTGTATAATTTCTGGACTGCACCCAAAATTTCATAATGATACCCTGTTGTATAAAGAACTCGCTTTCGTGCATGAAGTCGGTCAGACGGGTTGCTCCTTCTTGATAATAAGTAATGATGATCAAATAATTTATTCATTATTCATATCATGAATTAATTCATGAAATAATTTTTGTCAAATTTAAGTGACAGCAAATACAATAAACGTGTAAGCTGAGTAAAGGTGACACAGATGCCAAGACACCTTCAGTTTTAGAGTAGTGTTGTTGCAGAATTAAGCTTGTATGAAGACGCAAACAAGTAGCTCTACTTTCATATTGATTCACGAATTATTTGCGTGTCACAGTATTGATTACACCAGTTGACAATCAAACGATAGCAATCATAAATTTTTATTTCAATTCATTTTCAATTAGGATATATATTCTGCTGAAAATATCAATAAATGTACTTTTAATACATCCACACCAATGTAGTCATAGCAAGTATTTATAATCAAACATAACTATTTCCTAGTGTGTGCTGTATAAAAGGCGTGGGGAGAAAGGAGGGATATATTTTTAAGGGAAATGTCTCAATTATTTATTTATTTATTGTGGTTTTTGAAATTCCAACTTGGAAATCAAATCATAATTATCACACACAACTATTTACTATCTTTGCTGTGCCTTGTGTGAGGAGATTGGATGGTCGTCCAGACATCACTAATCTATAAACAATTCCAAATTCCAAATTAAACGGTTTATGCTTTCATAAAAAGATTGTCAAGTTACGGTGACAGGAATTAATATGTACTACTGATGTCAGCCAAATTAGTACAGGTATCATATCTTCTGGGAGGGTTGTATTACTATGCGGGAACTGCGAAATAGGGATGCAACGAGAAATTATTCCTGATATTCCTTACTTGCGTTTACGATGGCAAGAACGATACGGGTTGGTAATCATTAGGTTGAATTAGATAAAATAGTAAAGACTTATTTCAACAGAATGTAAATCCTGCTTAATATCCCGTGGATTTAACTTACCTCCACAGCAATGTACACATAACAGCAAACAATTATAGTTGCGCATAAATAATTGTTTTTGGGATGAATAAGAAAGCCTGCAATCTTGATGGATTGAAGTCTGTTTCTAATAATATAGTCAGAAGAATTCGTGCCGTTAGAGTGCAAGAAAACCGTGTGTGTGTTTTGTGGATTACGGGCCGTAATTTACGGCAACTCATGTTCATATGAGTGATCTTTCTGCTATTTAATGCAGATAATCCATCTCTCCTGCAAACTTGATGTATGAGGAAACTCGTTAAGACTCAGCCATCAAAATTGAAGAATTACCTGCTATACATTATGCACAAGAAAGGTCACACTTGGCAACAGTGGTGTTGAAATGATGGTTTAAAAAATACAAAAAGGAAAAGCAAGTAATGAGTTTTTTGAGAACACCAACTTAGCTTATTTTTTTAATAAATTTGTGTTTGAATCCCTTTCAGGTTAATTGGGTTGGCACATTTTATTTTAAAATAGTGGAACATTTTATGAAACTTCCAATTCGCACATGTACATTTCTGCACATTCACATGGGTTTCAATTAGGAATTATTCTTCACAGATTCAAGGTTTTTTTATACTTCTTTGTTGAAAATACCTTCCATAAAATAAGGGTTGTGGTTCAAGAACACCCACGCTCGTTTTTACCTTGCATTATACGATTAACGCTTCTATTATATTCTATTTGTCACAAAGTGCCTGCCGTGACGCAGCATTGGTAAAAATATGTGCATACGTTTTTTGGGGTTTGCATCTAACCTCTAATATTTCGTGAAGAGTACAAATGCATGTAATTTAAATTTCAATGCTACCAGTAGGGTGTGCGTGGAAAAAGTTGGAAGAAGGGATGGCGTTTGTTGTTATCGTTAATGTGATTGTATTGCCGACGAACAATCAGAAAAAAATAAAACTGACTCAAATTTGAGTGACTACAAGCAAAACAGAGTCTTAAGTAAATATTGTTCTGGCAAATAATGATACAGAGCTAATTGTCCTTAGCTAATTTTTTCACTGAAGATTCAAACTCGTGTGGCGTATAATAACAGGTGAGCAGAAGATAATAAAAATTCTCACACTCATTATTTTTATTTAGTTGTGATGAATTGGTTTTCGATGAAATATGTGTTGGCGTAGTTAACGGGCTGCGAATATAAAGTGGAAAATAGTAAGCAATACCAATTTGGTGTCCGTGAAACTTTCATATTACTCTTCCTGATAACAGCATCTGCGGTAAGAAATTTAACACACCTCCTGCAAAACGATTGTGCTGCCGACTTAATATTGTCCACAGTGGCGTCGAAATTTGCAATCATATTGTCATGCACAAATGTATTGTCGTGATTATCAGAAATATATTTCACTCTGACCTAATAGCAATTTGAAGCATATAGCTGCGGGTGGTACGGCTCCCGATCCAACATATAGATAACAACGACGAGGCTCATTGTTTAGAACTCTGTATGTCATCATGCGTCGTCCACTGGGTTTGATGAGAAACACATTATATGCGATGGTGGTATGAATGCAATGACCAATTTTACAGGTGACAAGCCACAGAAGAGGACGCTGCATCTACGTCCCTTTGACGGCCGCGTGCCACTAGTTGATTTTCTATTCATTTAATATTTACCATCGTACACCAGCACAATACCTACAGGGGCCCTGTAACAGGGCTATTCCATTTTGCATAAAGTTGGTTCAGTTTATGATTTAGCAGAGGCAAGATGCAGCTCACGCGACCAGGAGCAGTTAGTAAATACTCTACAAGACATTTGTGTTTTTCGCTGTCTGGTTTAGTGTGTGAAACCGCTATAGGTAATTCAGACGAATTTTGCTTTAGCCTTTCATATCATTATCATTTATGTTCACAGCAACGCAAATGTTATGTGGCTTTAAAAAATATTGGCTGGATATCACAATTGGAAACAGTTTATTTGTCAAATGAAAACTCGAAACAACAACTTAAGAGTGCAAAGTACGAACCATGGGAACCTATTACCTTTTGGAACGTAAATCAATCGTCTTGGTTCGTTTATTGATTACGGCGTCACGACAATTACAATACTTCAGAATTTATAAAAAATGATTTCTTGCAAGAAATTTCCGAAGCCATACAACAACATTCAACACAATATTCTGTTTTTCGTGTTACTGAGAAGGTTTGGGTGGATTAAGATGATTACAGGTATAAAATAAATGAATCTAAAACGCCTAACCCGCTGGTAACAATTTCGTTGAAAGTATAAATGTGTTGGCTTTTGAATTGGGAGGACGAAAGAGTTAATGCAGGAAAAATATGTACATATGACAGAGTCTTTTTATAAAAAGGTCACACTTGTATTCACAAGATTGATAAAATAAGACGGTACGCAGCAGAGATATTATTTCTGTATTTGCGGAATTTATACATTTTATTATAATTTCTAAATATATTAAAGCAACACGAATCCGGACCGATGAGCATTGTGAACTCGTAGTAGTATTAATACTAGTATACATAAAAAGAGCAGCATAATATTTTTTTTATTTCGCCAGCGCTGTAGCCGTAACTCGTAATTCACTGTCTACATTCAAGTTCAGGCTGTGGCACAAAGAAGAAATCCAGTCTGCATGTTCAGTCGGATCTGAATAAATAAATAATATGTTGTTATATGCCAGTATATATAGACTAGGTGACAAGACATTTTGGGAATGACGACTAATGTCTCGGGGTACCAATTCTTCTCGTGTCAGAATTGAGATACATAATACATATACAAATGTATATTACTTGTGTTCCATTAGGCACGAATTTATGGGCTCATTTAAGTTAACGACATCAAACCTTATACATACTGTAATTAAATGTAGTTTTTTATACCGTCTTACAAAAAAGTCGACTATTGTAAAGACTGAATCATTTTTCACTAAAGTGGAAAAACTGACCGGAGGAATGTTTCATTTTGTCAATCGATATTAGTTAGTCGTACAAGGCGAATTTGTTGGACATGGGGATTTTTGGATTGGGGATTATTGGACTTGGGGATTTTTGGAGTTGGGGATTTATGGTTTTGGGGATTTTTGGACTTGGGGATTTTTGGGTTTGGGGATTTTTGACATACCCCGCGTGCGTAACGGATTCCTATAGTCAATATGAATACGAGATCAGACACACGTAGCTGTAAACAATGACCAGTATCTCCTCAGAATAAGTGGGAAAAGAGGGACATTTTTAATTTGAATGAATAATGAATTGATAAAGAAAAGGTTTTGATCACTTTAAGCAAGTTTTTTATTTACAAGAAACCAACTCCATAATTTCAACCACACTTGCACCTCAACCTGACAAATCTATTTTCTACTACTGACCTACTATTCCTGGAAACGGAAGGCTTTGCAACTTTTTTTCCACATTTTGCGCATAATTGGTACATGGAAGCAGGTCACTAAATAGTACCCAAATCGCGAAAGAACAGCCCTTAAACATTGATAAATCAAAAAATAAGGCCATTTTTTCAGAAATCGTTTGTGTGCTCTGTAGCCTACAAAACTTGACCTAGAAATCCCAAATTTGGCACGGTGGTGTAAAACACAATTCCCCAGAATGCGATTTTTCGGTTTTTAAGAAAAGTTAAATACATAAAAAGTTTTGGCGGGAAAACTATTTAATTCAAAAACGGTATATGATTTTGAATATCCGACAACGGGAGCATAATTAGTAGCTAAAACTACGTTTTGTGTGTTATTTACAATAATACTAAACACAGTAATTTGCCTAGAATTTGAAATTTAATTAAAAAATTCGGTCACAGAACACAATTTTGACACCAAAGTATAACATAACTGCTGTGGATTCTAAGATATTGTAGGACTTTGGTGTCAAAAGTGTGTTCTGTGACCGAATTTTTTAATTAAATTTCAAATTCTAGGCAAATTACTGTGTTTAGTATTATTGTAAATAACACACAAAACGTAGTTTTAGCTACTAATTATGCTCCCGTTGTCGGATATTCAAAATCATATACCGTTTTTGAATTAAATAGTTTTCCCGCCAAAACTTTTTATGTATTTAACTTTTCTTAAAAACCGAAAAATCGCATTCTGGGGAATTGTGTTTTACACCACCGTGCCAAATTTGGGATTTCTAGGTCAAGTTTTGTAGGCTACAGAGCACACAAACGATTTCTGAAAAAATGGCCTTATTTTTTGATTTATCAATGTTTAAGGGCTGTTCTTTCGCGATTTGGGTACTATTTAGTGACCTGCTTCCATGTACCAATTATGCGCAAAATGTGGAAAAAAAGTTGCAAAGCCTTCCGTTTCCAGGAATAGTAGGTCTACTGCAAATGTTGGCTAGAAAAATTCTTGGTCGTCGTCAATACAAAACTACGCAGTAAACAATTTAAAGTTTCATTGTAATGAAATTGCATCTTAAAAGTGGTAACGATTGTATATTCACGTAATAAATTTACATTATATGACTTCATTTTAATGCAGCTGCCGCTGTTTTAAGCTCCTTCAGATTTTTAGTAGCCTTCGTATAACAAGGTAATGATGATAGATATATGTGAGCGTGAAATTAGTGTTGAATGTTTTGTATGCCATGTGTTGAGTGGCGTTGAAGACGTCGGACAATTTGTAGGCATCGTTTATCTCATTCAGGCCAATTATGTATTTGCATTGTTTTGGTGTATTAAAAATGGTTAGAAGAAAGAAAATTCAGCCCCATGCAATCCCCATTTAAATGCGTTGTCCACCAAACTTTCACTATTTGTGACGTCACCCGGCTCATCGCACAGGATGCTTTGCTATGTAAAGCTTATGAGCGATATCAGGATTTTCTGTTCTTTTTATCATATTTCAAAATTTTGCGCGATAACCCCCAACTTTCTTGGGTGGAAAAGATAGCAAATTTAATGGAGATTATTTTACCATTGATAACTTTCCGTTTCGTTTTCAAATCGTTCCAGAAAAAGATTTTAAACTTTGTGTGTTTTCATTCCATATAAAGTAAATGGGGAATTCAGAAAATTTGAGTTATCAAAACGCCAAATGTGAATCCACTGTACCATTTGGCATTTTTCTAGCAGAAATGGAGTGGGCAGGAGTACGTCAGACAGTTTTGTTTACATTCAGCTTTGACTCACGTTCTGCGTCTCCCTTTTATATTCTTTCCTCCCTGAAGAAAATTGACATACTTTCTTCACTTCCACCTGCCGTTACTATGCTAATCGAGAAATTTCCTATTCTCAATTTCCTGTCCGACATTTCAAATAAAGATTTGATTTATCGTTAAGCTCTTATATGAAATTTGAAGAATATGTGTCAATGTAAGATTCCAAGAAAACAGGGCTATGAACAATTAGTCGTTAATTGCGTGAAGCACAAAGTTTTCCCTTGTGACATGATTGTTTCCGGTGTAAAGCTTTCACTCTCCGAACGTTACACTTCGTCTCTCTAGCCATTTTGAAACATGAGCTGCATTAGCGTGATCGAAAATGCAAACTCAATAAAACCCAGTCGGATTTAAATTTTTAAAAAAATCAGAGCATGAAGTTTCGATCATTTATAGTAACAAGTCAGTTGATTGCTTGCCGTATATCAATGTTAAACTGTATTATTTATTTATTTGATATTTCATAAAACCGATCAACACTACACCCTGCCAGAGCATTCATCTGGTTTGCAAAGTGACAGAATTTTGGAAAGGGAAAACACGGCTGATAACAAACACATGACGTCCTGACGTGTGTTCGTTCAAATTCATTAATAAAAACCATTTGCAAATTTTAGGTACTGTTAAGAAATCACGTAGTCGTTGACTGCCACGTGCGTTGTTTCGATTTTCTTCCATGGAATAATCTTTTCCAATATGTGCCCAACGGAAAAACGAGGTAGGAAATGTTCTGTTGAACAGTGCCGCCTTGCCATTAGAATAAAGGAGAAAGGCAAAAGAAAGGTTGTGGCACGTCATCAGAAGCAACTTTAGCAGCATTCAAGAGAATCATATTAACACGCAGATTAATTCAAGAAAACTTTTGAGGTGATTCTCCGCTCATATAAATATTATTGTTTTACTAAAGCCACAAACAAATAAGTCAATTCAAATAAACTTGGATTATCCAAGATAATGATAGGGTGGAAATCCTGCCATTGCTAATGCGATTTTAAGTTTCATGAAGATTAAATGTCATCATGCCAAATTTGCTTCGTGTTTGCTTTCTCTCACAAACTACAAACGAAACGTAAATTTAAACCCATCAAACTTTGGCCAGTAACGGTTTCAAGAAACTTCCTTTACCAATTTCTTCAAATTAGTCTCAAGCAAAATTAGTTTTAGACTGTCATCGCCAGTCATTGCCGGCAACAGAAATGTTAGGAAAGATTAGAATAGATTTGCGGGACATCGCAATTTCAAGTTGTTCATTTGCCAATTAAAGCCTAATCAATACTAGGACAATTTAGAACTACAGAAACGTGCATAAGAGATTACATCCATATCTAACCGAATATAAAAGAATCATTGTGGCAAAGTTATTGATTACGGCGTCTCGAGTATTTCAATTCAGTGGTGATGAAGTAATTTATTTCCTGCACGAAGTTTTTGAAACCATACTATTTTCCAGTGAGCTGCATCTATACACTTTATTGATTCTGCGGTGGCATTTGTATACCAGAATTATTTGGTGATAACAAAAAATGTATATTTCTTTTTCTTACATTGAATCGCTTCCGGTGTGAAAGCATTGTTCTATGCACACATTTTATTAACTACCGGAAGCATAAAATGCTTATAAAGGTAGTTATTGCGATTGATCTGTTTGTCTGTCTGTGTGTCCGTAAACACTGTAACTTTTGTTAACATTGACCGATTTGGTCCAAACTTGGCATAGAGGTACCCCAGGTCATGAGAAAATTCGGTATTGATTTTGGGCCTCCGGGGGTCAACCGCACGGTTATGGTGGGGGATGAGGTCACCATGCATCCTTATGGCAAAAAAATGTTACATGCTTATCGGATAGAGAATTTTATGCTGATCATATTTTGTCACGGCACTATGGGTCCATTCGGCCAACTTTCGGTGGTGGCTACATTGACCCTCACGGGTCATGGGTTCAACAAAGGGTCAAAATATATTATTTCGGAAATTGATAGAAAAATTCAAGATTAGTGTTTGGAAAATTGAACTAAATGTCACATTTCTCAATTTAACATAAATTGCGCTTCCGGTAGTTTTTTATTTCGGGTTTACACCCGTCCTCGTTTTTCCTCCTAACGTGAAGGCTAGGATGCATTAGGATGACTGTAAGTATAAAACTAGGACGGGTGTAAACCCGAAATAAAAAACTACCGGAAGCACAATTTATGTGAAATTGAGAAATGTGACATTTAGTTCAACTTTCCAAACACTAATCTTGAATTTTTCCATCAATTTCCGAAATAATATATTTTGACCCTTTGTTGACCCTAGGGTCAATGGTCAAAGTTGGCCGAATTGACCAATAGTGCCGTGACAAAAAATGATCAGCATAAAATTCTCTATCAGATAAGCATATAACATTTTTTTGCCATAAGGATGCATTGTGACCTCATCCCCCACCATACCCGTGGGGTTGACCCCCGGATGCCCAAAATCAATACCGAATTTTCTCATGACCTGAGGTACCTCTATGCCAAATTTGAGCAAAATCAGTCAACGTAGAGGAAAGTTATAGTGCTTACAGACTTACGGACACACAGACACACAGACAGACAAACAGATCAATCGCAATAACTACCTATATAAGCATTTCATGCTTCCGGTAGTTAATAAATATATTTTCAACGCCTATAACGTTGGAAACAATTTGTATGAAAGGATAAATGTGTTATTAACTACCGGAAGCATGAAATGCTTATATAGGTAGTTATTGCGATTGATCTGTTTGTCTGTCTGTGTGTCCGTAAGTCTGTAAACACTATAACTTTTGTTAACATTGACCGATTTGGTTCAAAATTGGCATAGAGGTACCCCAGGTCATGAGAAAATTCGGTATTAATTTTGGGCCTCCGGGGGTCAACCCCGCGGGTGTGGTGGGGGAATAGGTCACAATGCATCCTTATGGCAAAAAAATGTTATATGCTTATCTGATAGAGAATTTTATGCCGATCCTTTTTTGTCACGGCACTATTGGTCAATGCGGCCAACTTATACCATTGACCCTAGAGTCAACAAAGGGTCAAAATATATTATTTCGGAAACTGATGGAAAAATTCAAGATTACTGTTTGGAAAGTTGAACTAAATGTCACATTTCTCAATTTCACATAAATTGTGCTTCCGGTAGTTTTTTATTTTGGGGTTACACCCGTCCTAGTTTTAAATTGGGGCGCTACGAGAGAGAGAGAGATGGAATGAAGAATTGTTGAACTATTTTACTTACGACAACATTTAACGCTGATTTACCTTACCCTAGAAGACGCTCGGAACAGGCCCAACTTGTAAGTAATGACGTCAGAGTTATCACTTTAGGAAACAAGCATGGGAACCTACAGCAGCAACAATATGGATGCCCATGGAAACAGTCAAGTGAAATGACCAAGTAAAGGCATTGGCATGTTTTGGTGATTCAACAAAATATACTTTCAAGGATAAATGAATCAGGGGAAGTGTGCCCTTATAAAAGTTACCCGTAGGTTATCCTAATACCTCATTGTTGCGCCTGCATATCAACATGCTCACAAAGTGTTGCATTATAATGAAACATGAACTTCTCCATTTGTATTGGAAACACCAGGATTCTGTTTGTTGAACTTAAATACTGCTCAGCGACCAAATTGTAGATATGAACAAACGGGCGGTATAACTGCAATTTATTCAAGTGACGAAACACCGAAGAGGAGAGTGCTCCACTGGATCTCCGTCCCTTTGACAGCCACGCGCCTTTGCGGATTTCCCTCTACTAAATATTATATTTACTAGTCCACATTAGCCAGGTACAAAATTCCACCTTGTGTCAGTCCATCTTGGAGTTTATAATTTAAGAGGGACAACTAGAAGTGGTGCAAGCAAACAGGAACTATCATTAAATGTTTCGCACGATGCCAATTTAATTTTTGATTAAGTTGTGAACCGAGTTATTTTTATTACTTGTATCCATTTCAGCGAATCTCATAATTGCGACATTAGTAAATGCAATCAAATATTTCTCCAAGTTACTTTGAATTTATTTCCGGGTTCATAAAAAATGTCAAGTTACGGCGACAACTATTAATATATAACAGTCATG
>CM023199.3:15471285-15532681 GCA_004115045.4 Sinella curviseta | reverse complement strand
CATGACTGTTATATATTAATAGTTGTCGCCGTAACTTGACATTTTTTATGAACCCGGAAATAAATTCAAAGTAACTTGGAGAAATATTTGATTGCATTTACTAATGTCGCAATTATGAGATTCGCTGAAATGGATACAAGTAATAAAAATAACTCGGTTCACAACTTAATCAAAAATTAAATTGGCATCGTGCGAAACATTTAATGATAGTTCCTGTTTGCTTGCACCACTTCTAGTTGTCCCTCTTAAATTATAAACTCCAAGATGGACTGACACAAGGTGGAATTTTGTACCTGGCTAATGTGGACTAGTAAATATAATATTTAGTAGAGGGAAATCCGCAAAGGCGCGTGGCTGTCAAAGGGACGGAGATCCAGTGGAGCACTCTCCTCTTCGGTGTTTCGTCACTTGAATAAATTGCAGTTATACCGCCCGTTTGTTCATATCTACAATTTGGTCGCTGAGCAGTATTTAAGTTCAACAAACAGAATCCTGGTGTTTCCAATACAAATGGAGAAGTTCATGTTTCATTATAATGCAACACTTTGTGAGCATGTTGATATGCAGGCGCAACAATGAGGTATTAGGATAACCTACGGGTAACTTTTATAAGGGCACACTTCCCCTGATTCATTTATCCTTGAAAGTATATTTTGTTGAATCACCAAAACATGCCAATGCCTTTACTTGGTCATTTCACTTGACTGTTTCCATGGGCATCCATATTGTTGCTGCTGTAGGTTCCCATGCTTGTTTCCTAAAGTGATAACTCTGACGTCATTACTTACAAGTTGGGCCTGTTCCGAGCGTCTTCTAGGGTAAGGTAAATCAGCGTTAAATGTTGTCGTAAGTAAAATAGTTCAACAATTCTTCATTCCATCTCTCTCTCTCTCGTAGCGCCCCAATTTAAAACTAGGACGGGTGTAACCCCAAAATAAAAAACTACCGGAAGCACAATTTATGTGAAATTGAGAAATGTGACATTTAGTTCAACTTTCCAAACAGTAATCTTGAATTTTTCCATCAGTTTCCGAAATAATATATTTTGACCCTTTGTTGACTCTAGGGTCAATGGTATAAGTTGGCCGCATTGACCAATAGTGCCGTGACAAAAAAGGATCGGCATAAAATTCTCTATCAGATAAGCATATAACATTTTTTTGCCATAAGGATGCATTGTGACCTATTCCCCCACCACACCCGCGGGGTTGACCCCCGGAGGCCCAAAATTAATACCGAATTTTCTCATGACCTGGGGTACCTCTATGCCAATTTTGAACCAAATCGGTCAATGTTAACAAAAGTTATAGTGTTTACAGACTTACGGACACACAGACAGACAAACAGATCAATCGCAATAACTACCTATATAAGCATTTCATGCTTCCGGTAGTTAATAACACATTTATCCTTTCATACAAATTGTTTCCAACGTTATAGGCGTTGAAAATATATTTATTAACTACCGGAAGCATGAAATGCTTATATAGGTAGTTATTGCGATTGATCTGTTTGTCTGTCTGTGTGTCTGTGTGTCCGTAAGTCTGTAAGCACTATAACTTTCCTCTACGTTGACTGATTTTGCTCAAATTTGGCATAGAGGTACCTCAGGTCATGAGAAAATTCGGTATTGATTTTGGGCATCCGGGGGTCAACCCCACGGGTATGGTGGGGGATGAGGTCACAATGCATCCTTATGGCAAAAAAATGTTATATGCTTATCTGATAGAGAATTTTATGCTGATCATTTTTTGTCACGGCACTATTGGTCAATTCGGCCAACTTTGACCATTGACCCTAGGGTCAACAAAGGGTCAAAATATATTATTTCGGAAATTGATGGAAAAATTCAAGATTAGTGTTTGGAAAGTTGAACTAAATGTCACATTTCTCAATTTCACATAAATTGTGCTTCCGGTAGTTTTTTATTTCGGGTTTACACCCGTCCTAGTTTTATACTTACAGTCATCCTAATGCATCCTAGCCTTCACGTTAGGAGGAAAAACGAGGACGGGTGTAAACCCGAAATAAAAAACTACCGGAAGCGCAATTTATGTTAAATTGAGAAATGTGACATTTAGTTCAATTTTCCAAACACTAATCTTGAATTTTTCTATCAATTTCCGAAATAATATATTTTGACCCTTTGTTGAACCCATGACCCGTGAGGGTCAATGTAGCCACCACCGAAAGTTGGCCGAATGGACCCATAGTGCCGTGACAAAATATGATCAGCATAAAATTCTCTATCCGATAAGCATGTAACATTTTTTTGCCATAAGGATGCATGGTGACCTCATCCCCCACCATAACCGTGCGGTTGACCCCCGGAGGCCCAAAATCAATACCGAATTTTCTCATGACCTGGGGTACCTCTATGCCAAGTTTGGACCAAATCGGTCAATGTTAACAAAAGTTACAGTGTTTACGGACACACAGACAGACAAACAGATCAATCGCAATAACTACCTTTATAAGCATTTCATGCTTCCGGTAGTTAATAAAATGTGTGCATAGAACAATGCTTTCACACCGGAAGCGATTCAATGTAAGAAAAAGAAATATACATTTTTTGTTATCACCAAATAATTCTGGTATACAAATGCCACCGCAGAATCAATAAAGTGTATAGATGCAGCTCACTGGAAAATAGTATGGTTTCAAAAACTTCGTGCAGGAAATAAATTACTTCATCACCACTGAATTGAAATACTCGAGACGCCGTAATCAATAACTTTACCACAATGATTCTTTTATATTCGGTTAGATATGGATGTAATCTCTTATGCACGTTTCTGTAGTTCTAAATTGTCCTAGTATTGATTAGGCTTTAATTGGCAAATGAACAACTTGAAATTGCGATGTCCCGCAAATCTATTCTAATCTTTCCTAACATTTCTGTTGCCGGCAATGACTGGCGATGACAGTCTAAAACTAATTTTGCTTGAGACTAATTTGAAGAAATTGGTAAAGGAAGTTTCTTGAAACCGTTACTGGCCAAAGTTTGATGGGTTTAAATTTACGTTTCGTTTGTAGTTTGTGAGAGAAAGCAAACACGAAGCAAATTTGGCATGATGACATTTAATCTTCATGAAACTTAAAATCGCATTAGCAATGGCAGGATTTCCACCCTATCATTATCTTGGATAATCCAAGTTTATTTGAATTGACTTATTTGTTTGTGGCTTTAGTAAAACAATAATATTTATATGAGCGGAGAATCACCTCAAAAGTTTTCTTGAATTAATCTGCGTGTTAATATGATTCTCTTGAATGCTGCTAAAGTTGCTTCTGATGACGTGCCACAACCTTTCTTTTGCCTTTCTCCTTTATTCTAATGGCAAGGCGGCACTGTTCAACAGAACATTTCCTACCTCGTTTTTCCGTTGGGCACATATTGGAAAAGATTATTCCATGGAAGAAAATCGAAACAACGCACGTGGCAGTCAACGACTACGTGATTTCTTAACAGTACCTAAAATTTGCAAATGGTTTTTATTAATGAATTTGAACGAACACACGTCAGGACGTCATGTGTTTGTTATCAGCCGTGTTTTCCCTTTCCAAAATTCTGTCACTTTGCAAACCAGATGAATGCTCTGGCAGGGTGTAGTGTTGATCGGTTTTATGAAATATCAAATAAATAAATAATACAGTTTAACATTGATATACGGCAAGCAATCAACTGACTTGTTACTATAAATGATCGAAACTTCATGCTCTGATTTTTTTAAAAATTTAAATCCGACTGGGTTTTATTGAGTTTGCATTTTCGATCACGCTAATGCAGCTCATGTTTCAAAATGGCTAGAGAGACGAAGTGTAACGTTCGGAGAGTGAAAGCTTTACACCGGAAACAATCATGTCACAAGGGAAAACTTTGTGCTTCACGCAATTAACGACTAATTGTTCATAGCCCTGTTTTCTTGGAATCTTACATTGACACATATTCTTCAAATTTCATATAAGAGCTTAACGATAAATCAAATCTTTATTTGAAATGTCGGACAGGAAATTGAGAATAGGAAATTTCTCGATTAGCATAGTAACGGCAGGTGGAAGTGAAGAAAGTATGTCAATTTTCTTCAGGGAGGAAAGAATATAAAAGGGAGACGCAGAACGTGAGTCAAAGCTGAATGTAAACAAAACTGTCTGACGTACTCCTGCCCACTCCATTTCTGCTAGAAAAATGCCAAATGGTACAGTGGATTCACATTTGGCGTTTTGATAACTCAAATTTTCTGAATTCCCCATTTACTTTATATGGAATGAAAACACACAAAGTTTAAAATCTTTTTCTGGAACGATTTGAAAACGAAACGGAAAGTTATCAATGGTAAAATAATCTCCATTAAATTTGCTATCTTTTCCACCCAAGAAAGTTGGGGGTTATCGCGCAAAATTTTGAAATATGATAAAAAGAACAGAAAATCCTGATATCGCTCATAAGCTTTACATAGCAAAGCATCCTGTGCGATGAGCCGGGTGACGTCACAAATAGTGAAAGTTTGGTGGACAACGCATTTAAATGGGGATTGCATGGGGCTGAATTTTCTTTCTTCTAACCATTTTTAATACACCAAAACAATGCAAATACATAATTGGCCTGAATGAGATAAACGATGCCTACAAATTGTCCGACGTCTTCAACGCCACTCAACACATGGCATACAAAACATTCAACACTAATTTCACGCTCACATATATCTATCATCATTACCTTGTTATACGAAGGCTACTAAAAATCTGAAGGAGCTTAAAACAGCGGCAGCTGCATTAAAATGAAGTCATATAATGTAAATTTATTACGTGAATATACAATCGTTACCACTTTTAAGATGCAATTTCATTACAATGAAACTTTAAATTGTTTACTGCGTAGTTTTGTATTGACGACGACCAAGAATTTTTCTAGCCAACATTTGCAGTAGACCTACTATTCCTGGAAACGGAAGGCTTTGCAACTTTTTTTCCACATTTTGCGCATAATTGGTACATGGAAGCAGGTCACTAAATAGTACCCAAATCGCGAAAGAACAGCCCTTAAACATTGATAAATCAAAAAATAAGGCCATTTTTTCAGAAATCGTTTGTGTGCTCTGTAGCCTACAAAACTTGACCTAGAAATCCCAAATTTGGCACGGTGGTGTAAAACACAATTCCCCAGAATGCGATTTTTCGGTTTTTAAGAAAAGTTAAATACATAAAAAGTTTTGGCGGGAAAACTATTTAATTCAAAAACGGTATATGATTTTGAATATCCGACAACGGGAGCATAATTAGTAGCTAAAACTACGTTTTGTGTGTTATTTACAATAATACTAAACACAGTAATTTGCCTAGAATTTGAAATTTAATTAAAAAATTCGGTCACAGAACACACTTTTGACACCAAAGTCCTACAATATCTTAGAATCCACAGCAGTTATGTTATACTTTGGTGTCAAAATTGTGTTCTGTGACCGAATTTTTTAATTAAATTTCAAATTCTAGGCAAATTACTGTGTTTAGTATTATTGTAAATAACACACAAAACGTAGTTTTAGCTACTAATTATGCTCCCGTTGTCGGATATTCAAAATCATATACCGTTTTTGAATTAAATAGTTTTCCCGCCAAAACTTTTTATGTATTTAACTTTTCTTAAAAACCGAAAAATCGCATTCTGGGGAATTGTGTTTTACACCACCGTGCCAAATTTGGGATTTCTAGGTCAAGTTTTGTAGGCTACAGAGCACACAAACGATTTCTGAAAAAATGGCCTTATTTTTTGATTTATCAATGTTTAAGGGCTGTTCTTTCGCGATTTGGGTACTATTTAGTGACCTGCTTCCATGTACCAATTATGCGCAAAATGTGGAAAAAAAGTTGCAAAGCCTTCCGTTTCCAGGAATAGTAGGTCAGTAGTAGAAAATAGATTTGTCAGGTTGAGGTGCAAGTGTGGTTGAAATTATGGAGTTGGTTTCTTGTAAATAAAAAACTTGCTTAAAGTGATCAAAACCTTTTCTTTATCAATTCATTATTCATTCAAATTAAAAATGTCCCTCTTTTCCCACTTATTCTGAGGAGATACTGGTCATTGTTTACAGCTACGTGTGTCTGATCTCGTATTCATATTGACTATAGGAATCCGTTACGCACGCGGGGTATGTCAAAAATCCCCAAACCCAAAAATCCCCAAGTCCAAAAATCCCCAAAACCATAAATCCCCAACTCCAAAAATCCCCAAGTCCAATAATCCCCAATCCAAAAATCCCCATGTCCAACAAATTCGCCTTGTACGACTAACTAATATCGATTGACAAAATGAAACATTCCTCCGGTCAGTTTTTCCACTTTAGTGAAAAATGATTCAGTCTTTACAATAGTCGACTTTTTTGTAAGACGGTATAAAAAACTACATTTAATTACAGTATGTATAAGGTTTGATGTCGTTAACTTAAATGAGCCCATAAATTCGTGCCTAATGGAACACAAGTAATATACATTTGTATATGTATTATGTATCTCAATTCTGACACGAGAAGAATTGGTACCCCGAGACATTAGTCGTCATTCCCAAAATGTCTTGTCACCTAGTCTATATATACTGGCATATAACAACATATTATTTATTTATTCAGATCCGACTGAACATGCAGACTGGATTTCTTCTTTGTGCCACAGCCTGAACTTGAATGTAGACAGTGAATTACGAGTTACGGCTACAGCGCTGGCGAAATAAAAAAATATTATGCTGCTCTTTTTATGTATACTAGTATTAATACTACTACGAGTTCACAATGCTCATCGGTCCGGATTCGTGTTGCTTTAATATATTTAGAAATTATAATAAAATGTATAAATTCCGCAAATACAGAAATAATATCTCTGCTGCGTACCGTCTTATTTTATCAATCTTGTGAATACAAGTGTGACCTTTTTATAAAAAGACTCTGTCATATGTACATATTTTTCCTGCATTAACTCTTTCGTCCTCCCAATTCAAAAGCCAACACATTTATACTTTCAACGAAATTGTTACCAGCGGGTTAGGCGTTTTAGATTCATTTATTTTATACCTGTAATCATCTTAATCCACCCAAACCTTCTCAGTAACACGAAAAACAGAATATTGTGTTGAATGTTGTTGTATGGCTTCGGAAATTTCTTGCAAGAAATCATTTTTTATAAATTCTGAAGTATTGTAATTGTCGTGACGCCGTAATCAATAAACGAACCAAGACGATTGATTTACGTTCCAAAAGGTAATAGGTTCCCATGGTTCGTACTTTGCACTCTTAAGTTGTTGTTTCGAGTTTTCATTTGACAAATAAACTGTTTCCAATTGTGATATCCAGCCAATATTTTTTAAAGCCACATAACATTTGCGTTGCTGTGAACATAAATGATAATGATATGAAAGGCTAAAGCAAAATTCGTCTGAATTACCTATAGCGGTTTCACACACTAAACCAGACAGCGAAAAACACAAATGTCTTGTAGAGTATTTACTAACTGCTCCTGGTCGCGTGAGCTGCATCTTGCCTCTGCTAAATCATAAACTGAACCAACTTTATGCAAAATGGAATAGCCCTGTTACAGGGCCCCTGTAGGTATTGTGCTGGTGTACGATGGTAAATATTAAATGAATAGAAAATCAACTAGTGGCACGCGGCCGTCAAAGGGACGTAGATGCAGCGTCCTCTTCTGTGGCTTGTCACCTGTAAAATTGGTCATTGCATTCATACCACCATCGCATATAATGTGTTTCTCATCAAACCCAGTGGACGACGCATGATGACATACAGAGTTCTAAACAATGAGCCTCGTCGTTGTTATCTATATGTTGGATCGGGAGCCGTACCACCCGCAGCTATATGCTTCAAATTGCTATTAGGTCAGAGTGAAATATATTTCTGATAATCACGACAATACATTTGTGCATGACAATATGATTGCAAATTTCGACGCCACTGTGGACAATATTAAGTCGGCAGCACAATCGTTTTGCAGGAGGTGTGTTAAATTTCTTACCGCAGATGCTGTTATCAGGAAGAGTAATATGAAAGTTTCACGGACACCAAATTGGTATTGCTTACTATTTTCCACTTTATATTCGCAGCCCGTTAACTACGCCAACACATATTTCATCGAAAACCAATTCATCACAACTAAATAAAATAATGAGTGTGAGAATTTTTATTATCTTCTGCTCACCTGTTATTATACGCCACACGAGTTTGAATCTTCAGTGAAAAAATTAGCTAAGGACAATTAGCTCTGTATCATTATTTGCCAGAACAATATTTACTTAAGACTCTGTTTTGCTTGTAGTCACTCAAATTTGAGTCAGTTTTATTTTTTTCTGATTGTTCGTCGGCAATACAATCACATTAACGATAACAACAAACGCCATCCCTTCTTCCAACTTTTTCCACGCACACCCTACTGGTAGCATTGAAATTTAAATTACATGCATTTGTACTCTTCACGAAATATTAGAGGTTAGATGCAAACCCCAAAAAACGTATGCACATATTTTTACCAATGCTGCGTCACGGCAGGCACTTTGTGACAAATAGAATATAATAGAAGCGTTAATCGTATAATGCAAGGTAAAAACGAGCGTGGGTGTTCTTGAACCACAACCCTTATTTTATGGAAGGTATTTTCAACAAAGAAGTATAAAAAAACCTTGAATCTGTGAAGAATAATTCCTAATTGAAACCCATGTGAATGTGCAGAAATGTACATGTGCGAATTGGAAGTTTCATAAAATGTTCCACTATTTTAAAATAAAATGTGCCAACCCAATTAACCTGAAAGGGATTCAAACACAAATTTATTAAAAAAATAAGCTAAGTTGGTGTTCTCAAAAAACTCATTACTTGCTTTTCCTTTTTGTATTTTTTAAACCATCATTTCAACACCACTGTTGCCAAGTGTGACCTTTCTTGTGCATAATGTATAGCAGGTAATTCTTCAATTTTGATGGCTGAGTCTTAACGAGTTTCCTCATACATCAAGTTTGCAGGAGAGATGGATTATCTGCATTAAATAGCAGAAAGATCACTCATATGAACATGAGTTGCCGTAAATTACGGCCCGTAATCCACAAAACACACACACGGTTTTCTTGCACTCTAACGGCACGAATTCTTCTGACTATATTATTAGAAACAGACTTCAATCCATCAAGATTGCAGGCTTTCTTATTCATCCCAAAAACAATTATTTATGCGCAACTATAATTGTTTGCTGTTATGTGTACATTGCTGTGGAGGTAAGTTAAATCCACGGGATATTAAGCAGGATTTACATTCTGTTGAAATAAGTCTTTACTATTTTATCTAATTCAACCTAATGATTACCAACCCGTATCGTTCTTGCCATCGTAAACGCAAGTAAGGAATATCAGGAATAATTTCTCGTTGCATCCCTATTTCGCAGTTCCCGCATAGTAATACAACCCTCCCAGAAGATATGATACCTGTACTAATTTGGCTGACATCAGTAGTACATATTAATTCCTGTCACCGTAACTTGACAATCTTTTTATGAAAGCATAAACCGTTTAATTTGGAATTTGGAATTGTTTATAGATTAGTGATGTCTGGACGACCATCCAATCTCCTCACACAAGGCACAGCAAAGATAGTAAATAGTTGTGTGTGATAATTATGATTTGATTTCCAAGTTGGAATTTCAAAAACCACAATAAATAAATAAATAATTGAGACATTTCCCTTAAAAATATATCCCTCCTTTCTCCCCACGCCTTTTATACAGCACACACTAGGAAATAGTTATGTTTGATTATAAATACTTGCTATGACTACATTGGTGTGGATGTATTAAAAGTACATTTATTGATATTTTCAGCAGAATATATATCCTAATTGAAAATGAATTGAAATAAAAATTTATGATTGCTATCGTTTGATTGTCAACTGGTGTAATCAATACTGTGACACGCAAATAATTCGTGAATCAATATGAAAGTAGAGCTACTTGTTTGCGTCTTCATACAAGCTTAATTCTGCAACAACACTACTCTAAAACTGAAGGTGTCTTGGCATCTGTGTCACCTTTACTCAGCTTACACGTTTATTGTATTTGCTGTCACTTAAATTTGACAAAAATTATTTCATGAATTAATTCATGATATGAATAATGAATAAATTATTTGATCATCATTACTTATTATCAAGAAGGAGCAACCCGTCTGACCGACTTCATGCACGAAAGCGAGTTCTTTATACAACAGGGTATCATTATGAAATTTTGGGTGCAGTCCAGAAATTATACAAAACACTGGGTCTGGCTTGAGACTTGTCTCAAATTGGGACTATCAACAATCCAATGGTAACAAATGTCACAGAAGGGGTATTGACGGATTTATTTATTCTAAGCTTCCGAATTCTTTAGAGATAAAAAGTGAGGAGGACCTATTGAATGATTCCAGCATGCACGATTCTAACAGTTACCGCTGTCGCAACCCAATTGAAAAATTCAAGGCATTTGCCTTTCTTTTATCTAAATGCTTACCGATGGATTACGCGTTGAAATTTTATTTTATACCTGCAATCATCCGATTGTATTTCAACAATTCCAATAGCAGGAAAAAATAATGTTGTTCAGAAATCCCAGTATTCCCACCGGAATTGATACCAGCTAACGAGAAAACATCTCGCAATCACTACCAAGTTTTTATTGATATCAAATAATTCTTGTGTTCTTATGTTGAAGTAATTATAAGAAATTACATATATACACTGTCAATGGGTAAATAAGTACGGCTTTGGAAATTTGTTGCGAGATAAATGATGAAGTATATTAATAGTTAAGACGCCGTAATGAATAAACTCACGAGAAAGATTGATGCAGTCGTACACAGGTGGAAAGGTGGGCAATTTATAATTGGAAGTTTTAAATTACATGGACATATGATAATAAATAAAATATAACAAGGCTAGGAACATTGAACTAGTTGCATGAAGGACATATGCTTACTATAAGTACTAGTCAACGAATTATTTGTTGCAGATTATAGTGTTTGGTTGTAGTACCAACCCGATGTGAGTGAGCGTTATTTTTTGTCTCACTCGTCTGTCGTCAATGCAATCACATTAACTAAAACAACAAATGGCATCCCTTCCAACAATTCTTTTGCACGGATACCCATCAGATAGCCGTGACATTTAAATCACATGGAACTCAACTTTTTAGGTACTATCCCATAGACTATCCGTAAAACGTTCTCCTCTACCAACTCAATGGACAAGGCTCCTCATACTATTCATTCATTTAATATTAGGCGACAACTGTGTCATGTTAAACAAATTGTGCGTAATTTCGTATTTGCGTTCAGGAACTTCTTTAACTCAATGATTTTGCAACAATATTAAGGTCCCGTAGAGGTTGCAACGGCATTTGTAAATGCATTACCATTGCATTACCTTGAAGATAACTTATTAATTCTCTACCCCAGGTTCGTAGTTATATGCAGAAGGTTTGGTTGTAATATTAAAGACGGTATGACAAAAACGTTTTTAAAACTTGTTGTTTACTTAACATAAATCCATAGTACTCCATTATTGAAGCTGTTCTAGCTAAATCAAATCATTGAATAAAACAACCTATAATGCATGCACATGTGCAGAAATTAGAACTTTTATGGAGAATGTTCCTTCCATTTACCTGTATACATCTTAGGAAAAGAACAGTCTAGACGGTGAATATTTGATCTGCAGGAAATGTTGATGAATATTTTGCTGAATATAGAATATTCTGATATCAAAAACTTTCCTAGCGTTTTTTTCAAGACGTCCTTTGATTTTTTAAAGTTACTCCCTACTGAACAAACAAACAAACAAATGTCAACTCCCTTCTGAAATTATTTATATGCACTGCCGACAGTTTGCCAATCAGTTTTGTTTTCGGATGACTCAAAACACTCTCTCTTTGGAACTTATTCATTCATTGAATGCTTAGTCATATGCAAAACATTTGCAATGTGCACACTACTTGGAATCCAATGTATTATGAAAAGTACTATGAAAAAAATACAATCACAAAATCTATTGAAGCTTACATTCACATGGTCGAACTTTTTGCCTTCCTTTTCCTCTATGCTTAAATACCACCCTTTATGCTAAAAACAACAAAAAACCAAAACCATTATTACCATAAATCTAAATCAAGTGTGCATAGTGCATATTCGGTATACGAGGTAACATTCATGAATAATTATAAGTATTTATCACCATTATGTATTACGAAGATTGACAAAAATCCAGACGAGCTTAAACACCGGAAGTTGCAGCAGTACGTGCAACAACATTTGTTATCGATGCTCTGCTTTGTTATCGATATGTAGAATCGACAGCCGTACCGCCCCTTATCATCTATTTATAACTGCTTTATTGCCAGTGGGACAATATTTATGGCAAACAACATGATGATGCTTATAAGGAAACTCAAAATCTTTCCTTGCCAAATCAAGGAAATTGTATTTTTAAGGTACCGAAACACGCTTTAATCACTTTACTAACAAGGGAAGTATCAGATTGACCATATCGATATAGCCTTGTGAGATATGGCAAATTTATCAATTTTTCGTGATAAATTTGATGCGCAGATCCGTTTTCCCAAATGGAGTCTTATATTTGCTAGATAGCCAATTGTTAGTTTTGGCGGGAAATTTTCCCGCTTTCTAGATAGCAATTAACATGGGTGAAATTAAGTGAGGTAAGACCCCCTCTTTGCAACTTTTTCAAAATTTTCGGTTTTGCCAAAGTTGAACAAAATTGATGTACATGGTATCTAAATGCTACAAATTGGTACCAAATTGGATATTTGTCAATATTCAAGGAATTGTATAAGTGGAAACAATTTACGTCGCATAATATTTCCTGTACTAACTAATATCTAGAAAGCAAAAATTCACTGTGGAGCGAGTATAAGGCTCCATTTGGGAAAACAGATATGCCCATCAAAATTATCGCGAAAAATTGATAAATATAGCATATCTCATAAGACCATATCGATATGGTCATTCTAATACTTCCCTTGTAAGTGCAGGCTTCCATAAAATATATCCACTACTTTCCATTTTAAAGTAAATCCCATTGCATTCGGTAATTTGCTAAGTTGTTGCTCATGTTATAATTTCGACTCCATTAATTACAAATTGAACGCTCAACAGATTTAACAGGTCGGAAGGTAATTATTTGCTCATGTCAAGGTGTTTGTGAATTGTTTGTGATTTCTACAAACCATTTTGTAGGGGAATTTTAGAGTAGGCAGAAAATAATGAAAATGTCATTCGTATAATACTGTACAAAAGGAGCGTATGTGTGCGTGAATCCACTACAACCAGCCCTTGATTATCAAAGTATATGACTGTGCGGAATAGTTCCTAATTGCAAACGTTCGCAACTTAGAAAGCATGTGCACGTTCAGAAGTTGGAATTCGTATGGAGAAGTGTTCCTCCCTTTCATCTGCATATAACTTTGGACCAGTCATTACATGAATATATATTTATTGTGTAAATACTTACAATCATATATGTGCAAACCAAAATATCAATCACACTAGCTAAAAACGTAGAGTTGACTTTCAAAAAATTTCATTTTCACACACCGGAAAAGATGCAAAGTAACGAGAAAGCATCGTGCTTCACGCAATCAATACAAGTCTTTGTATTGAACCATTTTTTCTTTGACTTATAAAATTTATTCGATTTTTAAAATTCATGCAGCAAATTTGTTGTTTCATAAAATGTTGCGCTATTTTAATAGAATACGTGCCAACTCAATAAACCACAAATGGGGTCAAGTACAAATTTAAAAAGACAAGCCAATTTTGCTTAGCTGCTTTTTTCAAACCCCTTACCTGATATTCAGTTTTATAACTTTTAAACCACCATTTCGACGCCGCAGTGGCCAAGTGTGACATTTCTTGTGGATATTTTATTACAGGGTATTTTTCAATATTTATGGATGCGTGTGAATAAATTTCCGCAAAGGTCAAGTTTGTAGGAAAGTTTGATTGTCTTCGTTAAGTAGCAGAAAGATCATTCATATGGCAAAAATACACGACCACGTGGTCATATTTTTCAGTTGCCACTTCCTCACTGTATGAATTCAACCCAAACATTTAAGACAAAACAAATACATTACTGCCATAAACCAAACGGCCATACAGTATATGCATCACACTAATTAGGATTTACGAATAACCAAGAAAATATGACGTCAATATTTATTACGAAGATTGATAAAAATCCAGACGAGCTTATGGCTGCAGTAGCAGTAACACGTGTGGCTGATTTTATCCATGAAACGGAATTCGTCACACAACATTGTCCCTGAAGTTTGTGTGCATTCCAGCCATTACATTTAAGAAATAATATTCCGGGGATTGCCAAACTTCTGTGGCAATTAACAGTGAAATGCAATGCAAACAACTAGTGACATTATGGAAATTGCAGGGCCTATAAATTGTGTGCGCACAAACTGTATAAAGATGAAAAATGGCAACATCCAAACTGAATTGTGAACATTGAAAAATAAATACCTATTGCAACAACCTACAGCAGTAATTTTCAGTCATTGCGTAATATAGAAACTTAGTCCATTTAAAATTGTAACATGATCGTGTCGATTCATCTCGAATCGTCGGGTTATCTTGGTGACGATTAAATATTATATCCAGTAAAATTTATAATAAATTTTGCAGCGGCCCGTAGAGTGAATATATTAAAATACTTGCCAAATACAAGGATAGTGACGATAGTATGGGATAACCCTTTGACGTATAAAGACCTGTGCAACGGATACTGTCAAAATACAACGCAAAATACGTATCGCATATTTTGCTTTGTTCCAAAAGCGTTTTTTGAACCCTCCATTTTGTAATTTTATGACCCCTATTTTGACACCAGTGAGGGGAAGTGTGGATTTTTGTTGCAAATATAACAAGTAGTGTTCTTGTTTAGATGGTTGCGTGTAAGTGGGTTTCGGCAAGCGGCAAGTTCGTAGGAAAGTTTGATTATCTGCATTACGAACCAAAAGATCGCTCATATAAAGATGGATGAGAGTAAGTACATAGCTTAGCTACTGACGGTTGTAACGACCATCTCAAAATCGAAAATAAATAGCAGATTCGTATTCTCCATGGAAAATTGGCCTACAAATGATTTTTTTTAAATTGGGGTAAGTTGAAACAACGGAGTAATTTGAGACAGCAATTTGCAGCCCAAGGGTCGCTAGGGCAACGTTTTACGGCTAGGTAACTTGACGGATCTGGCTGAAATTTGGCATGAACATTCCCATAAAAATTCTCTAGACTGTTCAGGAACGGTGTTTTCGAAATTCAAACAGGGGTCGTAACGGGAGGGATCAAAAGGTCAAAATGCAAAAAACTTTCAAAAATTCACTTTTGAGCGGTGCAGGTGGATTGCTAGTGCCACCAGGAGTATTTTTAACGAAGACACCATGTCTCTAAAATGTAACGCCCCCGATCTGTATGACTTTTTCTAAAAACGGACTTTTATCCCCTCAAGGAGAAGCTCAGAAAACGAAACCGCATGTTTCTGCGTTTAATAATTTTGAAAATACAAGCATTTGAAATTTTTGTCGGGGTAGTCACTTTTTGACCCTTGCCGCTCCTACCAGAATGAATATTTTTAATTTATCTCTCCTGAACAGTCGAGAGGAAGGATAAGAGAATGTCTATGCCAAATTTCAGCCTAATCCGTTAACATCCCTAGGAGTAAAACGTTGCCCTGTCAATTTACTTCCTCTCTCTGACCTTACGACTGGCTTGGTTCCGACGCTAGGGCAACGTTTTACTCCTAGGGATGTTAACGGATTAGGCTGAAATTTGGCATAGACATTCTCTTATCCTTCCTCTCGACTGTTCAGGAGAGATAAATTAAAAATATTCATTCTGGTAGGAGCGGCAAGGGTCAAAAAGTGACTACCCCGACAAAAATTTCAAATGCTTGTATTTTCAAAATTATTAAACGCAGAAACATGCGGTTTCGTTTTCTGAGCTTCTCCTTGAGGGGATAAAAGTCCGTTTTTAGAAAAAGTCATACAGATCGGGGGCGTTACATTTTAGAGACATGGTGTCTTCGTTAAAAATACTCCTGGTGGCACTAGCAATCCACCTGCACCGCTCAAAAGTGAATTTTTGAAAGTTTTTTGCATTTTGACCTTTTGATCCCTCCCGTTACGACCCCTGTTTGAATTTCGAAAACACCGTTCCTGAACAGTCTAGAGAATTTTTATGGGAATGTTCATGCCAAATTTCAGCCAGATCCGTCAAGTTACCTAGCCGTAAAACGTTGCCCTAGCGACCCTTGGGCTGCAAATTGCTGTCTCAAATTACTCCGTTGTTTCAACTTACCCCAATTTAAAAAAAATCATTTGTAGGCCAATTTTCCATGGAGAATACGAATCTGCTATTTATTTTCGATTTTGAGATGGTCGTTACAACCGTCAGTAGCTAAGCTATGTACTTACTCATGAGAGTCTTGTCATAAGACGCAGCATCGGGATAAAATAACACATTTGCATTTATTTTATTCCGTAGTCTTTTCACTTTTCCAAAAGAGTCTTTTCCACTTTAAAGACGTAATTTCATTAAAAATTAAACTTTAAGTTACATATATGTGGTGTGTAGTTTTGGAGTGACGACGGCTAACAATTTTTCCAATCAAAATTTGCAATACTACGAAATAGGTTCTTCGGGATGATCTGCAAGTGTGGTTGAAGTTGCTGAATGGGTTCTTATAGATAAAAAATTTGCTTAAAGGAAATCCAAAATACTTTTTATCACAACTGCCGAAAAGAATAATGTGCTCCTCTCAATGATTCTGAAGAGATACTGATGATTGTTTATTGCGCCGCATGTCGGATCTAGTATTAATATAGACGATAGCTATCCCTATTGCCAGCAGGTGCGTCCATTAAAACGCTACGAGACCGGATAAAAGGTTTGAATAAGTTAAGCCACATGCTTACAGCCACAGTAGTCTAATAATAAATAATTTTATACTTTGACTGGTGCAATGCAATGAATCGCGAATCAATGAATATTGCATTCTAATTTTCGCATCTTCAAACCAAGTTCACACAACTTTCTCCGTACCATTAAACGTGTTGCATCTGTACCAATTTGCGTAAGCTTACCCCATGTATTGTATTTGCTGTCCCACTAGTTCAACAAAAGTAATTTCATGAATGTAGGAACATTTTGTATGTAATCTCGAATGGCCCAACCGTATTAATATGTTTTGCGGCTGTAAAATGACTTGCTGGAATTCATATAATAATAACGCAATTAAGTAGATGCATGCCTAATCCGGCGTCCCTCAGGACACAAATGTCAGGAATACAGAGCAGTTGGATATGGCATCATGTTTTGGGATATAAATAGTCAACAACGAACGCATTACTTTATCGCATTGCACCAGTTCAGGCGCAGTGTGCCGCCGCCACCCTTGCAAATTGTAAACTGGCAAACATTTAGTTAAGATACAGTCAAGGGGCAGCACTTGCGTGACAGTCAAAGATATGGCTGCAGGTTAACATAAAATGCTTCCTTTACTGTCCATATTAAAATATCCAATCGTTAACCAGGTAGGTTTATGTTGTCATGTCGACGCCATTAATTATAAATTATGATGTGCAACGTTTCTTGAACTTCGAAGGTCGGATTGGGTTACGCCAAGTTTTCAGTAAAATGTTGTGCGCTTTCCACAAACAGTTTGTAGGATAGTTTTGCTACAAGTAGAAAATAATAAAAAGGTCTTTAATATATACTGTTAAAAATGGATCATGGATATACGTGAACCATTTCAACCAGACGTTATTTATGAGGAACCGTATTTTCAACTAAGGATTATCAAAACACATGATTCTGTAATGAATAATTCCAAATTTCAAACGATTGCATCTGGGAAAGCATGTACGCAGTAATTGGAATATTTAAGGAGAAATGTTCCTCCCTCCCATGTTCGGAAACGACACCAACTAATGACAAAACATATTGCCTCATGCAATCAATGTCGATATTTTGTGGCTGCAATCCTTTCTCGGATTTCAATAAATTATTAGCTTTCGAAAGTTCATGAAGCGAATTGAGTGCTTTTTTAAATGTTTCAGTACTTTAATACTAGATTTTAGCTCAATAAACCTGAAATAGATTCAAGTACAAATAAAAAAAAACAATTTTGCTGTTGGGTTCTCTAATTGTAAGATAGCGGATTCTCCTTTAAGTTTTAAACCACCATTTCGGCGCCACAGTGACCTATTGTGACTCTTCTGTTCCATATTTGACAACAGGTATTTCTCCTATGTAGGTAGCTGAGTGTAAACGAGTTACGACTTGAGTTTGATTGTCTGCATTAAATAGCAGAAAGATCACTGATCACTCATATAAGGATGGACCAGACGCGGCTTCATCGTAAACGAAATCCTAAAATGTACTAAATGTACCAAGAACATATGCATTATTTAATGAGAGAGAAACGTACTTAAACCAAATAGTGAGTCTCAATTTGTTTGTTCCATTTTTCGGTCCTCAGTCAATCGCATTATCATAAATTACAAATGTCCACCCTTCTAAAAATTCATTACATGCATATCCGTAAGATAACCGTGAAATCGAAATTACATGTATTTTTACTCTTTATGTAACCGATCATTCACCATTAACAACATTTTCTTCTCAACTGACTCAAGCGCGAAGTGTTAAATAAATACATATATTAAATATTGAAAATCAGGTGCAACATACGTTCCAAATACATACATACGTTTGTGAGCTGCTGATGACAATATGAAGACGTAATAAAATTTAAAATATTAAAAAAAAAAAATATTTTCACGCGGTCATATTTTCCACTTGCTATTTCATTAATACTTGAATTAGCCCAAACCTTTCCGACAAAATAAATACATTATTGCCATAACCCAAGTGTGCATACAACATCAAAAACACTAGTTAGCATTGACGTACCTAGAAAATACATCATCATTACATACTACGAAGATTGATAATAATCCAGAGGAGCTTATAGCGGCAGTAGTAATTAAACACGTGTGACCGATTTCATGCATGAAAACGAAGCTATCGATGGTCCCTTAATATTGTGTTATCTTGGTGTCGAATACATGTTATTGTCCATATGATCGCAACAGCGAAGCCCTCATTTGTTTTCATAAATTCCAGCAGCCAATGGCACTCTCTAGCTGCCGGTCAGGTGATATCAGCTGGCTGTGCCAGGCCGTCAGCTAGAAGTTTCATTGGCTGTTAGAATTTATGAAAATAAATGAGGGCTTCGCTGTTGCGATCATATGGACAATATGGTCACTCAGATTTGTAAAATAGCTAGAAGGTCCCTTTACGAAGTCTTTTGTTTGGGTGTTTTTTGATGTCAGATTTTTTGCATAAAATAGCATAACTTTGCCGTATTCTACACAATGTGCAAATGTCCTTCTTCCACACAATAACTATGACGTGACTAACTATCTCTGCATGCATTTCGAATTTCATTGTACCACAGATACCTCTGGAATTTAGTGATAGGTAATTTTAAAAACGCTATAATTATTTGTAATACACCTGTTTCATATAATGCAACCAACAGAAGACCACAAACCAGAATACCAGAATCTTTTAAATTAATCAGTTCAAACTATACTGTTGCACCATGGAATTTCATGTTTGGCCGATGTAGTCTGTATAAGCCCTAGTAGTTTTACATAATTCAAGTGACCAAGTAGTAGTGAATTAGTTTTGCTCACATGGGTCTAGCCTAACCCAAGTCATCGAGTCCATATGTTTTCTGCATCCACGCTTCCAGGTCATCTTACTCACAGATTAAAAATCCTAGGCATCTTTCTTTTCATCAAAGCTCTTTATAAACACCTGCAAGATTCACATGTATGTTAACACTTTTTTATAGTGTACATGCAATCAGTTCATCTCATACTCTATGTTGACAAGAAAAAAGAAATATTGTATTCGTGGAAATAGCATTTCACACCGGAAACGATTCAAGCTAACGAGAAAACATCGTGCTTCACGCAAACAATACCTATGTTTTATTTCAACTAAATGGATTTGGTTTCAAATATCGCAGTAAATGCGTATTTACGTAATGTTGCATGCAATATGAATACACAATAATATCACAAACGCCACGTAAACATGTAAATGTATAGTTGTAATTTTCACTGGCCATTTCATCTCCCTTCGTGGTTGTCCCAAGAAATTGAAGCACAGGAAAGGAAAGCCGCTGCATCATTGTCAAAACAATGATGTGTTAGATTATGAGAAGTTGTAATTTTGTATTGTATTAAATCGGGGACGACTTATAGGTTTAGCAGCGTCGAATCTCAATAATACCAATAAGGTGTTTCACTTCTTGAATTTATTTTTAGAAAATAGATATTTACCTATAAATAAGCATAAAAAGCATTACTTAAGATGGAATTGCATTAGTTAATGGTACTTTGCTAAATTCAATTGAAATGATTTACTTCTATCATGCGATACACATATTATGTGAAATTTCCTAGAATATTTCAGCGGATTGAAGTGCGCCAGCTTTATGTTATAAAAAGGGACAGATTAAATTCCCAAATGTCGTGCAAAATATTTTGCAATTGTTCCTGTCGACATGTACTTCCTCCAGATATAATTAAAATTTGTATTATCCAAATTAGCACGTGGATTTTCTTTCACTAATTAACGAAAGACCATATATGTTTGATTATATTGTAACAGTAACTGCTTTAGTTAGGTGACATTTTCACGTATGGTGGGTGGGATGACGAATTCATTTAACTCTTAGGTTCTTATGGTGGACAGATTGAATTTAACACTGGTGCATACGACATTCTCCACCTACAGATGTAACAATTATTACAGAATGTTTAAATAAATAATTTGTCTCCCTAGTTAAATCACTAAAATTATGGTTTCAATGCGGTAGCCATCTGCTACTGTGGGTGCTTATTGAATGAGGAAGATCCGCCTGCTTCCATCACATGAACAACAGCCTTCGCATTAACTGGAGAAACGTAATATCAAATTTAGAAACATAAATCTGTACGCCGAGAACGATTTACGGTAACAACAAAAGAGAATATCATTACAACATACCTGTTACCACAGCGATTACAACATAATTCAAACCAATTTCGGTTGATAACATATGCTCCAAACACTACGTCTCTGCTCTGTTATCGGTATGTAGGATGGACAGCCGTACCTCTCGCAGTGACCTATTTCTAACTGCTTTATGGCCAGTGCGACAATATTTATGGCTAACACAATACATGGTTGACCTTTGCAAGGAAATTCAAAGTCTTTGCTTGGCAAATCAAGGAAATTGTATTTTAAAATTTATCGAAACATACTTTAGTCACTCTGTCATGAAACGTTTCCTTTAGTTTCCATTGTAAAGTATCTCTTCGGTAACTAGCTGGGTATTTTTTATATGTGTTGTCATTTCGACGCCATTATTTATAAATCGGATATGCAACAGTTTTACCAATAGGCTAGGTTCCTCTCGTCAACGTGATGTTTTTCAGTAAAATGCTCTAAGCTCTCTGCATTCCAAGTTATAGATGCGTTTTGCGGCATGAGGAAAATAATAAAAAGGTCATCACTGCTGGTAAAAAATTGAACGTTGGTATGCGGGAACTAGTCCAACCAGTCCTTATTTTTGTGGAACGGTATTTTCAGCAAAGGATTATCAAAAAAACTTGACTCTGGGAGGATAATTCCTAATTACTTACGTTCCCAATCAATCATGCATGCACATATATAGAAAGTATAGTTTTATAGAGAAATGTTTCTCCTTTTCATCTGCCCCCATCTTGTGAACAGTCTAGACGGTTAAATTTATTTATTGTATAAATACTTTGGAAATTTCATGCAGCAAATTGGGAGTTTCATAAAACGCTGGACTATTGTAATATAGGATGTTTCAACTTAAAATCCTAAAAATCATTAAAGCCTAAAATCTATTCAACTGAAAACTTTAAAAAAACAAATTTTGCTGTCCCTTAAAAGCAAGTATTCTCTGTTTTATAATTTCTAAACCACCATTATGACGCCAGTATATCCAAGTATTCCCGTTGCATATTGTACAACAGGTAATTCTTCTATTTCGTGGCTGAGGTAACCTAGTTTCCTCAAACATCAGACTTAAATGTAGGAAAATGATTGTCATTATTGAATGGCAGAAAGATCGTTCATATGAACGGATAGGACACCTTCCTGATGAGCGAAAAATTTTGCCTCGATAAACGTTTTATGCAATCCCAACGTTTATGCACGTTTCTACGTATACCAAAATGTACTTACCAAGAACACATGTATTATTTAATGAGAGAAACGTACAGAAACCAAATAGTGTGTCAGCAGATACTTTTGATCCATTTGTCGGTCAATGCCTTTCATTACCCCATGACGATTAAATAGCGGCTTACTCAGCCTTCTCATCAAACACGGCAGACGACGGAATCGTAGAGTGAAAAATTAACACGTTTCAGAATCGCAGTGTTAGTATGATTCATTTGACTTGTCCAAAAAATGATAAAACAAACGAACGAACGTTATTGACTGTGCAAGGTAGACTCTCCAAATGCAATGCAAAATACATACAAGTAATGCTCTCTCCTGCAACGTTTTCCTAGACTCTTCCTTTTGTAATTTTATAACCCGCATTTTGACGCCGATATGTATAAGTTTGATCTATCTGCGACATATTCCATGTCAGGTGCTGGTTTGATATTGTTTTCCATGTATGACAGTGTATTTTCAAACCCGTTACTAGAAGTTTGATTGTTAGTTTTAAATCTTCACATCACTCGTAAGTACCTGGAAAAACGTACTTTAAACATGTAACCTGTAACGTAATCAAGTATGCATACATTAGTAAAATTACCTGTGGAACATACTTTGAACATTATTGACTGCTACGCAAACAACGTGTACAAGACAGACTGTAAAAATACGTGCAAAATATATACCGGTATTTTTGCCTTCTCCCGCGAACGTATTCATAGACTCTCCCTTTTGTAATTTTATAACGTGCATTAGGACGCCATAGTTGGCAATTTTGACCTTCCAATCGCATATGTTAAAATATAAATTATTGACCAAAATTGTTTGATGAGATAATGTAGATGTGCTTCAGAGCTAGCGAAAACTTTGGCAGTTATAAATTGTTGATGCAATCGCAACGACGTACGCAGTTACGCATCCTAAAATGTACGAAACGTACAATGAACATACGAATCATTTAATGAGAAAGTTTTATCCAAGTAGGGCTTGGGCATTTTTCGTCTGTGTTTGACATTCCCAGTGGAAAATCTGAAATAGTTGAACCCATACAGGTGTTCCTGATGCAAATATATACATTAAAAATTGTTTTTTGTCAATATTATACTTATTTCGACGATTTTGTACATTTGCGACAGATTTGTAGCTTTTGTGTTTTGTTTTTATACGTGACGTATGACGTGTAGACGCTGCGTTACAATCGATATGTAGGATCGACAGCCTCAGTGACCTCTTTCTAAGTGCTTTATTGCCACAGGGACAATGCTATGGCAAACGCAACGTAAGGATGATGTTTACAAGGAGATGCAATATCTGTTTGCCAAATCAAGGAAATTGTATTTTTAAAGATATCGGAACATTCCTTAGTCCTTCTGTTATGAAATGCTTCCTATATTTTCCACTTCAAAGTATCCATTCGGTAACTAGCTAAGTAGCTTTTATGTTGTCATTTCGACGCCATTATATATAAATCAGATGCGCTTCAGTTTTCTGAATATCATAAGTCGCATGTAGACGTTGTTTTGTGGTGGATTTTTGTATACGGGAAATGATTGATACGGCATTCGCATAATGCTGGTCAAAAAGTAGCATGTGAAAGGTTTTAATTTATAAATGGTTGATGCAATCCCACATTTCACCGTATCCTACAATGTACTAAACGTACCAAGAACATGTGCATTATTTATTGAGAGCGAACCCTACAGAAACCTAATTGAGACTCGGTAATGTTTTCTATCTCATTTATCGGTCGTCAGTCAATCGAATTAACAAAAAAAGCAAATTTGCACCCTACTGCAAATTATTTACAAGCACATCCGTAAGGTAAAAATTGTAGCCCGTGAAAATTAAAATTACATGCATTTCTACTCTTTTGGAGATCGACCATTCACCACTAACAAAATGCTCTTCTCTGTTAACTCGAAGACAAACTTTTCATCCAATTCATTCATTGAAGATTGGGAGTCAGGTCCAAAACGTTTCCAATACATGGATGCAATGTTGCTGGTATAAGAATATATAATAAAATAACAAAATTTTAACAAAATTATTTCAAGTATTTATTTTTTCCACTTGCCATTTCCTCGTTGTATGAATTCACCCAATACATTTCGGACACCACAAATACATTATTACCATAAACCTATTGCGCATACATTATATCCATCACACAAATTAATTTGGTGATGCATTTGGAATTTTTAATTGGTAATTGCATTATCTTGGAGACAAATTGTTACTTCTCAAGACAAATTAAGAATTCCGATGTTGGGAAATCTGTAACATTGAAGCTGAAACATTGTTTTGAAACCCTGAATTTTTCTTAAATCCAAAATATCTTCGTCCAAATTGAAATTACTTTAATTAATGACAGTTTAGCTTTGCCATATTTCCTGCAACTACAGAGTAAAAATGTTCTTGTCCTACACTACAATACAGCCGCCCGAAGAAGATTTAACTACGGTAACTGCTGTAGCAGTAACTGCACCTGTGACCGATTTCATGCATGAAAGCGGGGAAATCTAAAATTGGATTTGACTTTTAATAATGTTTCTAATATAAACAAAGCATTATCATGCATTTGCAATTAAAAACTAGATCGAATCAATTTTTCATGTTTTTTTCATATAAAATTGGTACATTAAAAATTGGCATTTGGTCAGTATTATCAATCTTTCGTTGATTTTGCAAATTTATAACTTTTCGTTGCAAACTGATGGGCAATTTGGTCTTACATAATCCAACTGATGGAAGAACAGCAATAATTATAGCACTAAAGATTCACTCATATACAATTGTGTTTGCTCACATGGGTCAACCCCAAGTACTCAATTGAATATTGTTCTACATCAACTTTCTCCCTGGTCACAGATCGATAAAATAGCCAAAACATTTTTCTCTTGACTCAAATTCTTTAACAATATACACTTTGTCCCAGAACCAAGAGATCACTCGTTTTTTCACCATAACTCCAACACGAAACGAGGCAGCGGCTTGATATTATGCAAATGTGATATACTAGTGACAAGGTATTTATGGTATATCACATTTGGATATATCTCATTTCTATATGCTGTTTACGAGAAACACGTGAAATTTGGGTGTCCCAGAACCAAGAGATCACCTATTTTCTGAGATGTTTTTCGCGATTAAAAGACACAATACGATAGTGTAATACTGAGAATAGTGATTTTTAGCTTAAATAACTTCAATCCAAATGATTTTTCATCATACCACTCATTTTTGTAAAATTTAGGAAAAAGTCATTTACACGGGAAATTTGGTCTGTTGATACATATGCCCCTTCACGACACTCATGTCATCCAATCTTTACAGGTTGCTTCCTATTTTGAAGAAGTGAGTTGGGGTGTCCTAAAATCATGTATCTAGTGAACCTTGCTGACACACATTTTTGCCAGTGCAAGCTCACAACGTTAGTGGTCAGAATCTAATGAATTTTAAATGGACACTGTATTGATTCTTCTTACACTTGTGAAACTATTACAATTACAGATTTCCAGGAAGACAGATCAAGAATATATATAACAAATAAGATCCGTAGATTTCAATAAGCTATCATTTTCAAAGATTGGACGACCTGGGTGTCGTGGAGGGGCGCATGTATCAACAGACCAATTTTCTCGTGTAAATGACTTTTTCCTAAATTTTACAAAAATGAGTGGTATGATGAAAAATCATTTGGATTGAAGTTATTTAAGCTAAAAATCACTATTCTCAGTATTACACTAATGTATTGTGTCTTTTAATCGCAAAAAACATCTCAAAAAATAGGTGATCTCTTGGTTCTGGGACACCCAAATTTCACGTGTTTCTCGTAAACCGCATATAGAAATGAGATATATCCAAATGTGATATACCATAAATACCTTGTCACTAGTATATCACATTTGCATAATATCAAGCCGCTGCCTCGTTTCGTGTTGGAGTTATGGTGAAAAAACGAGTGATCTCTTGGTTCTGGGACAAAGTGTATACAGATCACATTTCAAAACTAGCAAGACTTTTAAACTGTATTCATTTTGTTGATGCTATCATCTTAATGTATCCCACCCTTCGAATTACTAGAAACGATGTACTGCATTCATGAAGCCAATTTTTCACACCGGAAACGAATGAAACTAACGCGAAAATATCGTGTTTCATGCAATCAATACCTATTTTCTTTATTTCTACTAAATTATTTTGGATTCAAATATCGCCTCAGATAATAAACATTAAACCTGCAATCATACTATAAATATCCTGCATGTAATCGGGTTTTACGGTATGATTTTATCATGCACTGGCATGGTTTAGTTGCAATTAACGATGCAATGGCAAAAGCTTGTCACACAAATGGTTACTGAGCAGGTTTTTGAGTAATTTTAATGGATTAAAAGTAATGTAATGTTGAACGTTTCTAGCTTGAGCAACTTTCTCCTTACTTACGTTCCTCTCCTCTGCGGGTGCTTAAGGTCCGCTTTTTGGCATCAAATGAATGGCAGCCTTCACATGAACTGGATAAACGTAATATTTAATGCAGAAGCAGAAATTATGTCGATTCATGAAAAAACGATTCACGTTAACGAGAAAAGAGAAAACATCATGCCTCACTCAATCATTTCCAAGTTATTGCTACAACCAATTTTTCTTGGAATCAAATATCGGTGAAAATTTTATAAATCACGCATACACAGTCAAATGATAGAAAAGTATAGCATTGGAAATTTAGATCAATGACTTGTTTATTTTATAAAATTCTGAATTATTTTAATATTTTGGGCGCCATAATCAATAAACTGGTCAGCATGATTCTTATAAACAGGTCTAGGTGTATGTGTGTATGCATGTGATGTGCAGTCGTAAATTTTTTTATTCTTGTAGGTATAGTTGCGGACTAAATGGCAACAGAAGTTAATGATGCGACAATTTGAAACGAGGCTGATACTTAAGTGAACAAAAATTAGGTAAGGCCGGATAACTGGAATCATTACATGGCAAAATCAACTTTTTTAAACAGCATAGCGTGTATGTAGTAACTGACTGTGAAACGGCAATATTTTGTGACTCATTTGTCAGTCGTCAGTACATTCAAATTAACAAAAACAACAAATATTATCCTTTCTGGCAATTAATTACGCGCTTGCCGCTCAGATTGCCGTGATAATTAAATTCTGTCTTAAGGTCTGTCTATTCTTTCATCTTCGTAGTTATTCCCAGTAAAATGAAATAAAGATATTATCATCATGAATCATGATGCCCAATACTGGTCGGCATTTTTAATACAAAACAAAACCATCATTTTGGAAAAGCATCCCACAAACCGTATATTCAAAGTATTCAGCGCACTGGTTCACTGTAAACATTTAATCATGATCACAAATATTCATCATCATTTATTTTTATGAAGTTCGATAAAAATCCGGAGAAGCTTATTACAGGAGCCGTAACTGCGTCAGGGTGGCAGTAGCACGGGTGGCCGGTTTTGCTCATGAAAGCGCGTAAAATACATTGCGTATCGAATACATATGTATTCGAAGTCATCACATGCATAAACAGCTTAAAATCTTGCAATTTCCTACAAACTTTTTAAAAACGATAGCTAGCATACCTATACTTTGCTGACGCTGACTACATGAAAAATACCCGATTAGTCAGTCTTATCTTAGGTCTTATTTGTCAATCGTTATTACAATCACATCAACAAAAACAACGAATGTCATCCCTTCAAAAACTCAACGCATTTCAACTCTTTTCGGGAACTCCCAAAGACTATGTCACAACGATTTCCACTCTATTGACTAAACGCACAAAATTTCCTCATCCCAATCCACTGTGTTGCGAAATGCCCAAAAAATTATTATGACTGCTTTCATGGCTTCAAGTTCGAAGGGCCCAGATAACACATATGTATATTTATTATATACAATTGGAACCTGATCTTTCCGATGGTGAAGGTTTCAGACCGAAAAAATGTGAAATTATCCCGCTTTTATTCAAAAAACTATGAAAAATAGGTACTTTTTTCAAAAAAGTTTGTTTTGCGGCAAAGTGCGCGCCTGGAGTGCCAAGCGGTTAACAGATTCGAAATCAGCGTCCTTTTTTACCCCTACTTCCATCAGCACTTTGTCACTCCAGGCGCGCAATTTTGAATAATTATTTAATTTATGGACTGATTTCGAGTTTGGTTACGGGGTCCTTCACTAGATATGTATGCAGGCTTGCATGTCAAGTGCAGAAAGAGGGTGGCGGACAGAATTTTCGAATTAGGCCATAAGGTACTAAAAATCAGCTTATATATGTAAATTGATGTCTGTGTGCCACCCTCTTTCTGCACTTGACATGCAAGCCTGCATACATATCTAGTGAAGGACCCCGTAACCAAACTCGAAATCAGTCCATAAATTAAATAATTATTCAAAATTGCGCGCCTGGAGTGACAAAGTGCTGATGGAAGTAGGGGTAAAAAAGGACGCTGATTTCGAATCTGTTAACCGCTTGGCACTCCAGGCGCGCACTTTGCCGCAAAACAAACTTTTTTGAAAAAAGTACCTATTTTTCATAGTTTTTTGAATAAAAGCGGGATAATTTCACATTTTTTCGGTCTGAAACCTTCACCATCGGAAAGATCAGGTTCCAATTGTATATAATAAATATACATATGTGTTATCTGGGCCCTTCGAACTTGAAGCCAAGAAAGCAGTCATAATAATTTTTTGGGCATTTCGCAACACAGTGCAATCATGGTGGAATATTTATTGGAAGTCATGCACAAAACAGTACCCATGTATGCACATACATAGGTATACATATTTATGCTATGTTGCGTGTCATGTGAAACCAAAATAAAATCGTAAAAGCTACACAAACTTACCTTTACATATGGTCCTACTTCTCACTTGCCATTTCCTCGTAGTCTGACTTTACCCCAAACATCTCCTGTGAAATAAGACAAAGTCGTAATCATCATGAATTATGATGAGTGATGCCCAATAATGAACAGTATGTTCGAATACAAAACAAAGACGTTATTGTGTCAGTATACGTGCGAGCCCCACCACCTGCGCGTACAGAATATTAATTCATCACATTAGTTAAAATTTATGCATAGTCACAAAATATGTATATTTATTATTTATTATGCACACCGATCAAATTCCCCACAAGTTTATAACAGCACCAGCATCACCTGTAACCCATCCTTTGAATGCAAGCGAATGCAATACACACATAACGTCAAAATCAATATACGAGTATAACCGAGTTGTTGCATTACGGTAAGATTATATAACGCAGTGCTACTGTTTTTATGGATCCAATTCTAACAGCTCGTCAAATAAAGGACATTGACGAGCGTTTTTATTTTTAACATCCAAATTTATTCCAAATTGCTTATACATCAAAATTAAAGGAAGGAATGACCATTGAATGTATCCAGCACGAGCCGCTATCTCCACTTTTGTGGAACAGAAAACCCTATAGGTCATATCTCAAATACTTTTGTTCATTGCAAATTGCAACTGCACTCAGGGATTTTGTAATAATGGTTTGGTTCACTTAAGATTGTCGTATAATTTTAACTGGTTAATTGTATTATCTGAGAGACGGATTGCTGGTTTGTACACTCAAAAATGCAATGCTGCTGCAAAGGTCACTCGACAATCCGCTGTTGCGAGAATGTAGGACATTAAATCTGAAACATGTTTTTGAAAACCTGAATTTCCTTTAAATACTAAGCAAATACATACGTTCTAATTGAGATTGTTTTATTTAATGACACCTTGGCATATATCGTGCAACTACATAGTACAATTACTTTGTCCTACAAAATAATAAAACAGATTTGATAGCGTTCATCATTACAATAATATTTCCTATTTGAAAAATAATAAAAATTTGAAATATTAGTAGAACAGTGTATCATGCACCGGTTAATTAGATCAATCTGACATATTGATTATAGGATGTGGTTGAGTAATTGTGGATAGCATCAGCTTATTGAGGCTGAGAAACTACCATTGATCAACCCCTAGAAATTATTCGCGGAAACCCGGATACTTTGAATTTATCAAAAATAAACACTAGATTTAACAATGCTAAGAGCAGCAACTAGTCCCATGAAGGAAATTGATGGGTTTATTTATTTTCTGGCCCTAACTGTTCAGAGATGAGTAGTGATAACACAAACACAGAAACTGGATGGTGGATATTGTCAAATCTATTTTTTTTTAAATTCCATGACTACCTTTTTTATGGTCATGCAATCTGGGAACCTTCATAAATTAAAAAGATGTAATATGGTTGACGTATCTTGCTGAACATTGCATTTTATACCTACCCCAACAATTATGTATTACGACAAAGTCACGACACGCAATATTTCTTGTCAATTTGTAAAACCGAGTTCTTGCAAGTTTTGCTTCAAAATGAATCTAAAGATATTGTGTAATATGGTAATATTGTTGTAGCTAATTATACTTTACTGCACTCTACACAACGTGTAAACGTAATTACTCTTTACTATAACTGTTGACATGTAATGAACAGTCTGTAACCACAAACATTTTAATTGCTGAAAATTACTTCATTACAACTTTGTTAATACGCGAATTGGCGTAATTTATAATAACAAGGCTCTATTCTTAAATCACAAATTCAGTCGAGTCCATGAGGATAGAACCCTGCCGTCAAGCTGTCAAAATACATTTCATACCTCTTCTAACTTTCTTTGACTCCCACTATTTTATAACCGCCATTTCGGCGCCACCGTGAGCAAGTTGGACATTTCTGTAGCTATCTTGCTACAGGTCATTAGGTGGTATCGTCATTCATTCGTTTGTTCATTCATCATGCTTTCTTCGCAACAATCATTCATTGAATATTCCAAGTCAGTTGTAAAACATTACCAATCTGCGCATATTTAGTTATCCAATGTTGCATGCAATATGCTATGAATAAAAAATGTAATTACCAAAGCCTGCAAATACAAATATGCATCTATGTGTTCATACCATTCACTTGCTACTTCCTTTCTGTCTTAATTCGTCCCAATAATTTCAAACAAAATAAAACAAGGCCAGTCATCATGATACATGATGCTCAATAATTGTTGGCTTTTCAGAATGTGAAACAAAAGCATCCCTTTTCCATCATCTCCGAATATCACTTTTCTAAGTCTATGTATAGATTATTCAGAACACTAGTTAACGTTTATGCATAATCATAAACATTTATCATCACGTATTTACTCATTACTGATGCCAATAAAATTCCAGAGGAGCTTATAACGGCAGCAAGTTTAGCAGAACGTGTGGCCGATTTTATGCATGAAAGCGAGTACAGTACGTCGCTCGTGACACTGTAATAATGTGTTCTCTCCATCCATTGCATTTTAGAATGATTCTACTTTTCATTGCCATGGATTCGTGACAATTAAGAATCCAATTTAAATAAAAGTCACACTAAGGTATTTACGAGTTTATTTATTTAGAGCGAAATCGTTTAGGAATTGAAATAATAATAAGGATGACTCCAATAATGATTCCACCATGATTGACTGCGTCTCCTTACCGAGAAATTATCAAGGTCAAATATCCCACTGATTAGTCTATGAATGTAAATCGAAATAAAATTAGTATTTGCATTCAGCCAATATTGTTATTATAGTTATAAAGATTTTTGATTCATCTGCAACAGTAATTTTCAATGAATGAACAATCGAGACGAACCCTCGTGGGCTTACCTAAACATGTGTAACTTCATTGAATTGACATTTGAAAAATTGAAAAATATTGAAAAATACTACCTTGGCGACGAATTATTATTATAAGCACTAAAAACCACAATTTAGGATTATAGGTCTTTCGTCTAGCTCAACGATATGCTAAAGTCCTAATTTAAAGTCCAATATTAAAGCCCAGGGCATAGCAGCAGATTGTTACCTAATTTAATGCGAGGTGTCTCCTCATTAGTGATACATGCATACATATTATCATATTCGGCCGAGTAGCAATTATTTTGCATACCCATATATGTTTGCCGTGATGCATACATTGTATTAGAAATAAGATGTGTAGGTAGTTTCATAATTCCACACTCTGTTTGTAGGATTGTAGTATAATGAAGTAGAAACTAAATGGTACTAACATTTGACCCCAGGGCCACCGTACCGTGGGCCGCGGGTCAAAACGTTCCGAAAAGTGCTTGCACGGTGCACGCTCTACAGCCGAGAGTTTTAAAGATATTTCACAAATCTTTTCTGCATCACCATCCGAAATAAATTATCTAGGTAGTACTTTGATCACTTTTTCAAATTTACATTCTAAAATATGAGTTTCTCACATTGCCCCACTCCTGTGCATCATTTATCATATCGAAGTGACCATATCAATTGGGGTTATTACGATGCAAAAAACTTTGGGTCACTAACTGCGATCCTGTTGGATGTACAGGCGATCTGCTGCGTCCACGTTTTGGAACATTTGGACCCTTATTGCGTTTACATGTGAGGTCAAAGGTCAAAAGAAGTGCCAAATGAGGTCCTACGTATAAATGCTATAATCCCATATGGAAAGAACAGCCTTCTCCCAGAAAAGATTTCCTAGACAATCCATTTGTAATGTTATTACGGTAATTTCGGTGCCACTAGTAACAAGATTGACTTGTCCGCGTCGTTTCACTCAACAGGTTGAATGAGCTGGGTAGTTCAGTCTGGTGTAAATGTGTGGTTGGGTGGGGTGTTGTAAACTAGTTGGCGGAAAGTTTTACTCTTTGCCTTTAGAAGGACCATTCATTTCTAATAAAGACGTTTGAATTGATAAATTCCTTTCCAATCACAACGACGAACGTTGATGGCATTCCAAGATACAAGTAGCACGTCGAAAATTTGTGTCAGTGTTTGAGATTTGAGATACGATCCTCTCAATGCGTGTTAGATTTCACATTAGCTAGCAAAAGAAGTACTGCATTCATAAGGCCAAATTTTCGCACCAGAAGCGACTGAAACCAACGAGAAAACATCGTGCTTCGCGCAATCAATAATTCATAAAACAAAGTAATTTTGGATTCAAACATCTCCGCAAATGAAATACACTAAACATGCAGTGCTGTGAGGAATCGTAAAAGTCTAAAAATTGCATGCAGGTAATGGGGTTTTTGCAAAATGCTGAACCAGTTAATGCTGTTAATGTACCTAACCAATATATTTACCAACACAAGTGATATGTATGGAGGCGGAAGTACACAATACCTATAGAAACAGTGCCATACGTTTGACGATCCAAGATGTTAAAGTCTGGTCTGATAAACAAAGGAAAGCCATCATCGTCGATAGTGGTCGGCATTTTCGTATTCGAAACAAAAACACATTTTTTCAATAACCTTCTCTCTCAAGCTTGCATGCCGAATATTCATTCAGTACTCTAGTAACATTTATACCTAAATCATATAATATTTGTCATCGTTACTTATCTTGAAGACCGATAAAAATCCGGAGGAGCTTATAATAATAGGAGCAACACGAGTTGCCGATTTCATGCATTTCATACAGCACACATTATCTCATAAAAAATATATGTGCATATTTTAACCATTTCTTTACGGTAGGATTAGGATTCTACCATTCAGTGGCATGGTTTTGCGACAATTTACAATGCAATGACAACAGCTTGACACACAAAAGGTCCTTTTGAAAAGGGTATTGAGTTGAGCCTGTTTTTTGAGAATCCAAATTGTTGATGGATTAAAATTAATGTAAAGATGGTCCATTGAATATTTCCAGCTCGAGTGACTTTCTCCTTACTTCCAGCATTAGAAACTGTCAATGTCAAATCTCAATCTTAATGTTTTTCCAAACAATACTGTGTTTACATTTCGAACATTTTTAACCGTGTTGACTTAGAGACCACTTGTAAATTTTTCCGTGCCACATTAACGAGAAGGTATCTTTTGCATTCGAAAGTTTGAAATTTTGTTCAGAAAATTTATCGTAGCCGTTAAATAAATCCAAAGCATTTTTTAAAATGAAAATCGTGTTAGTTAACGATATTTTGCCAAATTCAATTAATATGTTTTGCTTAAATCAATTGATGTCCACATTATTTGGAATTTCAAAGAATAAGTCAGTGGATTTTAGTAATTTTTAGATTTTTGTGATTTTTTACATAATAAAAAGGAACAGAGAAAAAGCATATATGTCATTCAAAATATTTTGTAAAAATTGCTCGTGTTAACATGTGCTCCCTCCAGTTCCAATTAAAATTTGAACTGAACAGAATCGATACAAAAAGCAGCATCGTGTGCGGCTGGGGTAGGCCAATAAATATTTAATGGAAATCAACAAAAAGGGCGGAGGTCTCTCAAAGCACCATCCACTTTAATGTTTTGACCCTTGAAAAACTGGTCATCGCATTTATAACACAATGACGTGAATTAATGTAACACTATAGGCGCCGTAACTAATAAACTCGTCACGACAATTCGTAAACAAAGTGCCAGATTGATTTCACATGCTATTATGGGAAAGTGGTCAATTGGGATTATTGAATGTTTAGCTTCTTACTAAATGATCACAGATGATAATTAATGTGACAGATTGTGAGACAGCAATATTATTTGTCCGTCGTCGGTAAAATCACATTAACAAAAGCAACAACTCTGATCCATTCTGCTAATTTTTTTGTACGCTCGACCTTCAGATAGCCGTGAAATTTAAATTGCACGCATTTCTTCTCTTCTCGTAACTATCAGCAATCGGTGATCCTTTACTCTAACCACTCAAACACACAAGCTTTCCTCATCTAATTCATTCATTTAGAATTCGGAGTCAGGTGCAAAACATTACCCATTTACGCCCATATCTTTATGCACATATCTTTATGTTGTGTGCAATATTAACGCAAAATAATATCAGGAAAGTTACAGAAGCTCACATTCACGTGGTCAAACTTTTCACTTGTCATTTCATCTCCAACTGAATTCACCCCTATCATTTCCAATAAAACAAAACAAGTATATTATCATCATGAATCACAATGTCCAATTAGGGTCGGCATTATCGAATACAAAACCAAAACATCATTTTCCAAAATCACTTCACGAACCGTGTATCCAAAGTATTTTATTTATCGCTCCAATAGTTAACTGCTAACATTTAAGCATGATCACAAATATTTGTCATCGTTTCTTCTTTTGATGATGACCGATAAATATCCAGAAGAGTTTACAGATAAACCAAGAGCAGTAACTGCATCGGGGGTAGTAATACGTACGGCAGCTTTTCAATGTAACAACATTTCACAGTTAAGTATTTACGGGTTAATTTATTTTGAGAACCAAAATTGTTTAATGATTAAATTAAAATTATGGGCGACTAGCTGAATTCTTCCAGAAGGATAGATTATTTCTCTTTACTTACCGGACGGAATACTCTACGTCAAATTTCAAACTGGTTCTTTAGCCTTATGATATAATTGTAAATAAAATTTGTATTTCGGCACCAACAATAATTGAATAAATTTTCCACAATGTGAATAATTTATAAATTTATCTTTATAAATAATTGCACTCAGGATGCTGTACTCATTCGCGACGAAATAATTTTTCAGCAAATGTACATAAAATGTTCTACCATGGCCACGACCACGACGTTGACTTTATATTATACTCGCTCAAACTATCAAGGCTGGACATAAAGTTTTCCATCTCCTTACTGGTTTGGTGAAGTTTAAGTTGATTCAATTTTTAAACAAAAGTTAGTTTAAATTACAAAGTATTTATTGTGCCGTGTTCATTTCGTAAATGATATTGTTTCGTATTGCACAGCAAGAATAATCGTTTTTCCTGTACCATAGCGCAGGGTTGTACAGCCTACTTTAGAAAAAGAGTTCTCTGCATTCAGGCTGTATGTTATCAAATTCAGCGCACTAGCAATTATTTATGCATACCTATAAGGGTTTACTGTTATGTATGCATTGTGTTTTATGGAAGTAAGTTACATCCATAGGTTTTAAGCATGATTAACATTCTGTTAAAACACAACTGTACAATTTTATAGTATTATACTATGTAATTGTCAACTTGTTCTGTGATTTCACAATCTCAAATGCTTGGCGAATAGTTTACCTGAGTCCTCCAAAATTCCATAAGGTTACTACATGTCCATCGCTGTCGTCGCAATTTGACTTGTATTGACAAATATTTTATGAACGCAGAAACAATATGATGGGTGCTGTGAAAGACAAGTCCTTACATTTGCCAGTATTACACCTGTGTACCCGGCTGGAATTGAAGAAACAAACAATTGTAATAGCAGAGTTTGTAATTTAAACGACAAATTAAGTTGTCGTCGTGAGAAATATGTCGAGGAGGATGAAGGATTAGAGTAGCATTTTTGCAGTCTTTCAGAAGGCATTATTTCATCTTTTCGACTTGGCATTATTTTATCTTTTCGGCTTGGCATTATTGTATCTTTTCAGCTTGGCATTATTGTATCTTTTCAAGTGGCACTTTTGCATCGTTTCAGTAGTGTCTTTGTTTGATGTATTTCGTATAGGTTACGTTTTGTACCGACTGCGTGTTACTTTTAGAATAAGTATGTATGTGTGTATGTAAACGTTTTTGTCGTCGTGCAGTTAGAGTGCGAACTGCTCGCCGTTCATTTGTGAGATCGAGTTTATTCTTGTTCTGTTGTAAGTCTAGCTGTAAGTATAGCAAATAAGTATTTTATGTATTATGGTATTAGTTGAACTTGAAAGAAAAAGAAGAAAATAAGTTCAGTGTGAGTTTGACTTCCGAGACCGATAAACTCAGAGCTCCAGGAAAATAAGTTTTTTCTGTAAGATTTTTGTTAGCGTTAAGTTAAATACGCTGTAAATCAAATATACTAGTTAAGAATTCTAAAAACTGTTAAAAACCACTGATTAGTAATTGTTTCAAGATTGATTGTAATAAAGGAGCAGTGTTCTTATCAGTAAAGCGTGTCTTATCAAGATAGGAGTTTATTGCTGCATAGGAAAAAGTGCACATTGCTTGAGATCTTGTTGAGCGTGAGGCTGTTAGGAACGCATCTCTGAAACACCGTTCGACGTAAGATTAGAACCGTGGGTCCTGCAGATTTGACTTTTTAAGGCGTCATAAATTCCTGGCGTTTAAGTCATTTAAATCAGTCACTCGCAACAACAAAATATATATTACAGTAGCAACAGCTGACATGCGTCGCTTTGAATAGTTCCTTTTAATTTAATAAACGGTTAGCTAATCTGACACAAAATGAAATTTCGTGTGGAGTGGATGAGGTCTATAAAATATTTTACGAGAGCAAAATCAACAGAAGCCACGTGGCAGTTAAAGGGACGTAGTGACTGACAACGCATATTGGTATTGTCGAAGATAATCCCCGTCTGTCTTGTTATCAAGATGTTGGATTCTCCTATCCATGAAATATGACATTGTATTTTGTTCAATAACAAAAATATTCACTGACTGCAGTTACTGCCTTGGTTGGCTCCTTGATTATCCATTTTATTACGCAGGTGCTAATGCTTGCTTCTGAACATTTTACAATCTTGACGCCATTATTTAGAAAATTGACCTATTCCTATCATCGTTTACAAAATAATGGCAATATTTATACATAACGATAAATGTTAACTGTTATGTATGCATTGTTTTAAATAGAAGCAAGTTATATCCATTGGTATTTAAGAAGGATTTACATTCCTCTAAAATAAAACTGCACTATTTTCTAGTATAACATTAGGTGAGAAGTGTCAATTTTATAGCAATGTGTCCATGTCTTCAAAAGCACAAACATCCAATAGTACATGAAATCTTCACGTGACCTCTGTCCTCCAAAAATTCTAGCCGAGTACAACATATTAATTGCTGTCGTCGTAACTTGGCAAACCTTTTATGAAAGCAAAAACAATTTAGTAGTTAGATTGAAAAAAACTTCTTTACATTTGCCAATATTGCAATTGTACAGCCAGTTGGAATTGGGGAAATTCGCAATAATAATACACGATATGTAATTTAAAGCAAGAACTAAGCTGGCTCCCTTGATTGAATCATTTGTATTCTTGACTATCCCTTATATTGATGCTGTAGCCACTAATGATTGTTTCTTAGTATGACAAGTTTTACGCCATTATTTAGAAGTTTGACTTGTTCGCTACCTCCTTAAGAAAAAGGTTGATCAAATACTTCATCAATACTGAATCGTAATACTCGAGACGCCGTCATCAATAAACCTGCCAAGACGATTCATTTTACTCATGTATAGTTTTATGGGATCTCTGGTTTAGATCAACAGTAGTAAATGGTTCATGTAGCTCTTTAGTCGGCACGTCAACAACTTGCAAATTCCGATATCCAGCCAATGTTATCCAAAGTCTCCTAACATTCGTGTTGCTGTCGATGACTGTATGGTCAAACATGATAATGATGTGACAGGCTAAAAAATATTCGGAAATTTCAGTGAATAAATTACTAAGGAAAAATGCTCGGATTTGCAGTTGCAAAGAATTATTGGTTGCAGTTATTGTTTCGGTTGTAGTAATTCTATTGTGAGTCAGCGATATTTCTGTCTCATTTGTCGGACGTCAATACAATTACATAAAAAACAAATGACATCCATTCAGCAAATTTTTTACACGCACACCCTTCAGATATCCATGAAATATATATAACCCTGAACAGCGTAAGTATGTGGAAAAAAGTCCTCAGTTTCACTTTATTATGGTACCATATTCATATGGCGTGATCGCTTCTGTTGCCAACCCACCTCCTTTATTAGTCTTCTCATTCGGGTTTCCAGTGGAGATCATGTAATAGTTATGCCTTCGAGAGCATGCTGGACCTACCCACTACTCACCATCAAAGTTGTGACATTTGTGGTGGACACCGCTCCCAGACGGTGGGTGTCGTTCATCATTGCAGAATCACCGTCAAGTCATACAATGAAATGCAGAAGGAGAAGGAAGCCTCCTCCCAAATGAGAAACCATCCCCGTAAATGGCCTCAAAACTGGTTGAGCATTTTCATTGGCTATTTTTGATCAGCTCTGTTCATCTCGGCATCGCATCGCCTGTTGTCTGTGGAATTCCGTCTGTTTTCTTTGACTTTGTTGAGGTCAAACGGATCGTTTTTAATGGCAATCCGAACAACTTGTGTGAGAGCAGACAAGATAACTCGTTCATTCAACTGCGCACACAAGCTTAAGCAATTAAGTTGCTGCTGAAGGAGGTGGGTTGGCAACATAAGCGATCACGCCATATGAACACGGTACCATAATTAAGTGAAACTTTTTCCCACAAACTTACGCTGCCAAGGGTTATACGAATCATGAATCATGATGCACATATGATGCTAAATCACTGTCTTCATTTTCGTATATAAAAACATAATGTTTCTAATATTCCCCACGATGTGTGCATATACAATATATAATAAAACACTACTTAGCATTTATGCAAAAGCACAAGTATTTATCGTCAGTTCAAACTTATTATGACCGATAAAACACAGTAAGTGTATTAGCTTACTTATTCATAGCATCTAAATTTTTTAGGGATTAATGTTAATGAAAGGATGCTTTATTGACTTCTTCCTACATGAGCGACCATACTGGTTCTCCTCTGGCGCATTTGTCCAGAGCGGCAGCCGGTGCTAGGGTGTGTGGCGCATCACCCTGCACTCCGAGGTCATTCATAAAAATTCGGAATTTCTTAATGAAGCTTAATACGCTTGTAGTTTCGAACAAGGAGAATTCAATGGCAGCAACGATTTTGAAATTGGAGATGACTTGTGATCTTTGAGGTCAATTTGAAATCCGAGGTCAATTATCAAAAGTCGCAATTTCGTGATGAAAAATAATATACAGGTAGTTTCGACTATGGAGAGTCAGGTTGGTCGAGTCAAGCAGTGGGAACCAATTACCAACATTGCGTTCGGAGTAATTGCTGTGATAACTGCGATTGCCCGCAGTGTCAAATTAATATTAATATAAACTATAACATTTTGTAACTGTATTGGAAAATTGGAAATGATTAATCTTTAGGGCAATATTTTTTTAACTGCGATCATATCATTAATCTTTTCCAATCTAACATTTAATTAATCCATGAGCATTTAATAATCTTTACACTGGTTTTGAATTTTATAATTTGAATGTGATCGATATACAACACAGTTTGTTCAGTTTTTGCTCAGTTGATAAAGTGGTGCTGTCATGTATGAAGAATACCTGTTAGCCCTTAAGCAACTTTTGATGAGTTCTCATAATATAAATATTTTTTGAGTTGCTTTCATTTTATTACTTCGAGGAAACTTTTGTTCAACACAGTGATGTCAGAACTGGAAAATATATAAATGGATTTTACAATTAACACGTTCATCGACGAAATAGTTGTGGGCTATCTAATGACAAGGGCACGTTGTAACGTGAACATATGATACGGAAAATGCTAACGGTATGTACATTCTGCCGCAGAAATAAAATGTGTTCCATCTACGAACACTTTCATTTGAAATTGTTAATTTCATTTTAATGACTTATCGTTTGCTGCGATAATTACTGGGGCCCTGCGCTTAAATAATTTTTCCAAAAATTAAGATTAGCTGAAGATCACGTTTATTGTATGGCGATATTTTTCACTCCTTTTTATAATAAATGTTTGTTATGTTATTAAATGTTAGAAATTGGGAGACCAAATGTTGAGCCCTCATATTATGAGGCTCGTAATTAGCCATAATATTGTATTACCCCCTTGTAGAATTATAAAGTGGTTAAATAAGGACGATGCATAATGTTATTGGCATGAGAAAAAAGGAACAACTAAAAACTCACCGACGTAGTATTTCCAGGATTGGAAAGGTGACGTCAACTGTATTTGAAAGTTTGTTCTGAGTAAATGGGACAATAGAAACAGTTGGAAAAACTCTTATTCCCAAAATTTCAGCCCTGTAGTTTTCATATTTTAGAAAATATGCACATTTTTTAGTTATAAAAAATTACAAAAAGTATGCAAGTTGTGGAGGTCACAGTTTTTGAGATAAAAATCTGAGATTTGGCATGGACGTAGTTAACATAAATAGAAAATATGCGATTATCTTATTTTCCTCCAATTGTGCTGTTTAAAAAAGTTTTCATCAAAAGTTTGTTAATTTAAACATTCTTCAGCAATTTCCACACTTCGACGCCAAAAATGTAATGCGTGACCACAAAACTGAATATTGCGGCGACTATTGGATTTTGAGGTAGAAATGTTGGAAAAAGACATAATTTGACTACGTTTTACTGTATCTGCAAACTCTTACGATTTTTCTTCGCAATAAACAACTGTCCGTAGTAAAATTTAAACGAATGTAGATCTTGTTTTTCAAATTTTTTGGCGTCGAATCGAAAAATTCAATTGGCGTCGCAGAATTTAGTTTTGTGGCCATGCATTACATTTTTGCAGAGCTTGTTATCTTTTTGGGAATAGATAAAGATAAGATAATAGATACAGATAAGATAATTATCTTTATCTGTATCTTTTATCTGTCAAAATTCAAAGGAATATATATTATCTATATATATTATCTTTCAAATTTTTGGAGACTATCTATTATCTTTATCTATTATCTTAGCCAAAATCAATGTACAAGATTTTTAAAATAAATTATTTGTTTGGCTAAAAAGTGTACGTTTTTCAATCAAAATTGTAAAATGTGTGGAGGAAATAGTAAAATTAGAGCTTTATCAAGTTGTTAAAGCAAAATTGCGTTCGAAATATCGAAAATTTCTAGTCATAATTTCCATTTGTGCAAGTTTTTGTCGTCATCTTTTATCTATACGTTATCTATTATCTGTATCTTTTATCCGAAGAGTTTTTAAATGGCATCTATTATCTGTATCTATTATCTGTTGAAAATTAGATGGTTATCTATCATCTGTATCTTTCATCTGAAAATTTTTAGGTGATTATCTGTTATCTTTATCTATTATCTCAGACCAAGTAGATAACAAGCTCTGCATTTTTGGGGTCGGAGTGTGGAAATTGCAGAACAATGTTTAAATTAACAAACTTTTGATGAAAACTTGTTTAAACAACACAATTTGAGAAAAATAAGAAAATCGCATATTTTCTATTTTAGTTAACTACGTCCATGCCAAGTCTCAGATTTGTATCTCAAAAACTGACCTCCACAACTTGCAAACTTTTTGTTATTTTTGTTAACACAAAAATGTGCATATTTTCTAAAGTATGAAAAGTACAGGTCTGAAATTTTGGGAATAAGTGTTTTGCAACAGTTTCTATTCTCCCATTAACTCAGAACAAACTTTCAAAAAACAGTTGACGTCACCTTTCCGATTCTGGAAATACTACGTCCACTAGTGTTGATACTGCAATCAATAGTACTGGTAAGAAAAAATACTGCTGTCATTTGTATAGAAAAGTGAATTAGCTCTGTTCAACGGCATACTTCAAAATGCCAAAAGGAAATAAATAAACAATTTAAAAGCATTTAAATACGCCGTGTACATCATCAAAAATGTATTAATATTTCATTGCACTTGGGTTGAGAACTGTATTGAATTCATAAAATTATGAGAAACCTACTCCGAGTTTGGTCTTCAGCACTGGAACTTTCACTTCACTGCCGAAAGCTTTTTGTGTGGGTGAAACTCAATTTCTACGAGCGAGGATGGTTGTTGCTGATGTGTATTTGTTTTTACATTACGTGTTTAATCATTATCCGGTAATGATTATGGGATAAGATACGGATCATCTCGACGGCAAATAGGTCTATAAATAGAGTTGTTCTCTATTTTCTCTTTTAAAACATTTAAAACCACATTGCAAATACATTCAAGAAAGCACACGATGTTCAACCTGACTGTACTGTCACGGAAAGATTTACGAAACTGATATGTCTGGTGTTTAATAGCTATTGATTTGAGATATTACTCTTCACTTTCCTTTCCACCTTCTGGTAGATTTGGATAGGAAATATACATGTATTCAATGGCTACTGGGTGGAAAGATGGCTTTCCCATAAATCTGCTTTCACAATTTCTTTGAAAAAATGATTTAATTTTACTGTGCTAAACTGTATATGCAAACTTTCTCTTTGCAAGAAGCACTTGCTGGAAGTAATATGTAACCGATTTTAGTTTAAATTTCAAATTTGTACCTCAGAATACATCAGGCTTCTTAATATTTGGTTTTGTAGCCATGGATTTCATTTTCGAGGTCGGAGTGTGACAATTGCAGTATAATGTTTAAATTAACAAACTTCGGGTGAAACCTTTATTAACCAACACAATTTCAGTAAAATCTCAATAACTGTGACCTCCATAACAAATTACCGCACTGAGAATTTCAGAATAGTGTTTTTCAACTCTTTTTATTTTCCCATTAACTTAGAACAGAGTTTAAAAAAATTGACGTCACATTTCCCACCCTGGATATAACAAGTATGTTTCAAATGCTGCAGAATTATTTCCTATAGCAAGCGCATGTATGCACATAATAAACAGCAAAAAATGTCGTAAACGCCAAAATGGTTGAAACACTTATATAATTATTGTTTCGTTATGCTAAAATGCAAACACGTTGATCATCAATGATAAATAGTATATAGTAAAGTATATATAGAATGGCACCAAAACTCCTACATTGACTACTCAATTCCATACTTGCCTAGAATTTCAAATGGATCTCAATAGTTTTGGAAAGCCATTAACGTACAAAATATTGATGAAATTGGATGCGACATGTTCTAACTACCACTATGGCAATTTTTGCCCATAATCCCGATTTCTGTCATTTGATCTAGAATTTCAAATTGACAAAAGATATCACAGGTTATGACTATGAAATCATTGCTGCCATTGAATTCTACATATTCTAAACAAGAAGCGTACTAATTTTGATTTCGTACTTTCGACTTTTGTTAAATTACGTCGTATTTCAAATTGGCCTCAGAGATCACAGGTCAGCTCCAATTTAAAAATCATTGTGCGCGTTGAATTCTCCACACTCGAAACTACGAGCGTATTAATTTTCATCACGAAATTCCGACTTTTTTGAATGACCTTGTATTTCAAATTGACCTCAGAGGTCACAGGTCAGCTCTAATTTAAAAATCGTTGTGCGCATTGAATTCTCCACACTCAATACTACGAGCGTATTAATTTTCATCACGAAATTCCGACTTTTTTGAATGACCTTGTATTTCAAATTGACCTCAGAGGTCACAGGTAAGCTCCAATTTAAAAACCGTTGTGCGCATTGAATTCTCCACACTCAATACTACGAGCGTATTAATTTTCATCACGAAATTCCGACTTTTTCAATGACCTTGGATTTCAAATTGACCTCAGAGGTCACAGGTCAGCTCCAATTTAAAAATCATTGTGCGCATTGAATTCTCCACACTCGAAACTACTAGTGTAGCAATTTTCTCCTAATAATTGTATAATTTGAAATTTGTCAAAAACAGGGTCGTTGGCAATACTGGTTGCAGGGCAATTCGTTCACATTCCTTGGCAGAGCCTGCCGCTCTGGACAAACTACTGTGTTGGAATGTGCACCGTGACAGAGGAGAGCCAGCCTGTGAGCGACCCTCTCCTTATTTGTACAACAGAAATCTCGCAAGGTCAAATCTCAAACCGGATTTGCCATTGAAACTTTATTTAACATAAAGTGAAATTACATTTTACAACAAAGTTGAGGTCCCGTTTAGGTTGCAGTAGAATCTGTAAATTTATACTGTATTATCTAGGAGACAAATTTTATATTTTCACATTCAAAATCGCAGTTTCATGAACAAGGTTACACATAGTTGATAAAAGATTGGTCAAGAAAAGTGATTATATTATTTCAATCAATCCAAAGTTTTTTTTATGGAAGCTGTTCTAGATAATGATACTTTGCTGTGTTCAACACAACTACTTACAACTCTTCTTGTACTCCGCTATAACGGCACAATCGTTAATGTGTTCAATGTGAATATGGTAACCAGGGCCGTTCCTACGGCGAGGAGATGTGAGGAGCACTCCTCAAGCCGTCCCGATTTAGAGGCCGTACCGACGGACGGTAAATAACGATTTACAAGGTACGAAAATTGGCCGGCCAAACTTTTCAAAAATATTAGCAGGTCTAACAAATTTAAAGGCATTAAAATTTGCTAAATTTAATTTGGTCGTCTATAATAATTACAGGCTAAATAATTTTGCTGGTCCATCTAATTTTTAGGCCTTCCGAATTTTTAGGCCATCCAAATTTTCAGGCCCTTCAAATTTTCAGACCTTTCAAATTGCCAGGCCTTCAATAATTTCAGGTTTTATAAATTTTCAGGACGTATAAGTTCTAAGGCCTTTCAAATTTTCAGGACTTCCAAATTTGCAGGCCTTCGAAATTTACTGGCCTTTCAAATTGTCATGCCTAAATAATTTCCAGTCCAGCCAAATATCCGGTGTATCAAAATTGCATTTGACTAGCATTTCGAGTTTGAAAAGGATGCATTTTTATACCACACCATGGTTCGATAGTTTATCACACACATCTGCTTGATTATGTTTATTACCCCGAAAACTATTTCCAGATACCTAAATTATTCTGAAGCAAACCAATTTGGCTATATCTCAATCTGATCGAAATTCCAAGTTTTCTTAAGCAATTGAGGCGGCAAATATTTAGCAAAAGTTCAGGCCGATACATTTGGCTCTTGTAATGATTTTCCAGTATTGCTGTAACTTGGCAAAAATACCATTTTTATATCTGTGTTGAAGGATTTAGCGAAAATCACAACTTATAAATGATTTCAACACCACTTTTGTAAATATTTGAATGATGGCAAAAATGGCATATGAGCGATTTTGTTCGAACTGCGTCCACTGAAGTTGGCGTAGCTACCTCCAACGATGGAGCATTTACTTGAATAAACATGCATCTCGTAGCCAATGAAATGGCGCAAAATGGGTTTTTTTAGATTTTCAAATTTCTTCATGTGAGTGGAGTTGTGTACGGTAATATAATTCGGGCATACTTCTGGACGAAAAGCATTTTTTGACGAGATCACCTTACATGACTATGTACAAAGTCATATTGTACAGTTCTAATAGCCATCAGATAGAGCAATTCAAGGGCTACAGAATGCATGTTAACATATCCCCCTATGTCGAAGATGATAGGAGAAATGAATTTTTAGACATGGACAATCACTGAAAATTAAAATTTTGAAAACACTCTTTCGTCGATTTTTCAGAAAGTGTTGCAGATATCTCAACGCGGTTTTTGCATGAATGCAACTATGTTTGTAGTATCTGGTCATGTCACAAATTCAGTAAAAGTTTTGACAATTTTACTATTCAAAAATAAAAATTTTTAACAAAACGTGCAGAAATTTGACAAAACATTTTTTTACTCAAACACGAAACCCACAACAGTTGTGCAGGGCATGTTGAACGACGCACCATAACCCTATATTAACTTGTGTAAAGCATCAGGTTTCAATCATAAACCGTTTCCAAGATATTACACCGAAGACTGCCTCAGTACCCTTATTTGGTGTAGGGTTCACCACACCCTCACCACAGGTAAGATGGTAGAGCAAGGCCAGTGAAACTTTGCATATGGTAGTTTCTTATCATACCCTGTCATAATATTCACATTTCACAAGAATTCGCAACATTCGTGTCAAAGGTGGCAATCGTCCAAAAAATGTTGCTCTATACTCAAATAATTAATGAAGATAAAATCAATAGGATGCACTTAGCAGTCAAAGGGATGGAGATACATATAGCGAAGTGTATTCGGTGTACAAGCAAGGTATGCTCCAAACATTTTCACGTCTTTGTTATCCATAAAACGAATTGACAGCCGTACCGCCTGCAGTGATCTTTTCCTAACTGCTTTACTCTCAGTGGGTCAATTTTTATGGCAAAAACACAACAAATATTTATATTTACGAGGAAACTCAAAGTCTTTGATTGCTAAATCAAGGCATGTAATTGCATTTTTAAACTTATGGGAACATACTTTAGTCACTCTGCTGGTTTCCATAAAATGTTTCCTTTACTTTCCACTTTAAAATATCCATTTGGTAACTAACTAGGTAATTGTTTGGTTGTCATTTCGACGCCATAACATATAAATCCGATGTGCGAAAAGTGTATGAATTACGTAGGTTCTCGAAGGGTGCGGTTTGGTTTCAGTAAAGTGTTGTACAATTTCTACAAATCATGTTGTAAGGGAGTTTTGCTGCATGTAGAAGATAATGAAAACGTCATGCGTATAATACTGATAAAAATGAGCGTGTGCGGGCGTGAACCACTACGGTTATTATTGTGGAGGACTATTTTCAGCAAAGGATTATAACAAACTTGAGTTTATGAGGAATAGTTCCCAAATGCAAACTAGAATGCATGTGTACATGTGCTGAAATTAGAATTTTCATGGAGAAATGTTCCTACCTTTCATCCGCAAACACCATAGGAACCGTCTAGATAGTGAATATTTATTTATTGCGTAAATAATCATCTCTGTGCATCGCATCGTACGTCACATTTGCTAAAAAACGTCGTGATGCCTTCATGAAATGTTCACACAGGAAACGATACCAACCAGCGAGAAAACATCGTGCTTCATTCAATCAATGTCAAGTTTTTGTGACCACCATTCTTTTCTTGCAGTTCGATAAATTATTAGTTTTAGAAATTTCATGCAGGGAATATGTAGATGTATTTGCTTTATAATACGTTACACTATTTTGATATAATATGAGCCAACTCAATAAACCTGAAATGGATTTAAAATGCAAATTTAAAAAAATGCAAGCTAATGTTGCTTTGTCTCTTTAGCTGATTCTCCTTTTTATTATTGTTAAATCATAATTTCGACGTTACTGTGGCTAAATGTGACTTTACTGTTCCATATTTTACAACAGGTAACTGTCCTTTTCGAATGGCTGAATGAAAACGAGTTGAAGTAAACGAGAAGTTCCAAGAAAAACGAAATATTGTGTGAATAAAACCACGTTTTCGCACCGGAAACGATTCCAGCTAACGAGAAAACATCGTGCTTCACGCAATAAATCCTTAATTTTATTTCAAATATATCATTTTGGATTCAAATATCGCAGCAAATAATATACATTAAACATGCAGTCATACGATAAATAGTAGAGTTCTTGAAATTTCCTGCATGCAATCCGGGTTTCCTGTAGAATTCTATCATGTACTGGCCTGGTTTTGTGACAATTAACAATGCCATGGCAACAGCATGTCACACACAAGGATATTGAGCTGAGCTTGTTTTTTTGAGAATCCAAATTGTTTATGGATTGAAAGTAATGTAAAGATGGCCCATTCAATATTTCAGGCTTGAGCGACTTTCACCTTTCTTACAGCACTGCAAGCTCTCAATGCTAAGTGGCTAAATCTCAATCTGGATTCGCCATTGGAACACTATTTAAATGAAATAACATTCACAGGCCTTAGGAAACTGATTTACTTATCTCAATGAATGCGTTGTCTAGGAGACGAATTATAAGTTTACCCTCGACAAATCGCATTAATATCAACAGTTTCTTATGGAGTTTCAAAGTCTGAGATTTTGCGTAGAAAAGTTTTTGTAGCCTTTAAATTTATTTATAATTTGTAAATTATAAAGTAGTAATTAAGGTGGAAATTGTATTAGTTAATGATGCTTTGCTGGATTCAATTGAAATATTTCGTTTCTGTCAAGTTTGATACTCAATTTCTTAGAATTCTTCAACGTAGAAGCGCTAATGTCAAGCAAAATATTATGTAATTGCTGCTGTGGACATACGCTTCCTGCAGTCCCAATTAAAATTTGAACTGAACAAATGTTATACAAAATGGAATATCGTGTGCGTCTGGTGTAGGCTAGTAAATATTTGATGGAAAAAAGATCAACAAAACGCACGTGGCAGTGAAAAGGACGGAGTTCTCTCAAAGCACCATCCACTTTGTTGTTTTGTCCCTTGGAAAATTGGTCCTTGAATTTATACTACCATGACGGGTAACGAGTGTTTCTCGTCCAATTCATCGAATAACGCATGTTGATACTTTTTAAAACAATACCTGCAATATTATGCATCTGCGGGTGCCTAATGGGCGATGAGGATCCGCCATCTAGTATCGAATGAATCTCAGGCTTCACATTAACTGCATGTAATATTAAATTATGAAACCCAAATTTTACCCAAAAATTATGATACGATTCACGTTAACGTTGGATATTTTGTTCAGGGATTTGTTTGTTTTAGAAAATTCTGAATAATTTTAGTAGTATAGCGCCGTAATCAATGAATGGATCCCGACGATTCATTTACATCATGACTTGGTACATATCTTGTGATATTGGACAGCTGTAAATTGTGGTTCTTGTCTGTTTAGTTGCTGCTTTAATGACTAAAGATGATAAGGATGGAACAATTTGAAACGAGTCTGAAGCTTGAGTGAAAGGAATCAGCAAGACAGACGCATGGAATCATGTTAGTGCATGTTTGTTTGTGTTTCCCTAGTTGTACCCAATTGTAAGACAACAATATTTATTGTCTCATTCATTTGATGGTCGTCAACGCAATCACAACGTATCTAATAAAACAAAACAAAGACATTATCATCATGAATCATGATGCGCAATAACGGTAGGCATTTTCTAATACAAGACAAAAACATTTTTGTCAAAATCACCCCACAATTATATAATGATTCGTCCTTATAATATAATTAAAAATAAAAATTTTATTTTCATTCGGTTACAATAATAGTTCAATAATTTCGTAACAATGTCAAGGGTTCATATACTCTTTGTGAATATTGAACTCAGAATTTTCCACTCTGCCGCAACAGTAAAATTTATCAACGCAGGTACATAAAATCTATTACATTGACGACGACTATGTATTATACTCACTCAAGATCGTTAAGTTGTCTAACAGGTTGTTCCCGTCGCCATTTTTATGATGAAGCTTTAAATTGTTTAACTTTTTTTAAACAAAACTTGATTTGATTAAAATGAATCCAAACTACTCCTTTTTTTGCCATGCTTAATTAGTAAATGATATTGAGCCATATTCCACAGAACGTATAAGAGTTTTTCCTTCACCATAACGGCAGAATTGTGCGACAAACTTTAGAGAAGATTTCTCTCCTTTTAGGGTACATATTATCATAAATATTTTGCAGGATTTACATTTGGTTCAAATAAAACGGCATTATTTCGTAGAATAATATTATGTAATAGCCAACTTGTATTGTACTTGACTTTACAATCGCAAATATCACCGGAGAGCTTGTATTCCTGAAAACAGAAAGGTATATCACGACCTTTCTCAATTCTTTTAAAAATCAGCTCAATTGTTAGTATCCTTTAGACAATTAAATCCCACAAAGGATAGGCTTTTAAATGTAACGATTAGTGAACAATTTGTAAAAATACAGAAAAGTGAATGTCCAGTCTGTAGGGCGCAGTTTTGGAGCTAGAGACTTGAAATTTGGCACACATATAGAACAACAAATTACAAACATGGCGATGGCTGGCGATTTTTAAAATTTGGAAACTTTGGCGCGAAAATTAGTTTTTTCGTTTTAATTCAAAAATGGCAAATAAAATTCGAAATCCAACTTCGCCACCTCATTCTACGTGTAATACTACATTAGGTCCAATATATTTAGTGACTATAAACGCAATAGTTTGACCAGAATATTTGAAATAACAAAAATTTTAAGGGTCACAACTCATAAATAACACCAAACCTTTACAAATTTGACGTAAAAATTGTGAATATGTAAAGGTTTGGTGCAATTTTTCAGTTGTGGAATCTAAAAAATTTGTTATTTTAAATATTCTGGTCAAACTATTGCGTTTATAGTCACTAAATATATTGGACCTAATGTAGTATTACACGTAGAATGAGGTGGCGAAGTTGGATTTCGAATTTTATTTGCCAATTTGAATTAAAACGAAAAAACTAATTTTCGCGCCAAAGTTTCCAAATTTTAAAAATCTCCAGCCATCGCCATGTTTGTAATTTGTTGCTCTATATGTGTGCCAAATTTCAAGTCTCTAGCTCCAAAACTGCGCCCTGCAGACTGGACATCCACTTTTCTGTATTTTTACAAATTTTACTCTAATCGTTACATTTAAAAGCCTATCCTTTGTGGGATTTAATTATCTAAAGGGTACTAACAATTGAGCTGATTTTTAAAAGAATTGAGAAAGGTCGTGATATACCTTTCTGTTTTCAGGAATACAAGCTCCAGAGCAATTCAAGTTACCTGCGTCACCAAATATTCTAGTTATTGCTACATATTAATTACTGTCGCCGTAACGTGACACTTCTTTATGAAACCAGAAACATTTCAATAGTTATTTTGAAAAATACTTCGTTGCAGTTGCTGATACATCAAAACAAAGCTACGGTCATCATGAATCATTGTGTATGATGCCCAATCATTGTCGACATTTTTGCATATACATAACAAAACCATCATATTTCTAATATTCCCCACCACGTGCGCATTTAGAATATGCATATAAAACACTAGTTAGGATTTGTGCATATTTACGAATATTTATCGTCATGACATACTTACTATGACCAATGAAAATCGGAATGGAGCTCATAGCAGCGGCAAAACGTGTGACCCATTATATGCATGAAAGCAAACACAACAAGCACATCATGTCATCTTATATATATACATGTGGCAGTTCTGGTCACTGCATTTCGGTAGGATCCTTCCTGCAGTGCTACGGTTTTTGACAATAGCAAATGCAATGGCAACAGCTTGTCACGTTAAGTGTATTGACGGCCTTATCATTTTCAGCATATAAATGGTTTAGGGATTTATATCGATGTAAGGATTGTTCATTGACTTCTTCCCACATGAACGACTTTCTCCTTATTTGTGGAACAGGAAACTCTCTAGGTCAAATCTCAAACTGTATTCACGAATTGAAAAATTATTTAACATGAGTGAAACTAAATTCAATTGCATTCAGCAATTTCTTTTACTGAATGGTTTTGCCACAATGTTGAGGTCCCTTTGAGATTTGTAGTACTTTCGATTGAAATGTGTTGCTGTGTGGAATTTCAAACTGCACCGCAGTGGATTTCAGAGTATCGGTTTCACATAATAAACCAGACAGCGAACACTAATGCCTTGGTCGCGTGTGTTGCGTTCAGCCTCCAAATCATAAGTTGAACTAACCTTATACAAAATGGAATGCCGTGTGAGGCTGTTGTAAGCAAGTAAACATTTAATGAATATAAAATCAACATGTAGCACGTGGCAGTGAAAGGGACGGTAATCCAGCGATGCACCATCCTCTTCTGTGCTTTGTCACTTGAAAAATTGGTCATTGCATTTATACCACCATAGCGAATATCGTGTGATTCTCATCAAACCCGTTGGACAGCACATGTTGACATACCTAGTTCTAAACAATGTGCATCAATGTGCTGGATCGGCAGCCGTACACGTACCACCCGCAGTCATGTGTTTCAAATTGATATTAAGTCAAAGCCAAAATATTTCAGGTAATCCCGACAAAAATTTGTGCTTGACAATTTAATAGCTGATTTCGACGCCACTTTTGACAGTAATAAGCCGGCAACAGAATGATCATTCACAAAGTGCGCCAATTTTTTGGATGTAGGTGGTGAAAAACTAATTATTGAGCGAAAGCTTGATGGACCCTAATTTTGTATTTGTTACCATTTTCCCTTCGCAGTTTATCGCAGTGATTTCACAAGAATTTTGTGATGCCATTTACGATGTTGAAGAACCGAAAATTGTTTATTGTAGAATCTTGGAGACAAGTTTTTAATGTACAAAGGTAAAATTAAAGATATGCTGGCAAGATCACAAAATTAGCAGCTTCGGACTGAGAATCAAATTAGAATGTAGCGGTAGAATTTGTATCACTACACGTGAAATTGTGTTAAGGAAAGCGGTGTCATTCAAACAATTACAGCTGACTTCGTAATGCAAATTGCTTCAGTTATTGATACTTTACTGTACTCCACTCAAACTGCAGATTACAAATATTCTAGGCATAAACTATAGCGACACCAAATTGGATGCGCTCAACACTACAACAAAATTCACATTGTCTAAATGATACACCAGAAGTATTTGTCATTGAGTAATCATTACTTTCACGTGCCCCAAGTGGTCTCCCCTTTCGTCTTTGTCTAAGGAAATGAATCAAACCACTTATGTACAAATACAACAATAGGAGCCAATTGTGCTTTCAAATTTATATACTTTCAGAGTTGCTGGCACAACGCAACAAACGTGAGATATTATCATGGCCTGCGGGTAACTTTTATTAAGCAACAGTTTTTCTGCCTCTCTAATCTATGATATTATATTTTGTTCAATCACCGAAACAACGTCAATGACTGTACTTTCTGCTTGGTTTGACTGTTTCCTTGAGTACACATATTTTTGCTGCTTTGGGTTCCCATGCTTGTTTCCTAATATGACACTGTTGACACTATTAAAGAGAAGTTCACCGGATTACACCGAAAGTGACTGAAGGTAACGAGAAAGCCTCGTGAATTACGCAAACAATGGCAAGTAATAATTTAGCAAATAATCAAATGTCGCCGCAGATACTATAAATTACATTGATGGAGTTAACGGAAAAATAAGTATGACTTGGAAAAGTTTGTGAATGAAATCAAATACTTCATAAATATTGAATTGTAGTACTCAAGACGCCGTAATTCATAAACTTACCAACACGATTCATCTACCTTGGTATAGATATAGAATTCTCTTGTTCGTCATGTTTCTGAAGTCTTAAAAATTCTGATAACTAGTCGGTAGTAACACTTTAATTCGAAAGTGAAAAAAAACATTATTTGAAATGTAGGGCAGAAAAGTTACAATTTCTGAAGTTTCTGATTTATCATAGTAATGGCTGCGGAAAGCGAAGATATACGTACTTGACTTTTTTCACGTATTCTACCGTATATGTTGCTGATAACATGAGTGAAGCGATAATGAGGTGTCAAGTTAAAGCAAATTACTTGGAACTTTTAGTAGAAAAAATTAGTTTAGGACACATACGTAGAACTGAAATGAATGCAAGAATACAATACAGTACTTTAGAAAGGCAACCTAACAATGAGTTACTAATGTTTTACATCCCATTTCTCGGTAGTCAATGCAATCACATTATCAAAGTCAAAAAATGTCCTCCGTTCTTCAAGTTCTCAACTTGCAACTTTTTATGATTGCTGATACATTTAAATTGCATGTATTTCTGCTTCTTATGGCTTGCTAATCAGAACCAAATAACTAATATAATTGCATATTAAGCTACAGATACTTTCCATGCGGCTGTACTTTCACTTGGCATTGCCTAACCGTCTGCCTTCGTCCTAACCATTTCTAACAGACCAAACTAAAGCAAATGTATATATTCCTGAATGATGATAAATGATGCCTACGGATGGTCCGCTGTATCTAATACCATACAGAAACATTCAACATGTCCCCAGGTGTATATAATGAATATCCATCATTCTAATTAATATTTACTCAAGCTTACAATTTTCTATCATCATTACCTAGATATATGAAGCCCATTTAAAATCTGAAAGAGCTTAAAACAGCTGCACTTTCTTTAAAATAAAGTCATATAACGTCTATTTATTAAGTGAACACACATTTTTTTCAATTTTAAGACGTAATGTCATTACAATGAAACTTTAAATTGTTTATTACGTAGTTTGTTTTGACGACGACTAATAATATTTCCAGTCCAAATTTGTAGTAGTACGAAATAGGTTCTTCATGTGTCGACCTGTGAGATGTTGCTGAAGTTATGGAGTTGGGTTGCTTAGATAATAAATTTACTTTCAGTAGATACAAAATACTTTTTATCGTAAGTGCCCAAAATATCAATATTATGATTTCCTCACTGATTCTGTAGAGAAACTGATCATTGTTCACAACGACGCATGTCTGATGTCGTATTCAACTTGACTATATCCATCCGTACGCTCGTAGGTACGTACATTAAAACCCTACACGACGCGATAAAAGGTTGAAAAATGTTATGGTACATGCTTCCAGCCTGTGACATTTCATAATAATTACTCATATGCTTAGGCGGGTGCAGTGTAATGAATGGCGAATAAGTGCAATGTAAATGTTTACGTTCTCAGAATAGGTTCAACATATTAATAACGTGACATTTGCATCTGCATGTCCTTGCGTCACCTCACCCGATTTATTATATTTGCAGTCGCATTAGTTTGACAAAATCAGTTTTATGAATGTCGGAACATTTTGCATATAATCTCAAAATATTCCAATACTGCAAATGTTGAACCTGTATAATGGCTTTGCTGGGATTCATATAATTAATGACGAGGTTTGTAATTAAGTAAACACATTGTACCCAGCTGGCATTCTTTTGGATAGAAATACCAAGAATGCAGTGCAGTAGGATATAGCATTATATTTGGGATATAAATCACAAACAAACAACGCAATAGTGATCGCAGTGTACCGGTTCAGACGGAGTGTGCCGCCACCTCCTTCTTTTGAAATTGTAAACGGTCAAACATTTAATGAAGATAAATTCAACTGGAAGCGCGTGACAGTCAAAGGGGCGGAGACACGGCAAAGCAATATTCCATTTGGTCTTCTTCAATTGGAAAATTGGCAATGGCTTTTATGTGATCAATATCATGACTAATTGTAGTCAAATGGGTGGTCAAATTATGATTCAAACATTATCACCGTCACCCTAATATGCAACTACCGATCGCGATCACATCAACAAATGCAATGTAGTGTTTGGTGAGGATCCTGCGCGTTTCTCATTTAACCCCGTAACATTGTGAAATGTAAGTGCTGCATACATATGCATGCAGTTCTTCGTTGTAGCGATTTTTATCCGTTAACGTTGATCGATTGCTTTGAAACTCTATGCAGAGTGAGGTCATCAGCTAGGGTATTTAAAGGCCAAGCTTGGTGTTAATCGGTCAAATAGTTTAGTAGAAGTGTAAGAGACAGACACACAGATTGATATGATTATGATCGCATTAACTACCGCAGACGCGTTTTCATCACGATCGGTCAGTGAGTCATATACCTTTTTCTCATATATTTCTTACCAGTAAATACTATTGATTGTCATATGTTTAAGTTAAATCCTCACTACGACGCCACTGTTACCAAGTGTGGCATTTCTGTTCAATATTATTTCACAGATAATCGTCGAATCATAATTGCTGAGTTTAAAATTCTATAGAAGAAAGTTTGATTGTATGCATTATATGCCAGAAAGATCACTCATATGAACATAGACAATACACAGTTTCACGATAAACGAAAACGTTAACTTTTTTATGCAAAGTTTTTATGCAATCCCGACGACGCACGTTTCTAAAATGTACCAATCGTACCAAAAATATATGCATTATTTAATGAGAGGGAAACGTATAGAAACCAAATCGTGATGCGGCAATATTTTTTGTTCCATTTGTCGGTCATTAGTCAATCGCATTAACAAAAATATCGCTTATGTATTTTGTGCACTCAAATTGTTTAGAAATAAAAGGTGACAACACACAAGCTAGCTTGCTGTCATCGATGAAACCACTTTTTAAAGGACCATTTTAAAATTCAAATATGTTATGCGATATCTTGCTGACGAACAAATGTTATACTCATTCAAATTCGTAAAATATTCACCAGGTCCCTCCTGCGATTTGTTATATTTGAGGAAGTTATAAAATCAATATATGTGGTAAGCGTTTTATTACAACAAATTTATTAACAGTTGTTTACGGTAATTTTGTTTTAGCTAATAATGTCACTTTGCCGTAGTCTGCACTACGTGCAATTGTCCTCCTTCCACACTATTTTGACGATAAAATTTCAATGAACATTCAATTCAACACGACCCCTTCTCACATAATGGGATGGACAACAGCATGTAGCATGAAAAACTAAAGTACTTCACTAACATAAAAAATAATGTTTCATGTGATGTATCAATGGAAATTGAAAGAATGAAAATAAAATTTGTTGATACGTAAGGGAATGCTTTAGTAAATTGATTCTTGCAATATGCTTTGAACATACAAGACAATTACGAATACAGGGTGTGTAAGGCACACTCAAAATACAATGCAAAAACATACCGCAAATTTTGCTTTCTCCCGAAAACGATTTCCTCCAATCTTCATTTTGTAATTTTATAACCGCTATTTCGACGCCACCATGAGCTAGTTTGACTTATCTGTATAATATTTTACGCTAGTTGCTCCCATTCCCCCATGGTAGAATGTGAATTTATTTCGGCAAAAGTCAATTTTGTAGGGCAGTTGGATTGTATGCTCAAAAACTAAAAGACCCACTGTTTCTCAAAGCGGAGCGTGTTTTCACGAAAGAAATTAAAATTTCCAATTTTTTGCACAAATATTTAGGAGTATTTGTTAAGCCTTTTAAACAAATCATATACCTCTAACCCTACCCTATCAGCAGATATGGGCAAATGTGATGTTCTAAGGGTCAAAAAGTTTGATTAACGTGGTGCAATTAGTTTTTGAAAGTTTTAAGAAATATGTACGTCATTCACGAACATGTAGGTGGCGGCACTATCAGCGAAAATGGCTGGATGTTACAGAAATAGAATCAGCGTATTAAAAATGCTATCCTGCCAAATCCAAGACAAAAAAGTTCAGCCACAAATCCCTTTAGATAAAGGGATCGCCACGATTTCTTATTTACTTTTCCATTGATTTCATGGGCCATTTCATGCCTAATCCAACTCTCAACCGCCGACGATTGACAGACCGAATATTATACTTTTTAAACCCCTGTTTGTATTACATACACTTGTGGATATAAATATTAATATGATTAAATATTGACATTAATATGGATTGATGGATACAATATAGCTAATTATAATATAAAGGTTGCAACGGCAATTAGGCATATTAATCAGGCTAAGAATGTGGGATAGGAGTGCCTCATTATAATACAAATATGAAAGCAGAAAAAAATCCCGATGAGCATATGAAAGCAGCTACACGTGCGTGCGGTATACATACAACACATGTCATAACCTCAAATACATTAATATATAACAATGGCAAGAGGATTAGACCGGATACGGAAGTAGCTTTATTGTCTTGAAAAAAATCGGTGATAAAAGAAAATATACTGAGGGATTTACTTTGAATATCCGAGTTGGCTAGGAATGATACAAACAGAAAGATGAGCGACAAATGTGTCACCTGCAAGTGCGCCTTTAATTATTGCAAGTGAAGCCAATTGAAATTGGACTTGCTTCATTTATTTTGAGCGCCGAAATTGTATAGGAATGAGAGTTAAGGTTGAACTTTCATACTGTTGGTATTATTCAATGGACGCCATAAAATCCTATCCGCCTGTCATTAGCAAGTATGTCACTTGATACAGTAAAAATGTTCTTCTGTACGAAGATTTAGTATCATTCATTATTACCAGACAGAGCCACGGTAAGCCGATTAATCAAAAGTTTTTGCGGTAACTATTTTCCATTTTCAGTATGTATTTACCTTGACATAATCCGCGGTCATTCTCTATAATATTGCCCTTACCAGAAAGAATGCATATACAGATATGTTTAGGGCATTCACAATATTTCGATATTTGTGTCTATAAGTTTCACTTTTTCCAGGCGCATGTGCCGACTCTTTGTTTCCTTTGCACAGAAAGAGACGAACAGTTGGAACAATGCATTTGCTATTGCATCATTCACAAGCATACTTTTACATCATGTTGTTTTAATATAATGCTTATAGTTTCAGCGTCTCGAATAACCTCACAGTATAGACCCACTATTTCTCAAAGCGGAGAGCGTTTTCACGAAAAAAAATAAAAATTGCTGATTTTTTGCAGAATTATTTAGGACTATTAGTGAGGCCTTTTTACACAAATGGTACCACTCTAACCCAACCCTATAAGCAGATATGGGCAAATGTGATGTTCGAAGGGTCAAAAAGTGTGTGCGCTCTGGAGGCCACAGTTTTCAACGAAATGAGCTAAAAATTGGCATACTTATTCAGAATAAGATTTAAAACTTTTGGCAGGTTTGCTTTTTTCAGAATTTTGAAATATAAAATTTTTTTGGCGCGAAAACTTAAAATATAAAATTTAAAATATGTTACCGAGATCGAAAATTTAACAGCAGAATCAAATTCTTCATGAAAAAACACACTAAATAAGTTTTTATTGAGTGTTAGTTGCAAATTTCCACAAGGTATAATTACACATTCAAAAATCAAAATTTGAAAAAAATATTTTTTTCACATAAATTATAAGTTGTGGACTTAATCTAATACCAAAATAAAATTCTAGGCGATAGAATACCCAATGATCAGCCTGTACATTCCCTGGTTACAAGCAATGTACGAAAACTTAATTCAATGAATTTGATTTCGGTATTAGATTAAGTCCACAACTTATAATTTATGTGAAAAAAATAATTTTTTCAAATTTTGATTTTTGAATGTGTAATTATACCTTGTGGAAATTTGCAACTAACACTCAATAAAAACTTATTTAGTGTGTTTTTTCATGAAGAATTTGATTCTGCTGTTAAATTTTCGATCTCGGAAACATATTTTAAATTTTATATTTTAAGTTTTCGCGCCAAAAAATTTTATATTTCAAAATTTTGAAAAAAGCAAACCTGCCAAAAGTTTTAAATCTAATTCTGAATAAGCATGCCAATTTTCAGCTCTTTTCGTTGAAAACTGTGGCCTCCAGAGCGCACACACTTTTTGACCCTTCGAACATCACATTTGCCCATATCTGCTTATAGGGTTGGGTTAGAGGGGTACCATTTGTGTAAAAAGGCCTCACTAATAGTCCTAAATATTTGTGCAAAAAATCAGCAATTTTTATTTTTTTCGTGAAAACGCTCTCCGCTTTGGAAATAGTGGGTCGATGGTAGCATCTTTCATTTGAGGTATCTGTAAAAAATGATTAAAGATAAGAAACTAACTTACTTGAAACTCATGTGAATGCATTGGTAATTTCGTTCCTAGAGTACATATTAAGCATAATACTTTTACACACAAAGTTTGAAAATATACTGCCAAAATGTTGGTTTCACTCATCTTTGAAATGCTGGATTTGGACGTTCTTAATGATAAGTTGGGCTTGTCGCATCGATTCTCAACCAACAGGTCGAATCGTGTCCATCATGGACAGTCCATGTTTCACGGGGAAATCGGAAATCGTACGGTGTATTTTCGCATGCCACAGTCTTTCTAATTCCCTTTACTTGTTGGAAAACACGGTGATTGAGTCGATATTTTTCTGCTGCCTCTGTCGCCCGCAAACCCACTATGATAAAAAAGCCAGCACATTTTGCGTTTCGTCTATAGTATTTAAAATACACACGCATTACAAGTAGGTTACTATTGGTGACTTGAAGTTTCTACCAGTTTGATGCTTCGAGTCACGCCTAAAATTTATAAAGTGCACTTCCATCCTCGCTTCCGTTCCAGCACGTTTTTTGAACATTGAATGAAAAAGGGTTTTATTTAGGTTCACTCAGAAATGAAATGCCAAGTGTGAAGTATTATACGATGCCCCAAACAATTGCAACAGAATTGATGTGCTACGTAACATTTAAAGCATGAAAGTTTTAACTTTGTGAATTTGGACAACTGTGTGGCAAGGTTACCATTTACTTCTCTGCGAAGTTATCTCAAAGTTAGAGTAGCTTATTTTTTAAAGTTAAAATTGTCATCTGCCCAAACGCAGTCCAGAAAATGAACAAAAAGCATTCCAGCACTCACCACTGTGAACCAATCAATCCAACAGAGTATTTCTTATACTATTGGTACTACTAATTATACATGCCAAATTTCAGAAAGTGTAGGTCCACCAACCTGTGTATGCTGTAGTTTTTCGATGAACCCTACCCACATTTACTAGTTTCGACAAGATCGGCCACTATCACCAAAAAGGGGTGTCACACCCAAAAAATGATA